>CM032875.1:13332728-13391637 GCA_019176425.1 Megalops atlanticus | reverse complement strand
GTTTTCTTGTAATGTATTATGCAAATGATATGCAAATGTTATGGAGAGTCCTCTTTTAAAGCGGTAGCATCTAAATGTGAACAGTGAGTTTGGTTCAGCCACTTTAAGACAATCATGGAAGTCATTGTTAGTGTTTTCCTTTTCATCTCTTGTATACAGGGTAGGTTTAGATTTGAAATGCGCTATATGAAGAACTAAAATGTTTATGAAGGACTGCAGCATTGTCGTTGATTTTAATTCTTCTTTTACAGGGTGTCTCTCCATCTCTTTGACCCCATCCACATCTTCAGAGATAAAGACCCCAGGCCAGTCTCTGAGTATCACATGCCAGACTTCAGGCTACACATTCTCTAGCTATTATATCGGCTGGATTCGTCAGGCTCCTGGAAAGGGCTTTGAATGGTTGGGATATGATGGCAGCTCTACCTACGCGGACAGTGTTAAGGGACGCCTAAATCTGAACAGAGACAGCTCCAACAGCAGGTCCTCTCTCACTCTGAACAACCTGAGGGCTGAGGACACGGCTGTGTATTACTGCGCCCGAGATTCACAGTGTTGGAGAGTAATGGGAGAGCCACACAAAAACCTCCCCTCACTCTCTGTCAGGGGAATAAGAGTGAAACAGCTGCAGTCTGAGAAACCATGAATAAAACCCATGTGGTCTGTAAGTAGCAGAGTCTCTTGCTTGCAGCTACACTGACTGAATCCTTTACAGAAAAATACATGAATTGTAAAAATCCTGAAAATTTTCACCCATTTCACCCAAGTATGCAAAGGTGTCATTTGCAGAATATTCCAATGTGACCCCTTAGTCATTTCATTTCATTCCTCAAGTATTGAATATGGCATTTATCGGTTATGGCAATATAAGTTATCAAGATCGCCTCACATGACTTGAACAGACTCCTACACTGCCATCTGTCAACTAATATCAATGTTACTCCAATTCCACTGTTAGTGGGATAACAAGGGATGTGATGGTGCTCATCGGAAGTTTTTTTTTTCCTCAAAGGTGGGGGGGACAGATCAGGGTCCCTATGAAACTGAGGGGGACGTATCCCCCCCCGTCCCCCGCCATCTGCGCCCCTGGAATTAACTATCTTTAATGGCCCTTTCAGTTACATCTTAACCGTGGATAAACAACTAAACAGTGAACAGAATAGTACATTGTTTTTCTTTGCTCTATTACAGAAAAGAGAGCTTAAGTATCACATCCTCTGTCTGATTCAAAAACCCACAAATTGGTGGTTGTGTAAAATAGGACATTTGGACAGTTAAATTAATACAGTTAAAACACATCTAAATAATTAAAAGCTAAAAAAAGGAAAAAAGAGAACAGTAAGGAAATAATGTGTGAAAAGACTATTTCAAAGTCATTAAAAAGACTGTAGAAACATCATATGTATGTCTATAGCATGATAAGTATTTCGTTATTCAACAGCTGAGCTGTTTCTGTCCAGCTGAGCTGAGTCAGCACTTCAGTTCTGTGGGTCATTTGACTGCAGATAGAAACTATAAAACTGCAGTCATAACCATTTCAACAGTGCTAGCTTCATGAGTCCCAGGTACTTCCGTCCTCATGAAGCTCCTACCTGTCTCTCCTTTTCTCTTTTTTTAATGGCTTTTATCATTTTCAAATGTAAAAACTGACTTTTCTTTTAATTACAGGTGTTCAGAGTGAGAGTGTACTGACTGAGACTTCAGGTGGCAAAGAGGCCAGGAGACTCACTCACACTGGCCTGTACAGCCTCTACATTCATATTCAGCAGCTACTGGATGGGCTGAATCCGACAATCTCGTGAGAAGGGACTTGAGCGGTTGGGACATCAGTACAACAGTGCTCTCAGTCTATGAAAGGATGATTCATCATCACCAGAGACAACAGTAAGAGCCAGCTGTACATGCAGATGAATAGACTGAGAGCTGAAGACATTGCTGTGTATTTCTGTGCCAGAAGTGATGCACAGTGAGAGAAGTCAAGCATGAGCCCTGACAAAAACCGTTGACAGGAAATTCCTCCTACTATAGTCCTTAGGGTATCACATGTGCTTTGTTCCAGTTTGACTGAGAAATAAAAAAAATGTTTACTGTTTTATTTAATTTGTCTCAGTACATAATTCACACATCAGAGGACTTGTAGAATTAGGGGTATGAACAGCAGTATTCAAACTGATGAAACACATTAACATCATTTTCATTAATGATAATAACAAAAATGATTAATCCTTGCATAAAATATAGAAAGTTGAACACAAAGTTATACTGTGCTAAAAAAAAAACAATATTTTATCAATCATGGGTGTGTACAAATCTGTTAGAAGAACACACAGATTCAAAAATAAACATGTTCGATATGTTTTGAAGCTTTAACTCATTACATGATTCAAAAATTGAGACCAAACTAACACAATGCCTAACATTTAGACAAAGTCAAAATCAGATAGTGTGTTATGTCCACGACCAGGGACGTGACAAGTGTCAGTATTATATGAAGACGAGCATTTTCAACCTTGGCAATCATAAGAAAATAGTTGGCAAACTTTGGATGATAAGATTTAAAAGAAACTATGAAGTTCTGAAGCTCATTCTGGAATCAAACACTTTGTAAGTGACAAGTAATAATATTGCACATTTGATTTCATTTTGCACCTGCTGTATATATTTCCTCCCCTCATATGCAAAATAAAATTCTCTCTCTTTTCTCTCTGTATTAACTTCATATACAAGTGAGACTTTTTCTGTTCACTTTGATATGAATGTGTCCTTTGTTTTTACAGGTGTCAGGTGTCAGACACTGACTGAGTCTGAACCAGCAGTAAAAAAGCCTGGAGAATCCCACAAACTGACCTGCACAGCCTCTGGGTTCTCGTTCAGCAGCTACTATATGGCTTGGATCAGACAGGCTCCCGGGAAGGGATTGGAGTGGATTGCTTATATTGGCACATACAGTTCACCCATCTCCTATTCCCAGTCTGTCCAGGGAAGATTTGTTGTATCCAGAGACGACTCCAGCAGCAAGATGTACCTACAGATGAACAGTCTGAGGGCTGAAGACACTGCTGTGTATTACTGTGCCAGAGAGTCACAGTGACAGGAAAGACTGCAACGCTGTACAAAAACTATTCAAGCACATCTTACACCCAGAGTCACTGAAGCACATCTGTCCTGTCCACTCTCATGTCTCCTGTGTTTCCACTCCCAAAACTAAGCGAGGTCTTTATAAATGTCACAACTCAAGATCATCCACATCAGCATTACAGTCAAAATATATGACTTTTTAATTAGCATTAAAAAATATGAAATAAAATCACATGACTGAAATTGCTCAACAACACAATAATTTCTTTATTATTGAGCAGCACCTGAATGAACTAAATGTTTTCATAATATGTATTTCCACACTGTACTGTTTTACTGAGATATGTCCTACTGTGATAAAATGTAATATTTGTGTTTTTGTATTTATTATTATTTTTATTAGTAGTAGTAGGAGTAGTAATATTTATTTATATTTTCATTATTATTATACAAACTACACTTTGCATTCTATGCAGACTGCCTATCTATCAAAGGCGTAAAGGACAATGCATCTGCAAGTGTGTGACTCAGTGATTTTTTTTTTTTTTAACATTTCCATACAATCAGACTGTGCAATGAGACCGTTGTGGAAACACTGTATTAAGCAGGAGAAGAAAACAATAAAAAAACAATAGAAGATCCATTGTTACTGTGCTGTTTGTCAGTCAAATACAGATGTGAAATGAAAAGTATTGTGTCTCTTTTGGCCCTTTTATACCAACCAATATGATACACCTCCCTTCCAATGCAAAATGAAACTCTCTCTCTCTCTTTGCTGTCTGTATTTAATCAGTGCCTGTGTCTGTTTAAGACCTCAGTGGCCCCTGAGCCCTGGAGAGTTCAGAATACCAACCCATTCCAATTCATCTTCAACACAAACAATGTTCTTTGCATCTCTATTACTGTTGCTGCTGCTGGCAGCTGCATCCTGTGAGTGTCTGTGTCTCTGTAACTTTAACACATTGGTCAAACAAGATTACTGTACACAGTGGCATTAACAAGAAGATCTAAACATTGTGGTTATTATTTTGTCAGTGTGGTAATCAGTTTTTTTCTCCTATTTACAGGTGTGGAGTGTAATATTGAACTCACCCAGCCAGGTGCTATGGTTATAAAGCCAGGACAGTCTCTGACTGTCACCTGTAAAGTCTCTGGTTATTCCCTGACTGATAGCAGCTACTGTCCAGGCTGGATTCGGCATCCTGCATGGAAAACACTGGAATGGATTGGACACATTTGCTATGATGAAAGCACATATTACAAAGACTCTCTTAAGAACAAGTTCAGCATCTCCAGAGACACCTCCAGCAGCACAGTGTCTTTACAAGGAAGCAGCCTGCAGACTGGAGACACAGCTGTGTATTACTGTGCCTGATACTCACAGTGAAGAAGAAGAATGCTACAGCTGTACAAAAACCCACCCCGTTGAACATCTAACACTTGCCTCTTATGAGAGTCTGAAGTTCTCATAATAACTGCGTGAAGAGATTAAAACATATACTATTTGGTATGGTTACATGGAGTCACAACAAGAAATGACATACTGGATAACCCACAGCTTTGCTCTGCTTAGCAAAATTACCAGAAGGGTTCACATTTAGCAGCTATCCCATGGCCTGGATCAGACAGGCACCTGGGAAAGGACTGGAATGGATTGCCTTCATTCATACAGCTAGTAGTCCAATTTATTACTCCCAGTCTGTTCAGGGAAGAGTCACCATATCCAGAGATGACACCAGCAGCAAAGTGTCCCTACAGATGAACAGCCTGAGAGCTGAAGACACTGCTGTGTATTACTGTGCCAGACAGAGACTCACAGTGAGAGAAGTAAAGCCTGAGCCTGACAAAAACTCTCTACAGGAAATTCCTCCAGCTATAGTCTTTAGGGAATTAATTCTGTTTTTTACAGCCCATATTGTTTCATTCGCATAGTGGATAAATAACTGAACAGTACTGAATAGACAAATGGCTTAATCTGTTATGATGCATATGCATACAGTAGACTATGCATCATTTTGATGCCATTTTGAAAGAAGAAACACAAATAAATAAACACATCTTTAAAAAAATCATGATGTCAAAACAGCAATGCAGCAATGGAAAGTTGTATAATTATTAAACATAATAATCAATTACAATAATAAATAATAGCAATTTGCTGAAAAAAGTAATCTCACTCAAAGTATTAAAGTTCAGATTCAGATCTCAATAAAATTGTGGCGCCTGTGTCTGAAACAATACATTTACATTTACTTTAAACACAAACCATCAAAGTGCCATCATATCCATTTCATTCTCTTATCATGGGAGCTGAATATACAGTCAAGGCTGCCACGTGTTAAAATACTTGTTTAGTATGCTGAATTTTATCAATTTTTCAAGACCCATTGGGCACCTTGCAAGGAAAGCTATGAAGTGGATTGCATTAATTTGCTGTTTGCATCAAGCAGGGGTGGCAATGTAGTGAAGAGGTTAAGGAAAAGGACTTGTAACCGAAAGGTTGCCAGCTTAATCCCCCACTGGGGCACTGCTGCTATTCCCTTGGGCAAAGTACTTAACCCACAATTCCCTCAATAAATATCCAGCTGTATAAATTGGTAACATTGACAAGAACTGTAAACAAGTAAGTTGCTCTGGGTAAGAGCATCAGCTAAATATTGGAATGTGGTGTCCTGTAGGCACTGGTGATAGAGATTTTCTCAAGAACAAATTTACTGACTCCAGATGGTGACTGAATAAACCTCCATACTTTATATACACATACATCAATGGGAAGTTGAGAGGAAGCTTGCTATGCAAAACTGAAGAGTCACATCCTCTTTAAAACTGACAGTAATTTCTGTTCAGGCTCAGAATAGACCAGCGTATACAACACGCTGTTAGATATTCCGCTGTAGCAGGAAAAGGATGAAGGTTTTTGTTATCATCACAGTTTTACTGTTTGCTTTTAAATGTAAGGCCAAATTTTCATTTGCTCTCATTTTAGCAGCACTAAAATACAGTCAATGAAGAATGTTACATTGGTTATCTTTCCTTCTCTCTAGGCGTTCATTGTGATGTCACACTGAAGGAGTCTGATCCAGAGATGAAAAAGCCTGGAGACTCTGTGAGACTCTCATGTAAAATTACTGGGTTCTCGCTCAACAGCTACAGTGTGCACTGGGTTCGACAGGCTCCAAACAAGGGGCTGCAATGGGTTGGATACTACGATGGATCTTCTGAGAGTCACTTCAAAGTAACAGAAGACAGCACCAACAGCGTTGCTTACTTAGATATCACAAGCCTCCAGCCCTCAGACACAGCTGTGTACTACTGTGCTCGTGAGCCACAGTGAGGGACATTAAAGGAAGGCTGTGCAAAAAACTGTCACAGATGGTTTACTGTGCATTTCCTTACCGTCCAGTTTTATCTTCACAACAACGAAGCTAAATATTAACGGTTTTGCGTGAGCAAAATATTTAACAACCAGCTGTAGTTCACATTACAAAATGTTCAAAACCAGAAATATGAAACTTCAGAAATCAACTACGCCATGGATATAGGGTTTAGAGTATTAAGAATATGTAGTCTGTGCCCCCAATTCAGTAATATATTGCTCTGTTGTATTCCCATTTTGAAAAATTTAGCTTAAAGGTATAGGGTGTATTTTCATAACTGATTACGGAAAATTGTATTTTCTTGTTTTTTTTTTTATTAAATGTTAAGTTATTATATGACTTCCCCAGTCTCTTCATCAGCAACCTGCATGTGAATAACTCATTCTCTGTTGTGAGAATAAGAGTTAAACAGCTGCAGTCACAGAGAAACTACCTAAACCCCTAAAGCCTTTTGATTTAATCCATTCCAATTATGCAAACATACCATTTGCAGACTATTCCAGTGACATCCACTAATCATTTCCTTTATGTTATGAAGATATGAAGATGACTTTACATGACTACAAACGACTCTTGCACTGCCATTTGCATTACATTACATGCATTTAGCATACGGTCTTAAGCAGAGCAGCTTCCAGCACAACAGAACATAAGTGTATCCACGTTGAGAATTACAAAAAACAATATCAGTGTTATTCCCATTCCATTGCAGAGTGTAACCCGGCAGAAAGATATGCTGTCATTTTAAGCAACATTTTTCATCCTGATCTCAGCAATAATTTTAGGAGTTTGGGGAAATAGTGATCTTGATTTGGTGATACTGAATCTTTCAACATTCACACAAATAATCAAATCTTCCCAAAACTGTTCTGTGTTGCATACAAAGTCTATTTAAAACATCCTCAGTGTACCTTGGTGGACATTTTCCATGCTAACAATCAATTGACTGTTGACATTGACTCTTTGATTGATTGGATGTTTTTTCACTGCACTGTCACAACTAACACTGAAGATGAGCATTTTGTCCTCTTGCAGTAATTAGGAAATAGCTGGTCAAATATGAATGATAAAATGATAAAACATTTCACTACATGGTACTGAAGCTAATTATGTATTTTTCAAGTGACACAAGTATTAATACCTGAAAAACTATTCATTTCACCCTTTTATATCTATATATGATATACCTCCCTCTTATGCAAAATTAAACTCTCTCTTTATTGTCTGTATTTAAGGGCAATTGTCACGTGCTTTTACAACAGGATGCACCTGTGTGATATTTACAGCGCTTTCTGTTTTCATGTTCTTGATGGGTGAATCGTGACAACCATGAAAATGTACCCTTTGTGAAAGTCATATAGTTTTTTATTCGTTACTAACGTAGACATGCCTTGAACTGTTGGTTACTGTTTTTTTTCCCGAGTTAATTCACTTACCCAATTTTGAGCCAATATTGACCAGAAGTGATTTATGAGTAGAATAATAATTGAAAGTTAGAGTCGGATTGGTCAAAACAGAAGTGGGGTAACGTGCATAAATTGGGGGGGCTTAAGTACATAATCTGATCCCTTATTATATTAACACATGTTCACATAAATTTACCAGATTTAATAATCAATCAATCAATAATTTTAATACAAACATAAACAGCTTACTTTTTGGTGTAATTTAGCCTTGTGAAATCCCATTCGCAATTTTTCATATCTGATTAATTCTTATGATGAATGTTAACTGCTACAGTATAAATATTAATAAATGCAAAGCAGGCAAAGGCTTTTGATTTGGTAGTGAACGGTGTCACAGTCTGTGGCATACATTAATTTTTTTCGAAAATAGCCGCCAATTTTATATATAAAACTGTACACATACATTATGGAATACAGTGTATTATTGTAAATTATATTTGTATTTGCTCTCTATAATGTTCTTTAATTTGACATATTTTTCTTATGTTTTAGATTTCATAATCTGCCATAAAATATGTTTTAACCGTTACTATATGGTTACATAGAGTTATAAATATTCGCATGGCTTGGATCCTTCTACTGATAGCAGCCATTTGCCACATTATCAGTGTAATAATTTTAAGCATACTTTTTTTTTGTTTTACCAGTAAAGGAATGGGTTTGGAATCAACAATAGGAATGGCTATTTTACCGTTCAGACACGCCAGAAATACTGTTGTTGGAGGCAAGTTTTGGGTCAAATATCCTCTGGCACATGTTAGAAGAAAATGGCGTTTCACCAACTGGAAACACAGTTTTTGGTATGACTGCGGTTTCATTCAAATGAGAAGCTTGCGTTGTCATATGGCAACCCCAAGCATGACTGGCGTGACTCCTCCTTTTCAGACTGTCAGCTGATTTATGTAATGGAGAAATGAACAGAATGTTCACAAACAATGGTCCGTTTTGACATTACATAAATATTGATCCGAAGAGGACTACAGCAGTGAAAATATTAGTGACGAAAAGGATCACTCGTTGGGACGGGTATATTCTTGTTTGTATTGCGCCCAAGCATCTTATCTGGCACCTGTGCAATTAACAACGTAACAGGTGTAATTCATATTCATATCATATATTATATACATATTATTCCATTCATACATGTCCTCAGTACTTGGTGCAATATGGAAATTCTCATCAACCCCCACCCACTGCAGTAAAACCTCTACCAATTTAATGAAGAAAATATAATTCATTAAAATGATTTCCTCTGAAAATTCACATAGAATGGCCTTGCCAGTAGATGGCAGTATAATACAACAAATGAAGTCTCCTGGGTGCCACAAAAACATGCTCCATAGGACACATTCTTGCTGTATCATGTAATCATAATCAATACAAAACATCTTTCAGAAAAAAAGAGTTACTCACTCATGTAAGCACTTATACTCTGTAGGTCAGTGGAAGCACTTGCAAAATTAAGATGAGTAAAATGAAAAAAAACAACAAAGGATCAAATTGCACAAAAGAATTAAGAAATCAATGGACAGGTTTGCTTTGCAATGGTATATGTTCGGACTCAAGCCCTTCTTTATACCCCAATGAGGAAAAAAAATCACAACAGTCACAGATGGTTTACTGTGCATTTCCTTACCGTCCAGTTTTATCTTCACAACAACGAAGCTAAATATTAACGGTTTTGCGTGAGCAAAATATTTAACAACCAGCTGTAGTTCACATTACAAAATGTTCAAAACCAGAAATATGAAACTTCAGAAATCAACTACGCCATGGATATAGGGTTTAGAGTATTAAGAATATGTAGTCTGTGCCCCCAATTCAGTAATATATTGCTCTGTTGTATTCCCATTTTGAAAAATTTAGCTTAAAGGTATAGGGTGCATTTTCATAACTGATTATGGAAAATTGTATTTTCTTGTTTTTTTTTTTATTAAATGTTAAGTTATTATATGACTTCCCCAGTCTCTTCATCAGCAACCTGCATGTGAATAACTCATTCTCTGTTGTGAGAATAAGAGTTAAACAGCTGCAGTCACAGAGAAACTACCTAAACCCCTAAAGCCTTTTGATTTAATCCATTCCAATTATGCAAACATACCATTTGCAGACTATTCCAGTGACATCCACTAATCATTTCCTTTATGTTATGAAGATATGAAGATGACTTTACATGACTACAAACGACTCTTGCACTGCCATTTACATTACATTACATGCATTTAGCATACGGTCTTAAGCAGAGCAGCTTCCAGCACAACAGAACATAAGTGTATCCACGTTGAGAATTACAAAAAACAATATCAGTGTTATTCCCATTCCATTGCGAGTGTAACCCGGCAGAAAGATATGCTGTCATTTTAAGCAATATTTTCATCCTGATCTCAGCAATAATTTTAGGAGTTTGGGGAAATAGTGATCTTGATTTGGTGATACTGAATCTTTCAACATTCACACAAATAATCAAATCTTCCCAAAACTGTTCTGTGTTGCATACAAAGTCTATTTAAAACATCCTCAGTGTACCTTGGTGGACATTTTCCATGCTAACAATCAATTGACTGTTGACATTGACTCTTTGATTGATTGGATGTTTTTTTCACTGCACTGTCACAACTAACACTGAAGATGAGCATTTTGTCCTCTTGCAGTAATTAGGAAATAGCTGGTCAAATATGAATGATAAAATGATAAAACATTTCACTACATGGTACTGAAGCTAATTATGTATTTTTCAAGTGACACAAGTATTAATACCTGAAAAACTATTCATTTCACCCTTTTATATCTATATATGATATACCTCCCCTCTTATGCAAAATTAAACTCTCTCTCTTTATTGTCTGTATTTAAGGGCAATTGTCACGTGTGCTTTTACAACAGGATGCACCTGTGTGATATTTACAGCGCTTTCTGTTTTCATGTTCTTGATGGGTGAATCGTGACAACCATGAAAATGTACCCTTTGTGAAAGTCATATAGTTTTTTATTCGTTACTAACGTAGACATGCCTTGAACTGTTGGTTACTGTTTTTTTTCCCGAGTTAATTCACTTACCCAATTTTGAGCCAATATTGACCAGAAGTGATTTATGAGTAGAATAATAATTGAAAGTTAGAGTCGGATTGGTCAAAACAGAAGTGGGGTAACGTGCATAAATTGGGGGGGCTTAAGTACATAATCTGATCCCTTATTATATTAACACATGTTCACATAAATTTACCAGATTAATAATCAAATTTTAATACAAACATAAACAGCTTACTTTTTGGTGTAATTTAGCCTTGTGAAATCCCATTCGCAATTTTTCATATCTGATTAATTCTTATGATGAATGTTAACTGCTACAGTATAAATATTAATAAATGCAAAGCAGGCAAAGGCTTTTGATTTGGTAGTGAACGGTGTCACAGTCTGTGGCATACATTAATTTTTTTCGAAAATAGCCGCCAATTTTATATATAAAACTGTACACATACATTATGGAATACAGTGTATTATTGTAAATTATATTTTGTATTTGCTCTCTATAATGTTCTTTAATTTGACATATTTTTCTTATGTTTTAGATTTCATAATCTGCCATAAAATATGTTTTAACCGTTACTATATGGTTACATAGAGTTATAAATATTCGCATGGCTTGGATCCTTCTACTGGATAGCAGCCATTTGCCACATTATCAGTGTAATAATTTTAAGCATACTTTTTTTTTGTTTTACCAGTAAAGGAATGGGTTTGGAATCAACAATAGGAATGGCTATTTTACCGTTCAGACACGCCAGAAATACTGTTGTTGGAAGCAAGTTTTGGGTCAAATATCCTCTGGCACATGTTAGAAGAAAAATGGCGTTTCACCAACTGGAAACACAGTTTTTGGTATGACTGCGGTTTCATTCAAATGAGAAGCTTGCGTTGTCATATGGCAACCCCAAGCATGACTGGCGTGACTCCTCCCTTTTCAGACTGTCAAGCTGATTTATGTAATGGAGAAATGAACAGAATGTTCTCAAACAATGGTCCGTTTTGATATTACATAAATATTGATCCGAAGAGGACTACAGCAGTGAAAATATTAGTGACGAAAAGGATCACTCGTTGGGACGGGTATATTCTTGTTTGTATTGCGCCCAAGCATCTTATCTGGCACCTGTGCAATTAACAACGTAACAGGTGTAATTCATATTCATATCATATATTATATACATATTATTCCATTCATACATGTCCTCAGTACTTGGTGCAATATGGAAATTCTCATCAACCCCCACCCACTGCAGTAAAACCTCTACCAATTTAATGAAGAAAATATAATTCATTAAAATGATTTCCTCTGAAAATTCACATAGAATGGCCTTGCCAGTAGATGGCAGTATAATACAACAAATGAAGTCTCCTGGGTGCCACAAAAACATGCTCCATAGGACACATTCTTGCTGTATCATGTGTAATCATAATCAATACAAAACATCTTTCAGAAAAAAGAGTTACTCACTCATGTAAGCACTTATACTCTGTAGGTCAGTGGAAGCACTTGCAAAATTAAGATGAGTAAAATGAAAAAAAAAACAACAAAGGATCAAATTGCACAAAAGAATTAAGAAATCAATGGACAGGTTTGCTTTGCAATGGTATATGTTCGGACTCAAGCCCTCTTCTTTATCCCCCAATGAGGAAAAAAAATCACAAACAGACAATGGCAAAATCGGAGCCCTGCAAAACAGAGGTTAGGAATGACAACTTCTTTGGGCAAGTGGCCCATAGAAGCAAATGTGCTGAGGGTCTGTGAGGAGCCATCAGCATGTCGAAATCAGATCAAAGCCATGGCTATTTTAACTGCTGAACAGGCAAGTGAAATCCTTCCGTTCTGCAACGGTGGGAGTTGCTCATTAAGCTAGAGCTCCATCCTGTCTGTAAGGGCTCAGTGTGTGCTCACTGCATCACACACCACCACGTTCCAGCGGAACAGTGTAAATAGGCCTGCTTTTAGCCTGCTATCGCAGGGCAGAGTTTCTGCAAATGCCTTGTCACAGGTTGTCAGAACAGACCCATTGCATCTCCTGTCGTACCCATAAGCTGTGCACTGTACTTACCAAGAGCCTCAAAAATAAAATGTTGCAACTTGACACAGTCAACTGAGAGAAACGCAGGTAATCCTTCACCGCTGGTCTTTTTGTCTTCTATGGTTGACCTTTTTCAGTTGACACTTTGGCTGACCTGCCTGCCTCCTGTATATCTCATCCATATCTTCATCATCTGTACTCTCCTCATTCATACTCTCAGTGTCTGCAAACGACATCTGAGACCACATCCGCAGTGTTCACTTCATAACCCGCCTTTGGGATACTGGCAGAAGGAACGCACAAGAGCTTGGTGCAGAATGGACTGTCTTAAACTATGTGTCTAGGATTCTTCATATAGCTTTCACTCCCTTATCCTCCAGCCCATAGATGTGTTATATTTTTCTCCCAATTTGAACACCCCTGTCCGCATTCCATTCCTTTTGTACGTGTTACTTGTCCTACATTTATGATACCACAGTGAGGTGTCCTATATCTCTGTGGTGGCATGGTGTTGACCATGATGTCCCTCTGGTTCAGCCACTTGGCTATTGAAAGTCCTAAATGAGGTTCTCTGGTTTGGTGCCCATATAGGTTATAACCCAGAATGCTGAACCCATGCGTTGATGTGAACCAATATCTGGGTTATCTGGGTGTAGTACTTACTGAACCGTCTGACTTTCTGTGCTTTTAATGTTTCCTGTAACACCATTACAGATTAACGTGTGTACCTAATTATTCAGGAGTCATGTACCCACAGTTTTAAAAACAAGGCCTTACATGGATACTGGAGGTTCACTCTGAAGTCAAACTGAAGGTGACCAAATCCATCACAGCCTTCAAGTTTAAGCTTCAAAATGAGTGATTTACAAAAAATATGTTAATTAAATGGAAACAAGCAAAACTTCAGGCTCATAGCCATGAAGTTCCGTTAAATGTCAAATGATGTCAAGTTTTTGTTCTAGATAAATGTATGTATGCTATACTTCTACGATGGACTTGTTCACATATAATCCTGCATTATTATTGCATTACTTAACGGGGTTTTCAGGTGTAATTCTTCTTTTGTAGCACAACCTACCAAAGATGGCTGGGAAATATGTAAAGCTACATCAAAAACTATCAAAACATTATAAGTCTGCATAAAGGGCATCTGCTGAGATGATGCATAATGCAAGGCACAGAGGACCATGATTCCGTTTTCCACCTCATTCTGCACAAAGGCCAAAATGCTGCAGATGTTAACCATAACATCTAAGTAACAAGGAAAAGCAAAGCCTGCATACACCTTGGCCATCACAGACTGGGGGTGAGTAAATTCGGTAATTGCAATGTCATGTCCATTGACTGCCAATTGAGAAAACACTCGATTAGAACCCTCTAATAAAATAAAAACCCATGGAAACTGCTGACATGTTGAATGAAAGCAGGCACTTGGAGGCAACTGCAGAGCTGTAGAGCAGGTTGCAGGGAACACTGTGTGATGTTGAGTGTTCAGCTCTGACAGAGGCCCAGCTGCAGGACTTTTATTTCTGCAATGCAATGTAGTACAGCTTTTGCTGGCGCTGTGCGGGTTTGAGTGCCACCTCCAGCCAGATGCCCTGATGCACAATCACACCACAGTATTCTACAAGTGTGTTGCACACAATGAAATGTCACTCCCCTTTGTTTTTACAAATGAGAATGAGAATGACACCTTCTGGTCAAAAGTAGAATTAAACAGAAACGGTTTGGCCTGGTTCCCTGAGAGTAATGGACTCTATGGGGTATCTGTACATGTCTGACAGGGCAGTGTTGAGTTGCCTCAGCTGATAAACTGAATTACTGCACAGTTACAGAATGGGTAGATGTGTGTCTCATTTATGTCTTTTAGAAAGGAAAAAACAAACATGAGGATGCTCACTTGTGTTACTTCTGTTGCTCTTTAATGAGAACCTTTGCACTCTGTTCACACCCATAATAATTTTTGAGATTTTCTTAGATGTAGGATGGATTATCAACAAACCAATATAATGTGGATGCAAATGAAAAAATCGTAGTTCTTCAGCTGCAAAAGAAGTAGCAGCATGAAATAATGCTGAAAGCAGAAACTGAAGAAGAAAATCCATGAAAATCCACAGAAATCAAAATCAAAAGAAATCAAAAGTCATGGTTTCTTTGGCACACAGCATTGTTCCAGTCTCACTATCTCTGCTTCTCTCACATATGGCCTGACCTTTCCATTAACCGAAACTAGAGCAGCAAAAGCATAACTATGTATGGTGAGCAGACAAAAAAGTATGGGTGTGCCTTTTGAAATGCAAACTGCACAAACATTTTAAAGTAATAGAGAACCTAACAATATTAACAATATTAGGTCCTACCATTAGCAAGGTTTTATTGGTATATATTCATAAAAAATTATACACAAAATAACAGTAATTATGGTAGCCAACACAGCAGCTATGTTGGCTGCACAGGCACATCTTCCACACCTCCTTGCTCCTTTAATGTCTCCCCGGCCCCTCTTCTTAATCGCCTAATGAGGAAGAATCACAAACAGACAACAGCAAAGTCAGAACATTGAACAGGTTGGGCATGGCAGCTTCTTAGGACACGTTCCTCTTAGAAAGGATGTGCTGAAGGTCTGTGAGGAGCCTTCACTTGTATACGACTGGTATATCTCCATATATATCTTATATATCTTCAAGCTGTTAATGGCAGTTGGTGCTTGGGTAGATGGTTATAGCTCAAACACATAACGGTCTGTGCAAGAAAAGATGAAAATGGCCCAAAAATGTGGTAAGCATGACAGCTGTATGCTACACAGGTACATCTTCCACACCTGCTTGCTCCCTTAATGTTACCTCAATACCTCCTCTTCATTGTCTAATGAAGAAAAATCACAAGCAGATAACAGCAAAGTCAGGTCGTTGCAAGAGGTTACGTATGTCAGCTTTGCAATGCTCAGAATTTGTCACCCTTCGGCGCCTCTTTTGCTCGTAGAAACAAAACACGTTGAGGGCCTGTGAGCAGCCTTCACCAGCATGTAAAGCCTAGTTTGCACTGATGGTCTATTTTAGGCAATGAGATACTTCTGATCTGCAAAGATGGGAGTTGCTCTTGAGGCTAGAGATATATGTTGCCTGTGAGGGCTCAGTGTGTGTTCCCTGCATCACACACCACCACACTGAACAGTATAAACAGACCAACTTTTAGGCAGCTATCGCACTTCAGCTTTTCTGCAAATGCCTTGTCATAGGCTACCAGAGCAGGCCAGATCATAAGAGCAGAATTAAGCGGTAACAATCCTCTGCTCATTGCCATAAGCATATTTTATTTCATATTGCACAATTGCACAAACTTATCTAATTTCTATGTCACATCTGTGCGATTTCCACTGTGAGCTGAAGGCGTTAGCCTTACCTACAGGCAGGCCTGGCACCAGGGTGGGGGGGCTTGGGGCACAAAAAGTCAAATATTAAAAAAAAGGTAATATTGGGATATAAGGAGACAACGGGGGGGTGTACTTAGGTCTGTCTGGGGGTGTAATGCACCCCTAAACACTCCCATGGAATCAGGAAGGAATCAGGAATCAGGTCAGGAATTAAGTAGCTTACATGTAATTTTAATTAAAGCTATTGGGTCACACTTTATTGCTCATCTTGGAGAGGAGAGACAGTAATCTGCATGAATTTCACCTTTCTCATCTTTATATTTCTTTTCATTATGTGCACAGAAAACTGTTGTGTTCTCTGGTTCACATGTCACATGTCCTTAGATTCCACACAGAATCTTTCACCCTCTCCATCCATAACCTTTACCAAACATCTGTATTTCTGATCCCTGTCTTTGTTATATCACCCGGCAAAATCCATCTTTCCCTGCAGCTAACGTTAACAGATTGTTAAACGAAATGGCGAACAATGACATACAATTGCATGAGGGGTCATTGCATGTGCTGTGATCGTGGCTTGGAGCGGTACTGGTGAAGGAGAGAGAGCTTGCGTCCCAGCTTAATGGAAAAACCACACCGCGCTCCAGGCGAAAGTGGCCGGCTCAACTCTCTGCTCCCCTCCCGCTCTGCCCCCCCCACGCTCTGGAGTGGACCCACCACTTCTCATATCTTACCAGTAAGGAACACTGCAGCGCCAAGGACCCGAGATAGAGAACGTTGCAGAACGACGCAGTTAACTTGGAGCAGCACAGGAAATTCTTCACCGCTGGTCTTTTCGGTCTTCTGCGGTAGACAATTCTCTTGGCATTTCCCTTGATATGTCCCTTACGTCTTGGACCCTTTGGGCGAACTGCCTGCTCCACCCACTCGTCATCCATGCCCTCTTCATCCATACCCTCATATTCCACATCCTCAACATAAAAGTCCTCGTCACCAAAATCACCTACTTCAGGGAAATCTACTTCAGGGACATCTATGGCCACATCTGCAACAGCCACTTCAAAATCTTCCATTGTAATACAGGCAGGAGGAACACACAAGAACTTGGTTCAAAAGAGATTCACTGCCTATTCCTCAAATAGATGGGTTCTCTTTTTCCCCGAGTCTGATCACTCCTGCCCCTGACTTGCTGCCTCCGGATTCTCTTTCTTTTATACACATCACTTGTCCTACATTGATGATGTCACAGTGAAATGTCCTATATCTCTGTGGTGGTGTGCTGCTGACCACCCACCCTGCGGTCCAGCCACTTGGTCAGGTTCTCTGGTAAGATGGCCATATAGGTTATAACCCTAATGCTGAACCCATGCCTTGATGTGAAACTTTATGGTTATCCAGGTGTCATATTTACTGAACCATCTGACAGTTTGTGCTTTTAATATTTCTTGTGACACTATTACAGATTAACTTTACCTGTCATGAGCTTTCATTGCCATGTGTACCTAATTAAGAAAACCTACAGTATACATAAATTTTGCCAAAAATAAGACTTTCTGTACTTACACGAATGGCGACCGAAACCATCATTGCCTTCTTAGATTGCCTTAGATTGAAAATAGGTGATCAACAAAAAACACATTTCTGAACACACTTAAATGGAAGCATTCAAGACTGCAAGCGTGAATGTCTGTTACGCTGCAAACATCGATTGGCGTCAGGATTTTCGATGAAATATCTTACTGAATTACAGTGATGGCTGGTCTTTCCATGGTTCTGGATGTAAGAATTATGTGTATAGACATGTACCTTAAAGCTGAGTGCAGGACAACAGTGTCAAATTGAAATTAATGGGACAATTTATGAATTCATTAAAATGAAGTGGAGAACTTATCATGAATTGGAATTTCAGGAATCCTCAAACAATGAATCTGGAATTGAACTGGAATTGAGACAGTTTGAACTGGAATTTAATAAGAACTGTAAAAATTCTCAAACTTTGGAGTTGGAAGACATTTCCAAAAATAATTTAGAATGAAGCAATAAAAAATTAAATATAAAGTTTTTTAAAAATGTTTTATACTTCTGTTTATACTAAATGCCTTGGAACTAGAATTAAACTTTTTAGTTTATGGAATTAATGCACTTTGTTTGATAAACTGCCTGCACAATGTGTTGTAAATCATTTGATCTTTACTTTTTATACTTACAGTATAGTGAGGGGCCATGAACAGTTTTACATTTACATTTTACAATTTTACATTTACTGAAAAGTAATGTAACATGTATAACAATATAAATCCATTTTCACCCTCTTTCTACACCAGGACTGAAACAATTAAAACATTAATAATACAAACTACATTACTGAGAAAAACAAAACCTGCAGACACTGTGGCAATCCCAGACCAGGATTGAAGAAGGCTGGCAGTAAATCAGTGGTGGAAGAATACACACTCAATATCCTGTCCAGTGACAGCCCAGTGCAGAAACATCCAGAGAGAACCCTTCTAAGAAAAAATCAGTTTGGAAACTGCTGATATGTTAGGTCATTAGGGTACGTTAGATGTCCTATATCTCTGTATCACACAGTGCTCCCAGCAGGCTGCAGGGAGCACTGTGTGATCCTCTGTGTTCATGTCTGACAGAGGTCAGATCTGCAGGATTTTTTGTGATGCAGGTTTTGCTGGTACTCCGCCGGTACATACCTCAATGCAAAGACTCTTTATGTGTGTGTTTCACAAGGTGATGCATTGCCTCTCTTTATTTTCAGAGTGATACTGACATCTACTGGTCAAAAGTAGAACTAAATAGAAACAGTGTAGTTTGAGCTGGCTACCTGAGGGTTTTGAATTAGCTCACTCAATGGGGTATTTGTGTCAGTTTGAAAGAGCAGTGCAGAGCTGCCTCAGCTGAGAAATTGAATTGTTGCACAGTTACAGAATGGGTAGATGTGTGTCTCATTTACATTATTTAGAAAGGAAAAAACATGAGAGTGCTCACTTGTGTTACATCTTTTGCTCTTTAATTTGAACTTTGCACCCTGTTCACTCCAATAATGATTTTTGAGATTTTTTAAGATGCAAGATGAATTATCAACAAAACAATATAATTTTTACACAAAGAAAGTACAGAAAAGAAGAACAAACTTGAGGATGTTTACTTGCATTACTTCTCTTGTTCTTTGTCCTCTAGGGGTCAGAATACACTACACGTATGCAAGGTGCTCCCATTTTTTACTATTTTACATATTTTAGAATAATAATAGAGACATAGAAGCTATAACATAACACAAATGGAATTATGCAATGACAAAAAAGTGTCAAAGTTAAGCAAAAATCAAAAATTTTTTCCTTCAAAGTAGCCAGAAATATTTTTTAAAATTAAATTTCTTTGGAAATAAATTCATGCATAGGCATCAATTTCACTATTTATATTTGTCTAAGAAACAAATTTCAAGCATTTAAGCATAAGCCTTTAGATAAAAATATCTTTGAATGCATGTTTCCAGTTATCTTAATCAGGTGTGTCCAAACCTTTGACTGGCACTGTATAAATGTACAGTGCTCATGGAACTCCATGCAGGGGATTGTGATAAACTTCCACTTGTTCACTTTTCCACTTTTCCAATCATTCAGTGAAGTGGGATTGTTTCCCTAAAGAATGTATGTACTGCTCTCTTCTCATCAAAATCATAATGTAACATAATGTATCACTTTATATTACATCACAGTGAATTTACGTTTACATTTACATTTAGGTAATTTGGCAGATGCTTTTATCCAAAGCGACTTACAAGTGAGGAACAGCAAGCAAGCTACAGTAGTGTAGGAGGCCTTGGAGTAAGCTTTAAGTGCAATCTAAACAACTAAACTCAACTAAATAAGTCAAGGAAAGTAGAAAACAAAGGTAAACGAGGTGGAAACACAAGGATAGACAGGCAGAGGAGACAAACAAATAGTGACAGGGGAAAGAAGCGCGAGGCAAAAAGTGCGCGGAGATGGAATTGTGTTAGAGTTGTTAGAAGTGTTAGGAGAGGAGGTGCTCTCGGAAGAGCTGGGTCTTCAAGAGGTTCTTGAAGATAGAGAGGGATGCCCCTGCTCTTATAGCATAAGGTAGCTCGTTCCACCAGCGGGGAACTACACATGAGAATTGTCTGGACTGAGATTGCCTTGTGTGTAGGGATGGCAATGCTAGCCGACGTTCCTGGGAGGAACGTAACGGCTGAGAAGGAGAGTAAGCCTGTATGATTGAGCTCAGGTATGTCGGAGCAGACCCAGAGGTCACTGTGTAGGCAAGCATGAAAGACTTAAATTTGATACGGGCGGCCATGGGTAGCCAGTGGAGCTCAATGAGCAATGGAGTGACATGGGCCCTTTTGGGCTGGTCGAAAACCAGACGCGCTGCCGCGTTCTGAACCCTTTGTAGTGGTTTCACCTCACGCTCGGAGGCCAGCTAGGAGGGCATTGCAATAATCGAGGCAGGAGATAACCATGGCCTGTACCAGAAGCTGGGTAGCATATTGAGTCAGGTAGGGACAGATTTTGCGGATATTGTAAAGTGCAAAGCGGCACAACCGAGAGACTGAGGCAGCAACATGGTCAGAGAAGGACAATCAATCATGAAATTTTTAAATGCTGTAAAAGCAATGCTATACAAGTTATCAAACTCAGTGCTGCCCTAAAATTATCAATACTTTCCTTATAAATACATAAATACTACCTTTAAAGTATTCAAATGTTCATTATTTGCTTTGTTTGTAAATTTGTTTATTTTATGGTTATTTAATTAAATTCTCTTCAAAGTCTTCTGCATTACAAGGCACAGTGTCTATGAGCTACTGCCCCACTCAAAAGCATCCAGAAACATCCCAATGTATATGAAAAGAGGTAAATATGAAGATTTAAAACTAAGAAGGGATATTTTCCAATAATAAATTGACAGATACAAAAAAACACAAATGTACTGTGCTGTTGTTGCTTATAAGAAACTATTGTTATTCTGTGTGCTTGGATGCACATCGTTTCCTTTGTCCTTTTCATGCAAAGGTTTTTCATGCAAATTATAGAAATGCACACACACAAAGATGCACACCCACCCACCTAAACTGAAATTTAGATATTTCAAGCCATCTTTCCACCCATGCAGAACACACACCTGCGTTGAACATCCAGAAATACCCCACAGCAGGGCTTCTGTGTCTCAGAGGCACTGAGGCGATGCATGCAAATATAGAGCTGGACACAGCTGGCTGACAGAGGGAGGAGTTCAAACAGCCAAACCCAAAGACACTCTGTTCTTAGTCTGTTATATTCATTAACTCAAAGTAAACAAAGTGTACTTTGTACTTTACTCAGTATTTTTGAGTCTCTGCAGCAAGAAAACCTTATACTGGAACAGTAAGGCTAAGTAAATATTGATATGAATATTACTAACATTCAGACCTGGTGCTGCAAGGATACAGGCCCACAGGCTCATGTGAAGTTCATGTTCCTCCTAGAGCACTATGAATAGCTTAAATTCAAGATGATGCACACATGAATCCGGTTGCTGAGAGCACAGAGGATGTAGAGTGCATTTTTCCAGTCATTTTACAGTGTCATAATTCAATACACACCAAGTTGTGAAACAGCAAACCTATAGCAGCATAGTCAGAAAGCATGGTGGAGAGATACATTTTATGAACTGTGTATTATTTGATATAGAATTAAATATTGTTCATGACAAAATAAATCTCACATACTGCATTTCATATATAGGTTGGAGTGAATATAACATTAGGGGAGAAGCTATGATGCTTTACCAACAGAAATAACTCACTTGGAGTGATATCAGTAGAAGCAACGGCATGTAATCAATGGCTTATCTGCTTCTTAGAAGTGTCTGAAATTAAGGGCAAGACAGAAACAAATGGGGCCCACAGGCTGAGCTTGATTGTGGGTGTAGCAAATACTTATAATATCGGCCTACAGCAAGGTAAAATGAGGCAGCCATGCTAGTTATAAATAAAACATGCTAGCAGAAAGAGGGTTTTAAGCAGATAATAGGTAAGGAGATGGATTTTGACGTGAGTTGAAATATCCATACAGTCAGAATTATGATGTGATGAAATTCTTTGGGACCAGTGTTAAGTAGCCTTGCACTAGGTCAGACATCATCTCCACACGACTGTCTTGACCTCCGTCCAGGAATCTACTGAGGTATTATGAGTAATGCCAGTGATCTTTCGAGGAAGTCTAAAACAGTAAATGTCAGTTTGTAAGACAGTTTCAAAGCTGCAGGTGTGGGCACAGGGGAGAGGAGAGAGACGTAGAAAGCGAAGCAAACTGTTTTCTCACAAGGCTATGTTTGGAGAACTGAAAGAAGGCAAACTGATCTGAGATGAGCTAGAAAGCAAATTTGACCAAGTCATGTCCTCAGCTTCAGAAGAACGTGTGCATAACTTTGATATTCTCATTCAGTTTAAATCAAAATGTCTGCAGTTCTCTCAGTTCATACATAATTCTGAACATTATGCCTTACAGAGTGTGGGTTGTATTTATTAAAAGCAAGATTTAATCATGTTTATGTTTTTTCTAGAGCCATCGACAATTTAAACTCTACTCATTCATGTCAGAGACACAGAACATACGATTTTGCATATTTTGATCATTAGATAAGACACTGAATGAAAAAACAAATATTGTTGCAGTTTTATTTTGTGATTGATGCATGTTTTTACAAACATGAAAGGATTCATACAGAAATGCTGAAAACACCTGGATCATGATAGCTGTGTTTGACCACAACACAAACAATCTTATTTAGGTACAATCACATTTACTGACAAAACTATCTGAAAAGAAACAAGTTAAATCTACTGTATCCTCATATCAGCAAAGAGGATGGTATAACGTGTGTATTACAATACTATCACTTTTATTTGGTAGAGTTATAGCACTTCTATGCCACTGACTTAAAAGGTGCCTATATACTTCATAAGCCTGTGACAAGAAAACTATTTTCCTATGGCAAGATAGCACAAGTGCAAGCAGAGAAATAACTTAATGATAAATATATAGTAATGCTTAGTGATACATGCAAAAAGACAGTTCTCTTCAGACACTCTGTACATGCAGACACACATGATTACAGAAAATCATCATCAAATTGCCTCCAATGCAACATTTTAGGATGCAGTTCGAACCTGTTCTTCACATCCTTTGTTGATCACTTAATCTGAAAATAAGCAGGAAGAAAGAAAGACATATAGAGGGTCAAAACTGAACCATGGCACTTTCTGAAACACCCCTGAGTTTATAAAGTATATAAATCCTGCAGGTAGGTTACACAGAAAATGAATCCTCCCTGGTTCTACAATACTCAAAACTAGCTCTGATTTACCTCTTCCTATGTGCTGGTATAACTGTCATAACGTACCACCACTCTGTGCATGCTCTCGACAATTTAGTTTATAAAGTGGGCTTGGAAACAGAATAAAGTCGCAGAGTAAAGTTGTAGGTGTGCTGCTTTCATTGCTTCTGAAATAAATCTATTACATAATGATTGTTTCTTATTTGGTACAACTACTCTATCTTATATCCACTGTGTTTCTTTGTGCGTCATATGAGAGTGCGCACACCAGCGCAGCAGCAGTACCTTCATCAAGCTGAGGGGGACGCTGTAGAGGACAGTGCAGAGGAAGAGGATGATGAAGGAGGAGGCGGTGGACCACAGGCTGCCAAGCTCATCCTCTTCCTCACCTTCCTCACTGCAGCTCAGAACAACCTCTGACTCTGACTCTGGGGGCAGTGCTGAGGAGTGGAGGAAAGAGAAAAACACTCAGTTCGGCCATCTGGACTGCTGAAAAGCTACAACATATTAAAATAACGATTTCTTTTTATATATTACATTAGAGTGTCCTCATCAAGTCTGTTGATCTGTCAAGACAGTAACTTTTTTTAACAGCTAGTATATGAAATCAGTCAAAAGATAACACACTGGAACAGAAGAAGCCTGCAAATCCTAAGGCATACCAAGTCTGAAGTTGCACACCCCTTCTCAAAACACATTACAGATACACACCTTACACACAGACACAGTGTCACAAAGAGAAAAAAAACTGTCAAAAACTGTTGACATGTAGGAATGTATGTGACAAACTCCACTCTGTACATTATCTTGACAAAGATCTTGACAAAGGTTTATAAAGTGGGCTTGAAAACAGTAAAGTTGTAGAGTAATGTTTTAGGTGTGCTGCTTTCATTGCTTCTGAAATCTATTACATAATGAATGTTTCTTACTTGGAATGAAGAACTCTTGTGTAAAGGTCATTATTGTTTGAACTTCTGTAAATCAGTGAAGTCAGTGGCACTACAAGCAATAGGTACCAATAATGTAGCCACAGGTCACAAGGAAATAAGTAAAATGTACTCAGTCTTAAAATTAGACATCCACAAGAAAAGATCCATTTGAATGTTTTGATATGGATAAAGACTGATCTAAATGACCTCCTACACTTTGCATAAAAGCCGCTTTATTTTAGTCAGTAGCACAAGCTTGCACAGCATTCTTGTGATGCTGCTATATGTTTACTCTGTAAACCACACTGAGTAAATAATTTGACTGGTTTTCAACCTAACTGAGGACAGAGTATAAGAAAACCTCCAGGATGAAAAGAACGTTGGCCAACAATGTCCAGAAATCACCCCCTTCACAAGAGCAATGGCACTCTGGACTCAATAGGGAAGAGAGGAACATATAATCTCACATGCACATAAGTCTTTTATTTAGTTTTCATTTCATGCAGATGAATAGAATTTGCAGCATTTTAGTTGTCTGAAAGCTCTCTTTGCTGGAGGTGCCATTGTCAGAAGTTTCCTCACTGAGAGCACAAAAATTGACAAAGACAACAACAAATGGGACAGCAACAGTCACAACTACCACAGCAAACACAGGAATCTTACAAGACAGTACAACATCACAAGAAATTAAACAAATTTCACAAAGCGACAAAGCAAAAAACAAACCATTATTTCTTTCTATTATAGTCTCTATGTTGCATACAATGGCCTGATTACATAAGCATTTTGTGGTCAGTTTTCCAAAAATAACTTTTTACATTAAAATATTTGGAAATGACTGCTATTTAAACATATGATAATGTATCCACGTGTAGGTGAAGTGGGTCTTTTTTTTCACGTATACTGCACAGTTAATACAATCTAAAACTGATGATTTGAGGAATTAATTACAGAGATCAATCCATTAAAAACTGGTTTGTTGACACAACAGAGATCAGTGACTTTAAGATGAGGATACAACACAAGACACAGAAGTCACATGACAGGATACATCAACATAAGCAAAACAAGTTTCCACTCAAATCAGGTGAACAAAGAACCACAAAGACCAACCATCCTGCAATGCTAAATACAGAGAAACATTGTACAAAGATGTATTCCCATATGATCCCAATTTGACTGTATAGAGGCAGAGAATTACAATCAGAACTGAATGATGGGCAATGTGGAAGCACAATGAAGTGGATGACTACATCATTTGTCACCATTGTGCTACAGTGTACATACTCATAAGCTAAGTTTAGCTCAGACAAATTGTGGAAGCTTATTGCCTTGAGATATTTGAGAGAAGGAATTTGATTGTGTTGAGATAAATATACTGAGTAAGAATTTCCATTTATACATCTTCATGTTTTAAAATATACATAAGAATGGATAACAAAATTTGGCTTTTGTTAATGAACTATTTGTTTTAATTTTTATATAGTGTGACAGGGATGTGTTATTGTTTTAGTTGTATTTGTGTTTTAGACCTAAATTTAATAAGTGTACATTTTTCCACGACAAAAGTAAAAGGCTCACAGAACTAATATTGCACAGGTTAGACACACACGCCACATAACTGAGTAAAATTAACTGAATGTAATGAGTGAAATCTTCTTGTAGTCTAACAATAGAGAATCAATCACATTCAACTGAGTTACCCATTTCTCTGGACACTGTGTCCTGCACAGGAGACAACGAAGCTAAATATTAACTAGTTTTTATGTGAGCAAAATATTTAACAACCAGCTGTAGTTCACATTACAAAAAAACAAAACCAGAATATGAAACTCAGAAATCAACTACGCCATGGATATAGGGTTTAGAGTATTAAGAATATGGTCTGTGCCCTAATTCAGTAATATATTGCCTGTTGTATCTCATTTTGAAAAATTTAGCTTAAAGGTATAGGCATTTTCATAACTGATTACATAAAATTGTATTTTCTTGTTTTTTTTTTTATTAAATGTTGGTTATTATATGACTTCCCCAGTCTCTTTCACCAACCTGCATGTGAATAATCATTCTTCTGTTGTGAGAATAAGAGTTAAACAGCTGCAGTCACAGAGAGAAACTACCTAAACCTGCAAAGCCTTTTTGATTTAATCCATCCAATTATGCAAACATGCCATTTGCAGACTATTCCAGTGACATCCACCAATCATTTCCTTTGTGTTATGAAGATATGAAGATGACTTCACATGACAATAAATGACTTGCACTGCCATTTGCATTACATTACATTACATTACATGCATTTAGCATAATGGTCTTTTACAGAGCAGCTTCCAGCACAACAGAACACAAGGTATCTAACGTTGAGAATTACAAAAATAATATCAGTAGCATTCCCATTCCATTGCGAAAATCCGGCAGAAAGATATGCTGTCATTTTACAATATTTTCATCCTGATTCAGCAATACTCTTAGGAGTTTGGGAAATAGTGCATCTTGATTTGGTGATACTGAATCTTTCAAATATTCACACAAATAATCAAACCTTCCCAAACTGTTCTGTGTTGCATAAAGTCTATTTAAAACATCCTCAGTGTGTACCAGGACATTTTCCATGCAATCAACCAATTGACTGCTGGCATTGACTTTGATTGATTGGATGTTTTTTTCACTGCACTGTCAGGTCACAACTAACACCGAAGATGAGCATTTTGTCCTCTCTGCAGTAATTAGAAACAGCTGGTCAAATATGAATGATAAATGATAAAACATTTCACTACATGGTACTAGTGTATTTTTATTTTGACACACAAGTATTAATACCTGAAAACTATTCATTTCACCCTTTTATCTATATATGATATACCTCCCTCTTATGCAAATTTAACTTCTTTATTGACTGTATTTAAGGGTAATTGTCACGTTTAAGCTTACAACAGGATGCACTGTGTGATATTTACAATACTCTGTTTTCATGTTCTGATGGGTGAATCGTGACAACCATGAAAATGTACCCTTTGTGAAAAAGTCATATAGTTTTTATATTCACTAAACGAACGTGACACCTTGAACTGTTGGTTACTGTTTTTTTTTCCGAGTTAATTCACTTACCCAATTTTTTGACAATATTGACCAGAAGTGATTTATGAGTAGAATAATAATTGAAAGTTAGAGTCGGATTGGTCAAAACAGAAGTAAGAATGCATAAATTGGGGGCTAAGTACATAATCTGATCCCTTTATTATATTAACACAGATGTTCACAAATTTACCAGATTAATAATCAAATTTTACTACAAACAGAAAGTGCTACTTTTTGTGTAATTTAGCCTTGTAAACTTATCAACAATTTTTCATATATCTGATTAATTCTTATGATGAATGCTAACTGTTACAGTATAAAATATTAATAAATGCAAAGCAGGCAAAGGCTTTGATTTGCAGTGAACGGTGTCACAGCCTGTGGCATATTAATTTTTTTTCGAAAATAGCCACAATTTTATATATAAAACTGTACATACATTATGGAATACAGTGTATTATTGTAAATTATATTTTGTATTTGCTTCTATAATGTTCTTTAATTTGACATATTTTTCTTATGTTTTAGATTTCATAATCTGCTATAAAATATGTTTTAATCAAGTTACTATATGGTTACATAGAGTTATAAATATTCCAGATGGCTTTGATCCTTCTACTGGATAGCATTACTATTACATTATCAGTGTACAATTTGCCTACTTTTTTTTGTTTCACCAGTAAAGGAATGGGTTTGAAATCAATAGGAATAGCTATTTTACTCAAATTTTACAGTTCAGACACGCTAGAAATACTGTTGTTGGAAGCAAAAGTTTTGGGTCAAATATCCTCTGGGCACATGTTAGAAGAAAAATGGCGTGTTTCACCAACTGGAAACACAGTTGGCATGACTGCGGTTTCATATTCGTACCGAGAAGGTGTTGTCATATGGCAACCCTGCCGACTGGCGCGACTTCCTTTTCAGACTGCCTGGCTGATTTATGTAATGGAGAAATGAACAGGAATGCTCAACAACGGTCCGTTTTGATATTGGTGTAAATATTGATCCGAAGAGTGACTACAGCAGTGAAAATATTAGTGACGAAAAGGATCACCGTTGGGACGGGTATATTTTGTTTGTATTGCGCTCAAGCATCTTTATCTGGCACCTGCAATTAATAACGTAACAGGTGTAATTCATATTCAGATTATTATTATATATATATTATTCTATTCATACATGTCCTCAGTACTTGCAATATGGAAATTCTCATCAACCCCACTCCACTGCAAAAACTCTACCAATTTAATGAAGAAAATATAATTATTAAATGATTTCCCTCTGAAAATTAATACATAGAATGGCCTTGCAATAAGATGGCAGGTATAATACAACAAATGAAGTTCTCCGTACAAAAAACATGCCCAGGACACATTCTTGCTGTATCATGTGTAATCATAATCAATACAAAACATCTTTCAGAAAAAAGTTACTCACCATGTAAGCACTTATACCTGTAGGTCAGTGTGGAAGCACTTGCAAAATTAAGATGAGTAAATGAAAAAACAACAAAGGATCAACAAATTGCACAAAAGAATTAAGAAATCAATGGGTAGGTTTGCTTGCAATGGTATATGTCTGACTCAAGCCCTCTTATCCCCCAATGAGGAAAAAAAAATCACAAACAGACAATGGCAAAATCGGAGCCTGCAAAAACAGAGGTAGGAATGACAACTTCTTGGGGCAAGTGGCCCATAGAAGCAAATGCTGAGGGTCCGTGAGAGCACACAGCATGCCGTAAATCAGATCAAAGCCATGGCTATTTTAACTGCTGAACAGGCAAGGAAATCCTTCCGTTCTGCAACGGGATGGACAATTATTGCCAGAGCTCCATCCTGTCAGTATGGTTTCAGCAGTCACTGCATCACACCACCACGCTCCAGCGGGGAACAGTGTAATAGGGCCTGCTTTAGCTCATATCGCAGGGCAGAGTTTCTGCAAATGCCTTGTCACAGGTTGTCAGAACAGACCCATTGCATCTCCTGTCGCGACCCATAAGCTGTGCACTGTACTACCAAGAGCTCAAAAATAAAATGCTGCAACTTGACACAGTCAACTGAGAGAGAAACGAGGTAATCCCTTCACCGCTGGTCTTTTTGTCTATGGCTGACCTTTTCAGTTGACACTTGGCTGACCTGCCTGCCTCCTGCATATCCCATCCATATCTTCATCATCTGTACTCTCCTCATTCATACTCAGTGTCTGCAAACGACATCTGAGAGACATCCATCCGCAGTGTTCACTTCATAACCCGCCTCTTTGGGATACTGGCAGAAGCAAAGACAAGAGCTTGTGCAGAATGGACTGTTCAAACTATGTGTCTAGGATCTTCATAGCTTTGTACCCTTATCCTCCACGGCAGATGTGCTATATATTTTTTCCCATTTGAACACCCCTGTCCGTATTCCATCTTCCTTTGAATGCACATTTGTCTCACATTTATGATACCACAGTGAGATGTCCTATATCTCTGTGGTGGCATGGTGCTGACCATGATGTCCTCTGGTCAGCCACTGGCTATTGAAAGTCCTAAATGAGGTTCTCTGGTGTTTATATAGGTTATAACCCCAGAATGCTGAACCCATGCGTTGATGTGAACCAATATCTTAAGCTATCTGGGTGTAGTATTTACTGAACCGTCTTGATCTTCTGTGCTTAATGTTTCAACACCATTACAGATTAACGTGTACCTAATTATTCAGGAGTCATGTACCTACACAGTTTTTAAAAACAAGGCCTTATGGATACTGAGGTTCACTCTGAAGTCAAACTGAAGTGACCAAATCCATCACAGCCTCTGTTTAAGCTCAAAATGAGGATTTACAAAAATATGTTAATTAAATGGAAATACAAAAACTTCAGGCTCATAATATGAAGTTCAAGTAATGTCAAAATGATGTCAAGTTTTGTTCTAGATAAATGTATGTATTATACTTATACTTTGTCACATATAATCCTGCATTATTATTGCATTATTTAACGGGTTTTCAGGTGTAATTCTTCTTTGTAGCACAACCCACCAAAGATGGCTGGGAAACATGTAAAGCTACATCAAAAACTATCAAAACATTATAAGTCTGCATAAAGGGCATCGCCGAGATGATGGATAATGCAAGGCACAGGAGACCATGATTCCGTTTCCACCTCATTCTGCACAAAGGCTAAAATGCTGCAGATGTTAACCATAACATCTAAACAAGGAAAAGCAAAGCCTGCATACACTGGCCATCACAGACTGGGGTGAGTAATTGCAATTGCAATGTCATGTCCATTGACTGCCAATTGAGAAAACACCTGATTAGAACCTCTAAATAAAATAAAAACCTACGGAAACTGCTGACATGGGGCAAGTTGAATGAGAAAGTTAGTGGTACTTGGAGGCAATTGCAGAGCTGCAGGCAGGTTGCAGGGAACACTGTGTGATGTTGAGTACCAGCTCTGACAGGATATTCAGCAGGACTTTTATTTCTGCAATGCAATGTAGTACAGCTTTTGCTGGCGCCTGTGCGTGGGTTTGAGTGCCACCTCCAGCAGGATGCCCTGGATGCACAATCACACCACAGTATTCTACAAGTGTGTTGCACAATGAAATGTCACCCCCTTTTGTTTTTAACAAATGAGAATGAGAATGTCACTCTTCTGGTCAAAAGTAGAATTAAACAGAAACGGTTTTGGCCTGGTTCCTTGAGAGAGAGTAATGGGACTCCATGGGGTATCTGTACACGTCTGACAGGGCAGTGTTGGAGCGCCCTCCAGCTGATAAACTGAATTACTGCACAGTTACAGAATGGTGTAGATGTGTGTGTCTCATTTATGTCTTTAGAAAGGAAAAACAAACATGAGGAGTTCACTTTGTTAACTTGTTGCTCTTTAATGAGAACCTTGCACTCTGTTCACACCTGGTACACTTTTTGAGATTTTCTTAGATGGTAGTGATGATTATCAACAAACCAATATAATGTGGATGCAAATGAAAATCGTAGTTCTTCAGCTGCAAAAGAAGTAGCAGCAGCATGAAATAATGCTGAAAAGTAGAAACTGAAGAAGAAATCCATGAAATCCACAGAAATCAAAATCAAAAAGAAATCAAAAGTCATTTTTTTTGCACACAGCATTGTTCCAACCTCATCATCTTCTGCTTCTCTCACATATGGCCTGACCTTCCATTTAACCAAACTAGAGCAGCAAAGCATAACTATGTATGGTGAGCAGACAAAAGGGCGGGTGCCTTTTGAAATGCAAACTGCACAAACATTTTTTAACAGATAATAGAGAACCTAACAATATTAATATTAGGTCCTACCATTAGTACAAGGTTTTATTGCATAATTAATAAAAAAATTATACACAAAATAATAGTAATTATGGCCAACTAAATACAAAGAAGCATGTTAGTTTTACATATGGCACATCTTCCACACCTCCTTGCTCCTTTAATGTCTCCCGGCCCTCTTTAATCGGCTAATGAGGAAGAATCACAAACAGACAAATGCAAAAAGTCAGAACATTGAATGTGGTTACATGTGGCATTTAGACACGTCTTCTTAGAAAGGATGTACTGAAGGTCTGTGAGAGCCTTCACTTGCTAACGACTGGTATATCTCCACATATATTATATATCTTCAAGCCACACTTGGCAGTTGGTGCTTGGGTAGATGGTTATAGCTTAAAGATATAATGCCAGGTAAAAAGATGAAAATGGCCTAAAAATGTGGTGGTAAGTTAGATGACAGCTTTATGCTACACAGGTACATCTTCCATGACCTGCTTGCCTCACGTTACCTCCTCATTCCTCTTCATTGTCTAAATAATAGAAAAATCAGCACAGATAAGACAAAAACAGGTCACAGAGGGTTATTATAACAAAATGTCAACTTATTGCACTTCGGGCGCCTCTGCTCAGGAGAAACAACACGGTGAGGCCGAGAGCCTTCACCAGCATGTAGCCTAGTTTATAACTGATGGTTCATTTAGTAAACAGATATTACTTCTGATCTTATAAAGATGGAGTTGCTTCTGAGGCTAGAGATATATGTGCTGCTCTGTGTGGTCCAGTGTAGTTCCCTGCATCACAGCACTCCACCACACTGAACAGGCATAAACAGACTAACTTTTAGGCAGCTATCGCACTTCAGCTTTTTCTGCAAATGCTTGTCATAGGCTACCAGAGCAGGCCAGATCATAAGAGCAGAATTGCGGCACAATCCTCTGCCTTATTGCCATAAGCTTATTTTATTTCATAATTGCAAATTGCACAAACTTTATCTAATTTCTAATATGTCACATCTGTGCGATTTCCACCGTGAGCTGAAGGTTAGTTAGCCCACCAGGCAGGCCTGGCACCAGGGTAGGGGGCTCAGCACAAAAAGTCAAATATTAAAAAAGGTATTATTGGGATATGAGGAGACGGGGGGTGTGTACTTAGGTCTGTCTGGGGTGAACTGCACCCTAAACACTCCCATGGAATCAGAAGAATCAGGAACTGTGTAGGAATTAAGTAGCTTACATGTAATTTTAATTAGCTATTGGGTCACACTTTTATTGCTCATCTTGGAGAGGAGAGACAGTAAAAATGTGGCTTGAATTTCTCATCTTTATATTTCTTTTCATTATGTGCACAGAAAACTGTTGTGTTCTCTCTGGCTCATATTACATGTCCTTTAGATTCCACACACCTTTCACTCCATCCATCCATAACCTTTACCAAACATCTGTATTTCTTGATCCTGTCTTTGTTATATCACCCGGCAAAATCCATCTTTCCTGCAGCTAACGGCACAGATTAAACTAAATGGCTAACAATGACATACAATTGCATGAGGGTCATTGCATGTGCTGTGATCGGCTTGGAGAGCGGTACTGGTGAAGGAGAGAGAGATGTCCCCAGCTAATGGAAATCACACCGCGCCCAGGCGAAAGTGGCCGGGCCCAACCTCTGCCCTCCTTGCCTCCCCCACGCCTGGGAGTGACCCACCACTTCTTGGTATCTTACACAGTAAGGAACACTGCATGCCAAGGACTGAGATAGAGAATGCTGCAGAACGACGAGCTAACTTGGCAGCACAGGAAATCCTTCACCGCTGGTCTTTTCGGTCTTGCCCTAGACACCTTTCTTGGCATTTCCTTTGATATGTCCCTTACGTCTTGAACCCTTTGGGTGAACTGCCTGCTCCACCCACTCGCCATCCATGCCTCTTCATCCATACTCTCATATTCCACATCCTCAACATAAAAGTCCTCGTCACCAAAATCACCTACTTCAGGAAATCTACTCAGGGACATCTATGGCCACATCTGCAACAGCGCCACTAAAATCTTTCCATTGTAATAGCAGTGGAGGAACACACAAGAATCCTGGGTTCAAAAGAGATTCAATGCCTATCCTCTAAATAGAGATGGGGTCTTTTTTCCCCAGTCTGACTACCCTACCCTGACTTGCTGCCCGATTCTCTTTCTTTTATACACATCACTTGTCCGCATTGATGATGCCACAGAAATGTCTCAGATCTCTGTGGTGGTGGAAGCAAAGGACTACACTCACCTCATGTCCAGCCACTTGTCAGGTTCTCTGGTAAGATGGGCCATATAGGTTATAACCCTAATGCTGAACCATGCCTTGATGTGAAATCTCAGGTTATCCAGGTGTCATATTTACTGAACCATCTGACAGTTTGTGCTTTAATATTTCGTGACACTATTACAGATTAATTCACTGTCATGAGCTTCATTGCACCTAATTAAGAAAACTTAAGCAGTATATAAATTTTGCCAAAAATAAGACTTTCTGTACTTACACTAATGTATGACCTAAACCACTGAGCTGCCTTCCTGTGTGCTTAGATTGAAAATAGTGATCACCAAAACACATTTGAAACACACTTAAATGGAAGCATCTAAGACTGCAAGTTGAAGGTCTGTTACGCTTGCAACATCGATTACGCCAGATTTTCGGCGAATATCTTACTGAATTGGCAGTGATGGCTGGTCTTTCCATGGTTCTTGGATGCCAAGAATTATGTGTATAGACATGTACCTTAAAGTTGAGTGCAGGACAACAGTGTCAAATTGAAATAGCTGACAATTTATGAATCTATTAAAATGAAGTGGAGAACTTATCAAGAATTGGAACTCCAGGAATCCTCAACAATGAATCTGGAATTGAACTGGAATTGAGATAGTTTGAACTGGAATTTAATAACTGTAAAATTTTAGAACTTTGAGGCTAAAGACATTTCCAAAATAATTTAGAATGAAGCAATAAAAATTAATATAAAGTTTTAAAAATGTTTTATACTCTGTTTATACTAAATGTCTTGAACTAGAATTAAACTTTTTAGTTTATGGAATTAATGCACTTTGTTTGATAAACTGCCTGCACAATGTGTTGTAATCATTTGATCTTTACTTTTTATACTTACAGTAGTGAGGGGCCATGAAATAATTTTACATTTACATTTTTACACTTTACATTTACTGAAAAGTAATGTGCAACATGTATAACAATATAAATCCATTTCTACCCTCTTCACACCAGGACTGAACAATTAAAACATTAATAATATAAACTAATACTGAGAAAATAAACCTGCAGATACTGTGGCAATCCTAGACCAGGATTGAAGAAGGCTGGCAGTAAATCAGTGTGGAAGAATACACACTGTATTATCGTGTCCAGTGACAGGCCTAGCAGAAATATCCAGAGAGAACCTTCCAAGAAAATGAGTTTTGGAACTGCTGATAAAAGAATAATAGGGTACGTTGGATGTCCTATATCTTCTAGACACACAGTGCTCCCGCAGGCCGCAGGGAGCATCAGCATCCCCAGTTCATGTCTGACAGAGGTCAAGATGCAGGATTTTGTGATGGTTTTGTTGGCATCTACTGGTACATACCCCCCAATGCAAAGACTCCTTTTATGTGTGTGTGTTCTACAAGGTGATGCATTGCCTCTTATTTTCAGAGTGATACTGACATCTACTGGTCAAAAAGTAGAACCAAATATGAAACAGTGTAGTTTGAGCTTTGGCTACCTGAGGCTGAATTAGCTCTACCAATGGGGTATTTGTAGTTGCCTAGGTGAGCAGTGCAGAGCTGGCCCTGGCTGAGAAATTGAATTGCTGTACACACAGAATGGGTAGATGTGTGTCCTTATTTATACTATTTTCATGGAACTATAATTCTCCATGTTCTTTTCTGTCGGCCTCAAACCCCGACTAGCATACGCTATGGGCCTAAGCTTCCCCTCCGATTCCTGGGAGAGTACCGCACCCAACCCCCCATGGCTAGCGTCTATTTCCAGGACAAAGGGCCTACTAAAATCGGCATAAGCTAGGACAGGAGCAGTGACAAGGCGGTCTTTGAGGCATCTAAAAGACGTCTCACAAGCTTCATCCCAGAGCCCCGACAGGGGCACTGCTGGGGTCCTCCCCTTCCTCTGTGGCCTACCCAATTGGCCTACAAGGCGATGAAGGGGTGCCGCTAACTTGGCAAAACCTGCCACAAAGCGGCGGTAGTAGCTTGCAAACCCAAGAAATGAGCGCAGCTCTGAGAGATGGACCGGACGCTTCCACTCCCGCACTGCCTCTACCTTATCCGGATCCGTGGCCACCCCCTCGGCCGAGACCACATGCCCCAGATATTTCACCTGACTCTGAAAAAAATGACATTTGGATAGCTTCACCTTTAGCCCCTGACTTAAAAGGCGGGAGAACACTTCCTCCAGCCTTTCCAAGTGTTGATCGACTGTAGATGAAAAAACAATTACGTCATCCAAATATAACAACACGGACTGGTACCGCTGGTCCCCGAACATGCGCTCCATAAGCCTCTGGAAGGTCCCAGGTGCATTGCACAACCCAAAGGGCATGCGGTTAAACTCAAAAAGCCCAAAGGGTGTACAAAATGCAGTTTTAGCTTTATCCTTCTCCGCTACAGCCACTTGGTTATATCCACTAGCCAAATCAAGAGTGGAGAACCATTTTGCCCCGCACAGAGCATCCAGGGACTCCTCAATTCGGGGAAGGGGGTAGGCATCTTTCCGTGTTTTAGCATTAAGTTGCCGGTAATCAACACATAAGCGAAGACTCCCATCCTTCTTAGTAACTAAAACAATAGGGGAAGAATAAGGGCTACTACTTTCGCGAATTATTTGACTGTCCAGCAACTGTTTAATATGAGCTTTCACCGTTTCATATTGGGACGGTGGCAAACGCCGATATGGTTGACGCACAGGGGCCTCGTCCAATAACGGCTGTGCTACTTGGGAAGAGACATACACAGTATGTTCAGACATAGACTGTTTGATAGAAAACTCAACACGAGCCGAATTCTCTGACACCACTGTAACCACTTGTACGGTACCCACCACTGATCGGGGGGGCAACCACACATCACTACAGCTAACATTAGTAACCGGGGCATACAAGGTGCCTCGCTCAGCTTGAACAAGGGTAGGGAAACTAACAACCCCTCTGGGAGCATTCCATCCTCCAGGCCAAAAGGTTCCAACAAAAACTGTACCGAGGGGAGCTGGGGGCAAGTAACAGGGACCATAGAAAGGGTACCAGCAACAATACGGACGGGAAGGTTACCCTGAACCTTGACTTTAAACGCTACCGAAGAATTAACTATTGCTTTTGCCTTCTCACAATGGCGCAAGGCACGTCTAAATGATGGAGTCGCCGACTGCACCGGGGGGAACGAAACAGGTGGGACCCATACTGCTGAAAAAGGGTGCGATAACACTCACCAAGGACATTCATCCCCAATATCCCCGGGACCACTGCCTTCTGGTTCTGAATAGCTGGGTCTCCAGGATCCCTAACAACGAGTACACCCCGCTTAGGAATCAATTGATCGAGGACCGTCACATCTAACTCAATATACCCCACATAGGGCACATCCAAACCATTGGCCGCTTTCAGACCCAACCATTGACAATCCTGTTTATTCAAATGAGACAAATGTTTAGAAAAAAAACTCTCCGTGACTGTAGTTACCATAGACCCTGTATCAATCAAACATGGAACCACAACATTGCTCATCTTAACATTCAACACAGGACACGATCCCACTAACTGGGCATAGTCTAAAGGGCAATTGCTACCAGAGCCGTCTGCTTCCCCTCCCAGTGTGTGGCTCTGCACACTGGGGGCTCCTAGTTTTCCGCCTGGCTAGAAGACTCTCCACGTGACGCACTGGCACTCGCTGATGGAATCCTTTGAGGAAGGGTGGCATTACAGTAACGGGCAATATGTCCCGGCATATTGCACCTTATACAAATTGGTTGACCGTCAGGTGACCGCCTAAAGCGGTTACTTTTTGAAGGGGGCCTAGACGCAGTATTCCCAGAAGGGCCTAGATGTTTCACCAGCAAATCCAACTGGGCCTGTTGTCTAAGGACCAAATTTTTCAGTTCAGCCAGCTCCTGAGATGGTTTAACCTCAATAACCTCACAACTAGTGGTAACCTGGGTCTCACATGTCTGAAGTTGGGGGCGCGCACATTTTTCACGAGTTGGCTGCCCCTCTTCGACCCAACGTATTGCTTCCCGCCGCACATCCAAAAGGGACATGGCCTCATTATTCCGGACAAATCTTTTTAGTTCCCTCCTAAGCATTGGGTCCCTAACATTTTCACAAAATTGATCCCTAACAACAACATCAGCATTAGACATGGAATCAACTTTACACTGTTTTACCTTTTCCATTAAAGCCATGAGCGCATGTGAAAACTCATAGAGGGATTCAGCTTCCTTTTGTTTTCGATCGAAAAACTTATGTTGCCAATACACATATGATTTGGAACCACCATACACTTCTATCAAAATTTCAATAATCTGTTCTGCATTCTCTTTCACAGACTGAGGCCTATATTTTATTTCATTATGTGCCTCTCCCTCTAGATGATCACATACAAACATGGCCTTGTCCAATTCTGGCATATGTCTAGACCTAATACAACCCCGCACCTCCTCCACCCACTCCTCGACCAAAAGAGCACTAGTAGACATGGAACCTGAAAACTTAGGGCACTTCCTTTCTCTGGGAAAATAAACAGCTTGCTCCCTATAAACAGGGAGTCCCTCAGCCCCATTAGTATGAGTGTCCCCAGTACCTTCATGTCGTATATTGGACAGTCTCTGATTTTCCGCCTGGAGCCTCTGCACTTCCCCGCGTTGCCTCTGCACTTCCTCGCGTAGCCTCTGCTTCCTCGCTGCCTCACTTCCTCGCGGAGCCTCTGCGCTTCCTCGCGTTGCCTCTGCACTTCCCCGCGTAGCCTCTGCAGTTCCTCCTCTTCCATGACAAGGGACCCCAGAAAACACAACAAGGTGGAGGCAAGGGTGCCAGGGAGTTAGATACAGCGCCTACTACAAACAAACCAAATAAAGTAGGATCCTGCCGACTGCGCCAGATTCGAGGAAAATTATATGGCGATAATTATTGTTATCATTTTATCTCCCAGCCCTACTACAACTATGAATTACAAAAGGGGATGGAAAAGGAAAAGCATTTTAACTGACTATTGGGGGGGGGGGGGCATGCGGGCAAACCAGAAAATAGGCTATGTAGTTATGTTGTTGTGGGCTTTTTTGTAATATTTCGAAATAATAGTATTAAAATAGTAATAGTAAAAAATAGTAAAAGTTACAAATTTTGATTTTTTTTTCCTTCCCTCATTTGGGGCGCCACTATGGATGGACGGCGCCCCTAGCATTCGCCTATACCGCCTATGCCACGGGCCGCCTATGGCCATAAATCAGTATAACGGTGATTGAACATGAATTCCAGCTATTTATCTTTCAATGATAACTTGTAATAATCTTACCTGACGTGACAGTGACCGATTTAGCCTATTTTATGTGCTTCTGTCGATTAAATAAATATAATTTTATTAGTTTTTAAAATTTTCAGATAGTTTTCAAAGTTAGGAATGCACCGAATAAAGATAAACCTATGTTTTAATTTAACGTTTATTTTTTCTTACATGTCCTGTATCTTCACAAACTGAGACACATTGCTGATATTAAAGTGCATGCCTATTTTCATCAAAATTCAATAACGTTTTAGATTTAGTCTAAAATCAGACTTGTCAATATAGCCCCAATCCTAAAAGAAACACTGTGACACTGAATTTAAACAATAACTGCGGAAGAATCCTCCCAAACCAGCCGACCACAAATTCGAGAATTACGTTCACTGTTGTCCTCTTAAGCACTTTAGAATGTTTTTTTAATTAATTGTGTTACCTTTGAACACATTTCATTGGTAAAGAGTAAAAAATCCGTCTTAGCTGATGTGATATTGACTGTTTGGCTCAGTAATCAGTAAAGTAATGGTAAATGTGCTACACCAGGCTGCACAAAAACTCCACTTACGTTTACACCAACTACAGGTGTACACAACGTGTCACAAGGCACCCTAATTGAGTAACTGCACTAGTAGAGATTATTTACAGACATTATACAATATTCTTGTCAAGTCACCCGTGTTTCTTTCCCTCAAATAGACTTGTGGCACAACAAACACTACATTCTTTACTTCAGTCAAAATAAACAAAATCTCTTTAAAATGCACTGTTGTATATTTAGAGTAGATTCGGATATTGACTGCTTCATAAACGAAATTCTGAATTATTTGCAGTCTGGTAAAAAACAGACAATGGAAGTTAATTATTTTTGAACACTGACTATGGCCGGAGCCAGTCGAGGCTATACTAAACTGAAATAAATTCAGTTGGTTTTGTCTTAAAGATTGAAACACGAGACAAAACACAGATTTTACTTCAGGTAGGAGAGGAAACCAAAACAGATCATGAATATGCAGTAAGACAAGTCATATTTTTATGACTAATGCGCAAATGATTTATAACCGCAAAGTTGGCATGTAAGATATTCTAGAAATTTCCGCAGAATATAACAATTATGTAAATAGCTAAATGATTACTTGGTCTATGAGGAGCATTTACTTAAATGTGGTCCTTTAAAATGCGGCAGTTGAAAATCAGTTTTTAGGCTTTCACTCGATATATCTAGAACTGAACCTGAATTCCAGCTATTTATCTTTCAATGATAACACTACTAATTATTTCAGTCTTACCTGATGTGACAGTGACCGTTGTTCCTTTGCCCCAGTAATCAAAGTACCAGTAATAACACAGTGGGAAATGTACTACAGCAGGCTACACAAAAACTCTCTGTACACGTATACCAGCTAATGGACGTTTTGTAATGAAGCTTGTTCATAGAAATGCAATCATTTTTGTTTAGCATCACGCCTTAGTGTTATTTATTTCCCTCCAAAATACATTTGTACAACATTCGATCTATTTTTAAGTAAGCTATAAGTATATCAATGCATCATATTTTATTTCTAGTGAATTTAAATTCTGCTGAAAGCAGTTCTGAAATCTTTCCAGAGGAAACAAAAAGATTGGGTGGATTTTTCCTTTTTAATGTTTAATTTAAAATTTTCTATTATTTTTTAGAGTGAATTGTGTTAATTTCATGTACATTGCACACATTAAATAAATACCAGAAGTAAGTAGAAGGGCATTTTCTTTGGGAAAAGACAGAGACCCTAGGCAAATTTCATACTAATTCAACTCCGTGGTTATAGCAGGATTTTAGCACTTAATGTGAAAAGATAAAAACAAAAGTAAATCAGTCTGAGGTAATATGAAAGGACTTACCAGAGACGACGGTGACTTGAGTCCCTTTACCCCTGTAGTCATAAGCATCACAGTGCTGCATATCATAGTGCCGACTGCACAATAACCTGTCCTTTCTCAGTACCGTTTCAAATGCATATTTTCCAAAGTCTCTAAAGGTCCAAATGAAGCGAAACTCTCCAACAGTGTAACAATACTCTACAATCAATTATCTGAGAATCTGAGATCATTGATTGAATTATTAGTGGAATAATTGACATCAGTCTTGCAGTGTACCTTGATGAGTGGACCAGTCCAGATGCAATTCTCGGTTTTGCAAATTAATGAAATAAAATAGGATTTTTATAATCGGATACTCCTGTGTGATGTGCAACATACAGGAGCACATTATGATAATTTTTGTGGCGTTTATTCATCTTCAGATTTCATGGATAATGCGTTTTCTGAAAGATTAGGTTTTTGTACAGCGTTATATCACTGTGTCCATATACTCATATCACAGTGATACACACTCGCACAAAAACCCTGCCCTCTAAATTCTGCCTTCTTCCCCAGTACAGCAACTGCCATTCACAGGATGAAGGAAGTCACATACACACGATAATTTCAATACCAATTAAATATTTCGGTCTAATTTGATGCCCATAGTATGTGAGGAATTTTTTAATTCTTGCTTCTGTTTTGAAGTGTTGTGAAGTAACATTTGCATTTCATTTTGTTTCGTCATGGCTTTCATGGTCAGCACAGAATTTAATGCATTAATCATTTTTAAAAAGTCTAAATAAAATAAAAGAGGGAAATATTTAGTGATCGGGAGTTGGAAGTGTAAAGCGTTTGTTGATGGAGAGTTACTTAACTGATAGCAGGTTTTAAAACTGTTCTCACAGGGTGTGAGGTTTTTGTACGGCGTTATCACATTATTAATCACTGTGGTATCCCAGTTATACACAGTGATCCACACCACAGCAAAAACCTCCTCCCTGTTTACATAGCAACTATTCCACATTCATATACACTGCCAGTTTATTATCAACGTAAAATATCACATCTACGTATTCATATTTATATGTTTAACAATATCCGGTTAAAATTTGTGGCAAAAAGTATGGTATTTTTGTGTCATCACGATTGAATTCAAATACTGGATATACCAAATTCCATCTGCAATTTAACACAGTGTAGAAATGTTAGGTTTTGTGAAATTTTTTTACAATTTGTGACACAAAAATGTTTTAATTATATGTCTATTCTGATCTTTCGTTTATCATAGGAAGTTATTTGATTTAGCTGGACATAAACCTCTGTTAGATAAATTCGAAAAATCGGTGCTGTTTGTGCAATGTAACGCTAGATGTATTTTTATTTATTTAGTATCATTTTGCAAAGTGAGAGTTGAGATTTATTTATTGTGATTACATATATTTTAGTATTTTACAGTCACATTTGAGTTGTAAAGTAAGCATTTATTTTCTACATCATTTTTGTAATTCTGCATTGAGATTAAAGATTTTTTTTTAAATACTTTTTGTCAAATAAATCACAAAATATGTCAATTGATTATGTCATTTAGATAACATTTTAAATCTGACATACTTCAATTACTTGTGGCCTTCATCTCTCTGATTTAATGTGTGGTAAGCATGGATGCTTTTGTGTTGTTTTTTTTTTTGAGTTGTGCTGTCTTTATATTTTGTAACTCAAAGAAGAACCCACAGTTTTCACAGTTTAATCTGTCAACCTGAACCAGTGTTCAGGGGCTTAGGTTGGTATGTACCCTATAGGGTAAATACTGGTGGGATTAATGTCCACATGTAATGCATATAATTAAAAGAAAAACTAACACAATCCAGCACCATATTTTCTGCAAATTTGAAATTTAGTTGTCAGGATTTTCCAGACCTCAAGTACATCTTAGTACATGTAATGTACAATATACATGTCATGACAGCCATGAGCAGAGGTTGTGTTCACACTGAGCACACAGCCATGACAGCTCACAGACAACCATGTTGTTTAGAATACTGTGGTACCCACTGTAAAGATGATGGGAAAATGATACTTTGATCCTGTGTTATGGGAGGGCAATTAGTACTGGTCTTCTGAAATATACAAATACAACTGACTGCAGCATGTATTTGCTGTAACTTGCAGTATTTGTATATGCTTCACATAGAGTTACCACATGTACTTGTCTGTATGAATTACTCATTAATAAATTACAGCTACTTTCAAATTCTAATATCACCTCACAATATTTCTGTGCACAATAAAATGAACCAACATGGAAACACAGGGGACATGATTTGGGGGATGTAGTACTGAGAACAGCCTAATAAATTCAGTACAAAGAGCACTTCTGCCCTCACATGGAGGGAAATGGAGAACAGAAAACAGCTCCTCTCAACACAGAACTTTATTTTAGATCAGTGAAAATGCTGAGGAATTCATGAATTTATAATGTACGTGCATACATTAGTGTAGCCTGGGTAATAGTAATATACGTCATTATGTACCATATGGATGTACATGTGTACAGGAAATGTGATAAGAACATATATCTGTGGTTGTACATGAACTGTAGTTGTGTATTCTGTCAATTATTTGAATTACTGCTCAGTGTTTAGCTGTGTTCTATAAGAAGATTCAGACCTTGCTCAATCTACAGTATATCAAGTCATTTCTGACTAATACCCAGCTGCCACTGTGAGACACCTGTTCCCTGAACAGACTGAGAGTAGAAGATGTAGCTACTGCCTGAGCTAATGTAAGCAACCCACTCCAGTCCCTTCTGAGGAGTCTGTCTAATTCAGTCCATTTAGCTACCAAGCTACCAGTCCACCAAGTAAAAATTGTTAATTGTGTAGACTGGACAGCATTTCTTATGCTCACTGTGTATGTAGTAAATGATTTCATTTCTGTGTAGATTTTTGCATTTATGATTATGCTGATGTCACATTCATCGTTGATGTTTACATGTAGGGGGTGCATAGTGAGCTTATTATTGACAATCTGATATATCAAAACAAGTGAAATAAGGAGGTAGGAGGAAAACCTTACTGTTTTACTGCATGTGAGGTGTTTTCATCGGCGTTTCACAGTCACATACAGTATATACAGGCACGTAGATTTCTTTCTGAAGAGTTTTGACTGTACCTTGTAGTCTTGAATTTTTTAGAGTTCTGTGAATTGCTTTCCTGTTTTTGTTAATTTCTAAGTCCATTTTGAGATATTATTAATCACAAGTTCTCTTACTTTTATTTTGACCAGATCTGATGAATTTTTCATGTGTTATTGCATTTGTATTTTGGGTGATAATCATAGTTACATGCATAGAGCATTTTCATATTTGGGGTGTATGGCTGTGGATACTAGCTCGTGGTTATAGGAATTCTGTAGTGTGTGGTGCAGATAAATAAGCCAGACAGATACAGGGAGTGAGGAGACAGCCTGTGTCCATATTAATGTCATAACTGATGCACTGCCTTGTAATTGTAATACAATGTATGTTACTGCTTATAGTCCATATAATTGATTGAGTTCATTAAGACTAATTAAATGAAATAATGAACTCAAAGCCATACCACCACTCCTACAGTTCCTTCCTGCAGTTACACCATCCACACTCAGCAGCAATACTCCTTCTTCTCCCTCCTTATCTCTCCTCTCTACCATCTCCTCTGTTGTACACAACTACAGAGAATTGAATGAAAATATCAAGACCAGCATGGTGACTGTGATTAATGAAGTGTGAAGCATTTTTTCTATTGCTCTCAAATGACTTTCACCCGCTGTGTGTAGCTGGAGCAGTAGTACACAGCTGTGTCTCCGGTCTGCAGACTTTACAAGAGATGATCCAAACTTGGCTGAGTGGGTTCAACACAGTGAACATCTGTGGATAAAGAAAATTAACCATAAAGCACAAAACAACAATTAAAAATATAAAAAATCAAATTTTACAGCAATCTAAATAATACATGCACACTTACATGAAGCTGCAGCCAGTACAATTACAACAATAAAACAATACTTCTGTAACTCCCATTGTCACACATAGATTCCTCCCTGTTTTACAGGTGATGCTCCTGTGACCAGGATGCAGCTTCCAGCAGCAGCAACACTAAAAGAGATGCAGAAAACATGGTTTGTGTTGAATATGAACTGGAGTGGGCTGCTCCTCTCATAGACAGACACTGTTCTTCTGATCTGGAGTACCTAACAGTCAAAGGCAGGCCTATTTACCTTCCACGGGAGCTTACCATTGTTATAGTCACAGCTGTTTACATTCCACCGGATGCTAACGCTAGCATAGCTTTAGATTACCTGCTCAGTGGTATAAATTCACAACAGAGCATCTATCCCAAAGCAGCCCATATCATAGCCGGTGATTTTAATCATGCAGATTTAAAGGCAGTTCTACCAAAATTTGAACAACACGTCAAATGTGCCACCAGAAGAACAAATACACTAGACAAGGTTTATTCAAACATTAAAAACGATTTTAAGTCAACACTACTACCACACTTAGGCCAGTCAGATCACCTATCCATACTCTTAACCCAAGCATACACCCCCCTCAGGAGAAAAGCTCAACCCACCACAAAGATGGTTAAGACATGGCCCGAAGGAGCTTCTTCGCAGCTGCAGGTTTGCTTTAAAAGGACAAACTGGGACCTTTTTGAGGTTCAAGACTTGGAAGAGTATACATCAACTGTACTCTGCTACATACAGCACTGTGTTGACAACATCACTGTCGACAAACACATCTGGGTGTACCCCAACCAGAAGCCCTGGATGACAAAGGAGGTCAACACTCTCCTCAATGAGGGAGGACCTGCCTTCAGGTCCGACGACAGAGCCCTATACAGCGCTACTAGTGCCAACCTGAAGAGAGGCATTAGGGAGGCTAAAGCGGCTTGCAAGAGGAAGATTGGCATGATTGGCAGGGCATCCAGCACATCACCAACTATAAGACCAGAAACTGCACGACTGTCGACGGTAACGCCTCACTGGCAGAGGAACTTAATTGTTTCTTTGCTCGCTATGAGGTGAAAGCAGCGGAGACAGACACAACTCCTCCACCAGCCCCCAACAGCCATACCTTCACTGCAGGAGCATGATGTGAGGCGGGTGCTCAGAGATGGGTGTAACCCGGGGAAGGCTCCCGGCCCTGATGGTGTGACAGGAAGAGTGCTGAAGGAATGTGCAGACCAGCTCTCTGAGGTCTTCACGAAGATCTTCAACCTGTCCCTGTCTAAATCCAGCATCCCACCTTCCCTGAAGTCTGCCACAATCATTCCACTGCCAAAAGAGACTGTCTTCAGCAGCCTCAACGACTACCGTCCGGTCGCACTTACACCGGTCATCATGAAGTGCTTCGAGAGGCTGGTCTTGAAGCACATCAATGCCAGCCTCCCACCCACCTTCGACCCACACCAGTTTGCCTACAGAGCAAATAGGTCCACAGAAGATGCCATCGCTACTGCTCTTCACACTGCACTGAACCACCTTGAACACCAGGGGAGCTATATGAGGATGCTCTTCATAGACTTTAGCTCTGCCTTTAACACTGTCATCTCGAGCAGACTGGTCACTAAACTCACTGACTTAGGACTTTCCCAACCCACCTGCCACTGGATCAAGGACTTTCTGACCCCCCTCAGAAAAAAAAAACAAAAACACAATGGCTAGCGGGCGGGAGTACTGACACCCTCACACTCAGCACCGGCACCCCAGAGGGCTGTGTGTTGAGGCCCTTCTCTATGCCCTCTACACACGCCATCCCACCAACACCATCATCAAGTTCGCGGACGACATGACTGTGGTTGGACTTATTTCAGGAGGAGACGAAACAGCCTACTGGGATGAAGTCCAAAGACTGGCGGCGTGGTGATCAGAGAACAATCTCGCTCTGAACTCCTCAAAAACAAAGGAAATCATAATAGACTTCCGGAAAAACAGTGCAGACCCCGATCCACTACACATCAACGGGGACTGTGTGGAAAGGGTCCCTGCCTTCAGGTTCCTGGGTATGCACATCACAGATCTGTCCTGGACTACAAACACCACCGCAGTAGTCAAGAAGGCACAGCAGGGACTCTACCTCCTGAGGATCCTCAGGAAAAACAACCTGCAGGAGAAACTGCTGGTGTCCTACTACCGCTGCTCCATCCAGAGTGTGTTGACATACTGTATCTCTGCGTGGTATGCCAGCTGCTCAGCAGCGGACAGGAGAGCCCTTCAGAGGGTCATCAGTACCGCCCAGAAGATCATCGGCTGCTCACTGCCCTTTTTAGAGGACTTATTCAGCTTTCGCTATCTCAGTAGAGCAGTCAACATTCTGAAAGACCCATCCCACCCTGGACATCATCTGTTTGACCTGCTGCCCTCTGGTAGCCGCTTCAGGTCCATCATATCACGGACAAACAGACTTAGGAACAACCTCTACTCCAGAGCCATACAAGAGCTAAACACTGCCAAACACTGACACTGACTGTTTGCGATATACCTCACCTCAGTACTTTAATACTTGCAGTTACATTATAATACACTGCATATATGTTTACATCTGAACAGCACCTTTCTATGCATATACTCCAAATTGCACTACTTTGAACATAGGGCCACTGCAATTACAATAAACATGCAATATCCTGATGTGCAATATGTCTGCTGCTGCTATAAGTTTGTCTACCATATTATTATTGTTTTATATTTTATTGTTCTATATCTTATTTTTCATATTTTATTTATATATCTAGGTTTTTTTTAACTAGCTTGAACTCTTGTATTTTTCTTAATTGCTGTTTGTTATGTGCAATGTGTTATGTGCACTGCCAGGATTGCTACACAATTTCGTTGCACTCTGTGCAATGACAATAAAGGAATCTTTATCTTTTATCCTAACTCTCCAAGGCTCAGGGGCTGCTGCGGTCTTGAAGAGACAGAAAGTATTTAAATACAGAGAGCAAAGAGAGACAGACTTTTATTTTGCATATAACAGGAAGTGCATCATATGTAGTTATTAAATAATGAAATGAATCATATTTTGGAGATATTAATGTTTGTAGATTCCAGAATCTACAATGATTCAGAATGATTTCAATGACAAAATTATAGGTCAAGTAGACATTGTATGTAACACAAAAGGGTTATGAGAATATCCTAGGGGAGGTTGAAAAAATGAGAAGAGATTCAGACACATCAACACAGGATCTGGTCCAGTCTTTCTACAAACACAACTGAAATGTGGATGAACATTTATTTCAGAATCACAGTGTCTTTCTGAGGCTTACACTACTATAGGGATGGATTGTCATTGATACTGGTTTGCAGATGCTAGTTGTAAGAGTCTGTTCTAGTAATCTGAGGTGATCTTCATCTTTTAGATTAATGTAACTGAAGATTCAGAGCTTGAGGAATGACAGGAAATCATTAATAAATGACAATGCAAAGGGAATGTTTGCATAATTGGAATAGGAGAAATCTAAAGATTTTAAGGGTTCACAGTTCATACAGTTTTCTTTAAAGAATTCAGACACTATATCTGTTGGAAAGAGACTCCCTTGCTTTCAGATAGAGTGGGTCTGCTCATGATTTCTCTGACTGTAACTGTTGAACTCTTATTCCGATGTCAGAGACTGAGGGGAGGTTTTTGTGTGGCTCTGCCATTACTCTCCAACACTGTGAGTTTCGGGCGCAGCAATACACAGCCGTGTCCTCAGCCCTCAGGTTGTTCAGAGTGAGAGAGGACCTGCTGTTGGAGCTGTCTCTGTCTGTGAAACTCTTCTTGGAAGACTGACAAATCCAATACATGTTACAGCACGAGAATGAATAGCCTGAAGTCTAACGTGTGATGCTCAGAGACTGACCTGGGATCTTTATCTTTGAATATGTGGATGGGGTCAAGGAAATGGAGAGAGACCCTGTAAAAGAAGAATAATAATCAACAACAATGCTACATAAACATTATAGAGAACATGAAAAGGAAAACATTAACAATGACTTCCATGATTGTCTTAGAATGGCTGCACCAAACTCACTGTGACTTCACATTTAGATGCCATCCCTTCTGAAGAAGACTTTCAATGCAAATCTGCATCTCATTTGTGTAATATGTTTTAAGATAAAATTTGGATTCCTTGGATTTGCAATATGTAAGAGCGCATATGAAGCTGAATATTAATTCAACTACAACAAATCATGACAATAAACACATGTCAGGAGTTTCTCCTTTATAGGCAGGTGAGTAGGAGCAGCAACAGAGACGCTGATGGAGGGAAACACACGGAGTTTTAGCGTGGAGTTGGGTTTTTTTGATTTTCTTTTTTTGAACGTGCCGGCACGGCTGAGTTTAGGATTTATTTGGTTTGCTTATTTGGTTTTCTTTTTTTTGCTTTTGTTTGAGCTCTGGGAGTCGCGACCCGGAGCGGAATTTGAGAGGTTGATTTTGTTAATTTTCTTTTCTTTCCTTTTTTTGCTTTGGTGTGTTGGGGCGAGTGGGCGGCTGCGTGTGTCTGTGTTTTAGGCGGCTTCCGAAAGAGCGGCGACCGAAGAGGGCTCAAGCAGCGGGTCCCTGAGGGAGGGGGAAGAACATCACCTGGTTCCGGACGCAGCCGGGGTCGAAGAGAGCCCCCACCCCGTGGAAGCGCGTGCTGGGGAGGTGGATCCCCTAGCTGGAAGGGAGGTGACAACGCGAAACATCAACTGAATGCGTGAGTCACCGGCACGGGGTGGAAAGGGAGGGCTGACCGGCTGCTGAACTGTGTCTCCCTCAGTGCGATCCCGCGGAGCCGGCGAAGTTATTACCGGGAAGAAGACGTGCGTCGCCGCCGGAGCCGCCAGCCCCCGCAGGAGTGGCGCGGGGGTCTTGTCTGGAGTTTATTCTATTTTTGGGACGTAGGCGAGGCCCGGCATTGTGGCGCGGGCCGAGCTACGTCCCCCCTTATACTTTCGTTTTCGTTTCGTTTGTCTTGTGTGGTGCGCGTGTGTGTGTGTGAGGAGCCTCCTCCGCAGTGGCAGCACTCCCCCTGGTATTGAAACAGAGCGGTCCTCTCTCTCCCTATGCCCAGGTGGGCGGGGACGCCAGTTCACGGGGTGTTTGCAGTGAGGCTTAAGGGTGAAGGGTGTGTGTGTGGTGAGTGGGAATTTCCTTTTTTTTGTTTGTGTGGTTGGGTAGCATTCCTGCCTGCTTGTAACTAGGGAGGGGAGGACAGGAGTGGACAGAAGGGCAGGGGGAGGGGCTTAGCTGTGAGTAGGTTGACCGGCGTCTGATTTTAGGAATTTTTTTTGTTAAAAATTATTTTTTTTTAAAAACACAAAGTGTGCTGATCCTACTCACCTTGTCCTGGTGTTCTTGTGGCGGGCGGATCCCTAGGAGGGCGAACCAACTGGGCATTGTGTCACTCCTGACACACACTTCAAGAATTTACACTTACAATGCAAAAAAGGGGCCTTTCTTGTGAAATCCTATAGATTATGTGTCTTCATGGCAGTGAGTTTGTCAAATTATGTTGCACAAAGAGAGAATACAGCAATAGAAAGTTTTCACTTTACTGTCTCCATTGGGGGTAATATGTGAAGTGTTTAGATTTGTATCACATTGTCATAATGCCTCTTTCACATGTAGGAGTTATTCGCATGCAGTTTGCTGATGCAGTGCTTTCAGTTCAGGTAAGTTCAGGTAAGCACTTAAATGTACATGTATTTGTAAGGCCATGGCTACTCCCACCGTGGCAAAACAGCACACAGAGGCCAGTGTCTCACTCACACCATATGATGGGTTACAGCACACACATATCACACCCATTGAAAATGTAAACTAGCAACTTCCTACATATTGTGTGACCCCAAAGTGATCTCCCCTTTTAGACTGTCAACTGTCTGAAACAGCAGAGCTCTAGACGTGCTTACAGACACCAAACACAATGAAAATCGAGGGATGTTGCTCTTCCTAAGAAGCTGCCACCCAAGACAATCTCATAATCGAAAATAAAAATAATCCCGAAGCCTCTGTCAATTCCTGAACTCCTCAGTTGCACTGGTCACTCTTTTTCTCCCTTTCTCCTCACGGTCCAGGAACCCCACTACTCCACTGCCCACCATCCCTCTGCTGAAACCATGGACCTGTCGACAGGTGAGTACACTGAGCACCTCGCCAGCACCCTGGGTGTCACACCCACACCACCAGTACAGGATTAGCTCGCTCTTCATAACTGGATGGGTGTCAAGCCCATACATTTGCAGTTTCGACTTCCTCCTCATCCAGCCTTGGCCGCAGGCCCAGGGAACTCGGTGGATTCTGGAATTAGGGCTGGGGTGAGGGTTATCCAGGGCTGTGCACAACATGAATTGTTTCAATACAAATCGCTGAGTTTTCTGCTTGTCTTTGTGCTTATGAAAGGGTTTGGTGTTGGATAGCTGCAAGTGGGACAGTTAGGGTGGTTGGTAGGGTGTCCTACAGCTCTTCATTACATTACATTCATTTAGCAGACACTCTTATCCAGAGTGACTTCCAGCACAATAGAACCTACGTGTACCCATTCCAGCTGAATGAGCAACAGTGTCAGACCAGACTAACAACACTCCCAGACCAGTGAGAGTGAACATTACACCAACACTAATTGGCTATTGACAGTGAAACTAACCTGATCTAGTAGAACACTGGACACTCATTCCACAACTGATGAGATACACTTCACAACAACAGTATTGAGACACAGACTTTAATCATGGGCAGCTAGTGTTTTGTGCAAAGAAACCTTATGATAGTAATTGTAGAGGTGCAGTCAGGCTGTATTTCCAACACACCACTTCAGCTGGAAGAACTTGGAGTAACAGTTTAGATACTGGTTTAAGTGTCTACACTTTGTTCTGGGTATTTGTAAATGTTCTTTTGCTGAACTGTTATACAGTGACTGAAATTCACTTTCAAATTAAAGATGATTTTACATTACATTCATTTAGCAGATGCTCTTATCCAGAGAAACTTCCGGCACAAGAGAACAGAAGTGTATCCATCCAATTTTAATTCAGACAGTGATCAAATTAAAGTGAAATATTAAAAGTGTTCACCTGTTAAACATATTGTCATGAGAAGCGGTCCTATTAGTAAACTATTAGTAAACACTGTGTATTAGTAAACACATTGTATGTTGTATTCGATGTGATCTCTGATAACACTTCAGTGAAGGCAGTGTGCAACAGCAGTCCCTCCTCCCTCAGTCCTGTGAGATAAATGCAGAAGGAAGAGCTCAGAGTTTGCATCAGCTACTCCTTATAAGGACGACATATAATGGCTTGTTCACAGTTTCTAAAATATGCAGAAGATATTGATCCTTCCCCTTCATGTGGTCCACCAAATCTATCTGGCATCATTTTACGAAATTCAGCCCTAAGGAGCTTCTCTTATAACGTTAATCACATTTAGAGGATTGTGATGGGATATATCTTAAAATCCTTTATAAATGCAGTGTGATACTGCACATTAGGAAGACAACTGGCACGTTAACCTCTATCATTGTTATGAAAGCAAGAATGAAGAAACTGATGTAAAAATTTCATTTCAGGTTTCCTGTTTGATATTTACAGAGAATCAGAACATAATACAAATGATATAATTCATGAATGTGATTTGTAGTAACACTTTGTAATCAGTGGCGGAACTAGAGTTTTATACATGGGGTGGCCAAGGCTACTTCAACGGGTCCATAGACCATGACAGAAAACTAGTGTGTAACTCTAACCTGGCATCTAAGGAGCAAGAATGAATCCTATGATTGCTGATTAGAGGTAGAAGTTATAATTCACTTAACCGGGACTGCTTCAATGTGGCAGTGTGGTCCACTAGGGTTACTTCACTAGAATTCTTTAACATACTATGAAAAGCCAGTGTCTATACCTCGGAATTGCAGCTCAATTTCTTTCTCACAAACACAGACACACACATACTCTCTCACTGTACTGTGCAGCTGATCTGCATGTTTGTTCTTCTTTAAAAAGTCTGATATCTCTCCATTTCTTTTCATGATTGTTTTAATTGACCCTATGCAGAAATAAGACAGTCTATGGTTACGTCTAAGCTTCCAATTACCCACATTTTAGTCCAATCTCAATCTTAATCACAAATTCCCATTATCATAACTGTACCTTAAAATCAGCTACCAGCCCAAGTTACAAGTTAGATCATGGCTAGCCCTACTCTGCAGTAAGTAGCTATAATTTCTTAAACCTTTACGATAGCAAACAGGCTATCTGCAAATTGTGGTAATCTTTTGAGTAACATTAACAGATTGATAATAACAATTGTTCGTTTTGAGTTCAAGTATGAAAATCTAACTGAGTTAATGGTTTTGAAATGGCGAAATGTTAACTTGCTGAACAGTGACAGCTGTACTAGTTACCCCACATTAGCTAAACACTCGTATACTGTAACTTACGACAGTGCACTGTATATGCGTGGCATGTATTACTAGCACAGATGTAAACATAATGTTAGGCTAAATTGGGAACCGATCTCTCTTTTCTGATTAACTGTCAGGGACGCGGGGTGAGGACTCACACGCAGACCCGGAGGTGAGTGGCAGAGTGGCTTTATTAAAGCCCCAAAACAGGAGCAGACGAGGACAGGGTAAAAAAGACAGGCAGGGTCAAAACCAGGAAGTCAGTCCAAAAACAAACAGAGAGCAAGCACGTGGTCTGGACAGGCGAGGGTCGGCAACGGGCAGGCAGGCAGCGGGGCAACCAAAACAGAGCGGCAGGCAGAGACGAGATCCGAAGGCCAGGCAGGGGTCACAAACTGGGCAGGCAGGTCCGGAGCAGGGCAGGCGAGAAGCGGGGAGTGAAGTCTGGGAAGGGGCAGAACCAGGAGACCGGCAACAGGGAGCTGGGGCAGAACCACGGGCAACCCAGGCAGCCGAAGCAGAGCGGCAGGCTGGACCGGGGCTGAGCAGGCAGGAAGCAGGGTCTGGACAGGGGCAGAACCGGGCAGGCCGGCAACAGGGAGCGGAGGCAGAACAGCAGGCGGCCCAGGCTGCCGGAGAGGAAAGGCAGGCGGGTGCCACAGAGACAGGAGCAGACCAACACAGACAGGGAAGACAAAGACAGGACGAAACAGAAAACAGACTGACAGAACTTACGTGACAAAACAGCAGGCAAACACAGAGACCCAGGGCGGGAGACAGAAGACCGTGGAAAAACCGGAAACAGAAGGCAAGGGACGAAACAGGATACTGCGACGAACTGGCAACAAGACAGAAAAGCAGGGTAAATATAGGGTAGGGCTGATGAGGTGATGGGAAGCAGGTGTGCAGGCAGGCGGGCGAAGATGATCAGGTGGGGCGGAGACAGGGCGGAGAGCGGGGCATGGCGAACACAAGGAAAAACAAAAGCACATGGACAGGGAAGAACACAAACACACAGCCAGGCGGAGCACTGACAGTACCCCCAACGGACGCCACCGGGCGTCCCAAACAAAAGGCCCGAAAAAAAACCAAACCCAAGCCGGGGGCGGAGGGGGCCGGAGGCCAGGCGGACAGGCGAGGCCGCTCGGAGAGGCGGCCCGGAGGCCGGGCGGACAGGCGAGGCCGCTCGAGGGGCGGCCCGGGCGGCCGGGCGGACAGGCGAGGCCGCTCGAGGGCGGCCCGGCCGGCGGACAAGCGAGGCCGCTCAGGGGCGGCCAGCGGCCGGGCGGACAGGCGAGGCCGCTCAGGGAGGGCGGCCCGGCGGCCGGGCGGACAAGCAGGCGAGGCCGCTCGGGAGGGGCGGCCAGCGGCGGCAGGGCGGACAGGCGGGGACCGCTCGGGAGGCGGCCCGGGCGGCAGGGCGGACAGGCGGGACCGCTCGGGAGGGCGGCCCGGCGGCAGGGCGGACAGGGGGGGCGGGAGCCTGCAGTCAAGGCGGAACCCCTCCGGGGGCCGGGCAGGAGGCCTGCGGCGGAGGCGGGACCCCTCGGGGGGCCGGGCAGGAGGCCTGCGGCGGAGGCCGGACCCCTCCGGGGGCCGGGCAGGAGGCCTGCGGCGGAGGCGGGACCCCTCCGGGGGCCGGGCAGGAGGCCTGCGGCGGAGGCCGGACCCTCCGGGGCCGGGCAGGAGGCCTGCGGCGGAGGCGGAACCCCTCCGGGGCCGGGCAGGAGGCCTGCGGCGGACCCCTCCCGGGGCCGGGTAGGCTTCATGGCTACCCGCCCAGGAACAGGGAACAGGCCCGGGAGCAGACACAGGAACAGGCCCGGGAGCAGACACAGGAACAGGCCGGGAGCAGACACAGGAACAGGCCCGGGAGCAGACACAGGAACAGGCGTAGCAGGCGGCTCGGGGCCGACTCAGAACAGGCGGCTCGGGGCCGACTCAGGAACGGGCGGCTCGGGGCCGAGCTCAGGAACGGGCGGCTCGGGGCCGACTCAGGAACGGGCTCAGGTATAGGAGACCCAGAGGCGGGCGCGGCCTCTGCGCGACAGGGACCCTGACAGGGGGCCCAGAGGCGGGGCGGCCTCTGCGGCGACAGGGACCCTGACAGGGGGCCCAGAGGCGGGCGCGGCCTCTCTGGCGACAGGAGCGAGACTGGAGGCCCAGAGGCGGGCGCGGCCTCTGCGGCGGCAGGAGCGGGACTGGAGGCCCAGAGCGGGCGCGGCCTCTGCGGCGACAGGAACAGGGACAGGGGGCCGAGAGGCGGGCGCAGCCCCCTGCAATTCCGGAACAGGAACCCCCTCAGGGACAGGGACCGACTCAGGGACAGGAAGTAGTCCAGGAGCAGGCTCGGGGACCGGCACACACTCAGGCACACACTCAATGCTCCGAGCAACTGGCGGGGCGTCGGACGACTCGGGGGCAGCCTCAAGGACAGACAGGGCAACAGGGAGACAGAGGACAGACTCAGGGTCCGGTGGGGCGCTGGGCAGCGAGGGCGTCGACCGGGCGCTGGGCAGCGAGGCGTCGACCGGGCGCTGGGCTGGCGGGCGACCGGGCGCTGGGCAGCGGCGTCGACGGGCGCGCGTCGACCGGGCGCTAAAGCGCGAGGCGTCGGCCGAAGCGCTGGGCAGCATGGCGTCGACCGGGCGCTGGGCAGCGAGGCGTCGGCCGGGGCGCTGGGCGGCTGAGGCCGGGCGCTGGGCGGCTGAGAGGCAGGCGCTGGGCGGCTGAGAGGCAGGCGCTGGGCGGCTGAGAGGCCCGGCGTCGTCAGGGGGCCACGCTTTCCTCTGGGGATGGCCTGATCGCCAGACGAGTCCCCAGAATGGTGACTCCTGGGGTCAGGGTCAGGAACAGGCTTGGAACAGGAACTGGAGACCCTGGGTTAAGCACGGCGTCTGCCCTGGTAGCCGCCAGCATCAAAGATCCGGTGGTGAGGCGGGATCAGGAACGAATCGGGCCGGGGCCAGGAGAGCGGGATCAGGAACAGAATCGGGCCGGGTGCTAGCATGACAACGGCTAGCTGATGCAGGGACTGGGCGTGGCGGCGGCTAAGCGGTCCCAACGCTAGCTGACAAAGAAACAGGCCCGGGCAGGGGACTGGCAGGCCCCAGGCTGGACACGGATTGGGGACCACCGTGAGCGACCTGAAGGGCCTGCAGGCTCTCCTTGAGCTTAGCAGTCTCTGTTGTCAAACGGGCCATCTCCGGAAACCCCTAAGCCGGGCTTGGATGCCAGCGTGCTCTCCATGAGTGTGACAGCAGTGAGCTTACGCTCTATGTCAGAGGTGCTGCCCACGACCAAGCACAAAACCGAAAAATGCCCCTAACCTCCTCCAACTCCTGAAGGAGGTCTTCCGTGTCCGCAGGATTCATGAGTGGCTTTCGGGCGGGGTGGGTCCGCTGAGTCAAGGCTGGCCAGTTCGTACTGTCAGGGATGCGGGGTGAGGACTCACACGCAGACCCGGAGGTGAGTGGCAGAGTGGCTTTATTAAAGCCCCAAAACAGGAGCAGACGAGGACAGGGTAAAAGACAGGCAGGGTCAAAACCAGGGAAGTCAGTCCAAAAACAAACAGAGAGCAAGCACGTGGTCTGGACAGGCGGGTCGGCAACGGGCAGGCAGGCAAAGGGCAGCAAAACAGAGCGGCAGGCAGAGACGAGATCCGAAGGCCAGGCAGGGTCACAAACTGGGCAGGCAGGTCCGGAGCAGGGCAGGCGAGCGGGGAGTGAAGTCTGGGAAGGGGCAGAACCAGGAGACCGGCAACAGGGAGCTGGGGCAGAACCACGGGCAACCCAGGCAGCGAAGCAGAACGGCAGGCTGGACCCGGGCTGAGCAGGCAGGAAGCAGGGTCTGGACAGGGGCAGAACCGGGCAGGCCGGCAACAGGAGCGGAGGCAGAACAGCAGGCGGCCCAGGCTGCCGGAGGAAAGGCAGGCGGGTGCCACAGAGACAGGAGCAGACCAACACAGACAGGGAAGACAAAGACAGGACGAAACAGAAAACAGACTGACAGAACTTACGTGACAAAACAGCAGGCAAACACAGAGACCCAGGGCGGGAGACAGAAGACCGTGGAAAAACCGGGAAACAGAAGGCAAGGACGAAACAGGATACTGCGGCGAACTGGCAACAAGACAGAAAAGCAGGGTAAATATAGGGTAGGGCTGATGAGGTGATGGGAAGCAGGTGTGCAGGCAGGCGGGCGAAGATGATCAGGTGGCGGAGACAGGGCGGAGAGCGGGGCAGGGCCGGAACACAAGGAAAAACAAAAGCACATGGACAGGGGAAGAACACAAACACACAGCCAGGGGGGCGGAGCACTGACATTAACTGTCTGTTATGGAGCCAAAGTGGCAATATGCATCTACACAGCGACTCAACTTTCGTAAAAGTTGTTCAGGAAACAGAGCTACACTTGTGCAGGTACTCACAATGTTGTCGGTTCAGCACTATGATGAACAGTTTTCGAATTATAAGTCTTTGCTTGGTGTTTGGTATCCCCTCACTCGAACCAGATTGACATTCAATATTTAAATTGCTGAAATGGAGCCATTCAGAGAGATGTGCAGTGAATTTACTGCTGTCTGTGTCAGGCTCCACTGTGGGAGACAGAGCGTGTTTGAAGGGAGAGAGACTGCAAGCCCAATGCACAAAAACTCAGCCAATCAATCAATCAATCAAGGGCATTTTCTGCCTTTGTTGAATATCAGGTTTTCAAAACTTATTCTTGGGATTGACATAGTGGCTGTAATTCATAAATTATTTTCCTTTTCTTATTCAGGTGGGAAGAAAACAAGTACTGTATGTAAAGTCCCTGATAAAACCTTCTGTAGGTGCCCATACAAATGGAGGGTCTTCAAATGACTTTACATTCTTATTCAAGAATTCTATTAATTTGAGCTTGAATTCAGTGTTCCATTGCATTCCTAGTATATAGATCTCTGAAACAATTGCAACAAATACATTTTTTTGCTGTTGTGATCAGAGAGCATTGCACATGCATAAACAATAGTGATGTGTGTCTGATGTTTTCACAGTTGAGCATGGCCACTCAAGAAAGTTGCCTTCACGCTTATGGTGGCACTTGTCGACCTCTGCTAGGGGGTCTGTGCATGAGAAGGAGCTGGAATT
>CM032875.1:12458869-12706369 GCA_019176425.1 Megalops atlanticus | reverse complement strand
ATCTGGCCTCATCCCAGAGGACCTGAGTGCACTGACCTCAGTTCAGGGTACTGATGAGCGGAGCTAGGCACCGAGACAACGAATCCTGGCAACGCGAAGGCTTACAGTCGAGCTAACAGGCAGACACAGCCTGGCCGAGGCAGTGCCGGCCAAGCCAATAAAGTGGTGCACAGAAATGTCTCCGCCACCCAAAAAATGTCATTGTGTGGCCCACCGACTTTACAGAGCGAAGTCCATCTGGATAATAGCAGTAGACGTCTGCACCCCAATATTTTATTATGACCCATTTCTAAGAGCCTGATGGGCACATATGACGCGGCATCTAATCTAAACCAGAAACCTGCTGAGGCGTCCCGCTGACACGCTTTACTGGTTTTTGTGTGGCCTGGGGTGCCGGAGACAGCGTTCAGGCCCAGACGGCATGATCAGCGCTGAGGCAAGAAGAACTCCTCGGGGCACTGGTTTATCGCGTGTCCTCCCCTGCCCCCTGCCCCCCTACCCCCGCACACCCCGGGCACACTGCCACGGGCCGGGCATCGGCGGGGCCAGGCGGGGCGAGACACCCAGCGTCTCCGCACCCCGGGGATTGATGGGCGCAGGTGGCACCGCGGGTGCCAGGGGCGCTGATGAACGCGACTGGGCCGGCTCAGGGCAGAGACGGGGTTTAATATCCCAGCCTCGGGGATTCATTAAAGAGGAGTCGAGGAGGTCGCCCGCGCGGAACAGGAGTTGCTGGCCACGCAAAACAGAAGGAGAGTGAAGGGCACACCGCAGTTCCACTCAAAGCACTCTCTCTCTATCTCTTTCTCTCACGAACTCTGTCTTTTCTTCTTTCCCTGTCTTTTCCTCCACCTCCTCTCACACTCCCTTTTTCCCACTCTTTCCTTCTTTCCTCTCTCACTGGAACATGATGAAACCCCACGCAAGACTGGGCGTGCTTATTACTTAAACAGGATACTTCCAGGGAATGAATGTTTTCCACATGAAATGGCATTGGAAGGCCAGCAGGGGGCCCTCTTCCCTCCTGGTCCATTCAGAGTGAATGCAGTGAGGGGATGCTGTACTACGGGAGGTGTGGTCTTTGGGATGTGCTGATTAGCAGATGACCTCACAGTTGACGGTCATGAAAGATCCCCTGGCATCGGTCACAAAGAGAAGGAGAGTTAACCTCTTTGTCCTGCCCAAAGTGCATGCCAGGATTCCTCACATGGGTCACCATGTCCTTCACCATTGTTGATTGGATAACCTCCCCCCGTCCATGAGTCTGCAGGTCGTTCCTCCAAAAGAGAAACAAGCTTTCAGTCGACCCGCTTAAAAATAAGGTCAAACGCACTCACCCAGTCTCTGAGCCATTTGGGCTCAGAACTGTCCTTCGCAACGCATATATTTCGCAGCTCAAATTTGCTCTCTCATGCCGGGACCTGAATTTGACACCCCTGCTGAGAGCGATTCCCTTCCCCGTCGCTCTCCATGGTGCTGGCGGCAGCTCTATCTCCCAGAGCTATCGGTATCGGAGTAACCACGCACCGTTCCGCTCCACCTGGAACATAACGCGGCTCTGTTCTGCTCTTCCTCCATCGGATGATATTGCTATGTCAGATAAATATCAAATGACTGCGCTTCTGTGTGTCAGCGCATGCAGCGGTGGTGCAATAGTGTATTAATATTCTCAGTCTGCGACTGTAATGGTGTTTGCTTCTTTGTCGGTTGGGTGGTTTCTATTGTGTGGACGTGGCTGAATGAAATGGCTGTAGAATATATAGGCCTTAGTCATACATTTGACTTTATGAGCAGAATGAGTGTGTGTATTAGTCATACCTTTGTTTTTATGAGCAGAATGTGTGTGTATTCCTGTGTGTGTGTGCATAGGAGTGTGTGCCTCTTTGGTAGTATGTGTATGCACATGTATGGTCTGTCTGTGAGTGTGTATACATGTGTGGATGGGCGAATCTCTATATGATTACATATATATGCATACACATGTGTACTGTGCCTGGCTATATGTCTTTTGTGTGAAACTTGTATCTCCTCTCTATGTGAGGCTCATTTTCCTTGTAGTGCAATAGCTGAGCCAGGTTTTGGCTTACCTCTGCAACTCAACTGATCCCTCTGTTATCCCTCTCTCAATCACCTTCTCTCACACACATCTTCTTGCTGTCCTCTTTTTCACTCACTCCCATTCTTCCTCCTCCAGCCAACATCCTGACCGTCATCATCCTGTCCCAGCTGGTGTCGCGCCGCCAGAAGTCCTCCTACAACTACCTGCTGGCCCTGGCGGCCGCCGACATCCTGGTCCTCTTCCTCATCGTCTTCGTGGACTTCCTGCTGGAGGACTTCATCCTGGGCGCCCCGCTGCCGCCGTCGCTCAACAAGGCGGTGCAGGTGCTGGAGTTCTCCTCCATCCACACCTCCATCTGGATCACGGTGCCGCTGACGGTGGACCGCTACATCGCCGTGTGCCACCCGCTGCGCTACCACACCGTGTCTTACCCGGCCCGCACGCGCCGCGTCATCCTGGCCGTCTACCTGGGCTGCCTGCTCACCAGCGCCCCCTACTACTGGTGGCCGGACCTGTGGCAGGGGATTCCGGGCGGGGGCGGGGCCGGGGCCGGGGCGGGCCGGGGGCGGGGCCAGCAGCCTGGGCCAGCACGTGCTGGTGTGGGCGCACTGCGTCACGGTCTACCTGGTGCCCTGCTCCATCTTCTTCGCCCTCAACTCGGTCATCGTGCACAAGCTGCGCCGCCGAAGCTGCCTCCGCCTGCGCGGCTACTCCACGGGCAAGACCACCGCCATCCTGCTGGCCATCACCTCCGTCTTCGCCGTGCTGTGGGCCCCCCGCATGGTCATGATCCTCTACCACCTCTACACGGCCCCGCCCGCCGCGCCGGGCCCCGCCCGCCTGCTCCACCTGGTCACGGACGTGGCCAACATGCTGGCGCTGCTCAACACGGGAATCAACTTCTTCCTCTACTGCTTCATCAGCAAGCGCTTCCGCGGCATGGCGGCCACCATGCTCAAGGCCTTCTTCCGCTGCCAGAAGCAGCCGGCGCCCTTCTACGCCAGCCACAACTTCTCCATCACCAGCAGCCCCTGGATCTCGCCCGCCAACTCCCACTGCATCAAGATGTTCGTCTACCAGTACGACAGGAACGGCAAGCCCATCTGCATCTCGTCCTGAGGCGGCCCCCGCCCGCCTGCCCGGCCCACCGACCCCCTTTAAGCTAGCGTTGTCATCGTGGCAACCTGAAGCATCCCTCTCCTCCTTGAGTTCCTCTTCTTCTTTCCCGTTGTGCTCCAGTCCAGAGAGGACTGAGAGAAAGGGATGAGAGATCCCCCCAGTGTGAGGGGGGAAACTGAGGAGAGGCCTGTGATTGGTCGTCTCCAGACCATGTGACTGAGCTGAGCCCTCCCCCTGGCCTATACACATCTACACACACACACACACACACACACACACACACACACACACACACACGTGAGGTGGTCGCAGCTGGGGGGAGGCAGTCTCTCTGACTTTGTGGTCTTCTTCGTCTGAAGCTCTGCACTCGAACCGTGCACTCGACCATGACGGACTCGCAGTGCTGGGCGGCTTCGGCGCAAGCGGCCTCAGAAGAGGCTGTCCTGTCATTGTTTGACCAGCAACTTGTGCCAAGAACTTTCCATTCTCAGAGGTGCAAAAAATATATATCCACACATGAATGAAAAGGGACAGACAGGTGTTTTTACTCGGGGGGAGGTTTTGCTGATTGCTTACCCTCTGCACGGCAGATGTGATTGTGTTTGGCCGAGGAGGGCATGCATTGTGACCCCATCTTTCGGGGATGCCATTGCTCTGCACACTGAGGGCACGGACGTGCCGACATTACTGATTTTCACTCTCTGATTTTTGCATTTCCTAGTTTGTTTCTTTTTTTTTTGTATGTGAAGCCTCGTGGTATCTCGTGAGCAGTATCGTTAAAACCCCAGCACCGTGGCCTTTTCTGAAACATCTTCCATGGTGCTGGGTGTCAGTTCAGTGTGGGTTAAATTTCCATTGTACAACCTCCGCTACCCCCCCCCCCCCAAACCCACCCCCCTTTTACCCCCGAAACATACCCTCCCCAACTTCCTCACCATCCTACACTTACCAGCGTCTGTAAGAGGAGCTGCTCTCTGCAGCAGGACCTGCGCTAAAGGTTAACTGACACAAATGAACAAGGAACTGAAAAACCTCTTTCCCCCCTCAGAGGTGCCACCCCCTTTTCCCAGAATGCCACGGAGCAGGCCTGTCCACCATGGCCGTGCATTTCCCCCACTCCCTCCCCGGCACGCTGTAAATATCAGCATCATGTTCCTGGCGGCTGGGTGCGTCACAGGTGGCAGGCTCTTTGAAGTGAGCCCTTCATCTCTCACAAGATGAAGTCCAGATTTTGGAGGGGGGGGGGCACGTCGATCGCCACCACCTCCTCCTCGATCGGTCCTGAGTGTCCCTGCAATAATCCCGGTAAAGTCTGTCCCCTGGTGAAAGAGCATCTCCTCTTCGCAGTAGAATACGTGGTAGATTGACTGTTAAATGTCCTGTTAATGCAAAAAATAGAAAACTAAAACAGCAACAACAACAAAAAAAAACTAAAAAAAAAAAAAATCAGGTTAGTGATTGTGAAGGACACTTTCTGTATCAACATCAAAGGCCTGTAACAGCTGAAAACATTGCTAACTGCGTTTTAGGATGAATCTTCTACAATTGGTTAATAATATGCAATTGAATATTCATAGACTTTACCAATTGTACTGACAATCTAGTAACATTGTAATACTGTATACAGCTGCAAATCCTTTTATTGATGTAGTTTGCAACCCTGTATCAAAAGTGTTACATAAAAAAGCTGATATCATGTCGAATTAGCCAAATAGACATAACGTAGCAGTGTTGTGTATGTGTGTGTGTGTGTGTGTGTGTGTGTGTACGTGAGCCACTCTGTTCAGAGCTGATTTCTGCAGGCCATTTTTACTCTGTGCCAAGCCCCTCCATTGAAAACCAGTAAATTCCCCTCCTGCACAGACCCCCCTCATTTCTCAGTTGTGTCGCCCCAGCGAGGGACCAGACAGCACATAGATCGATACACACACACACAAACACACACACACACTCCACTGCCAAGTCTGCAGACCATAAATCCGCACAGAGACCAGGCTTTCGGTTGGCAGCGCTACTGAGGGGACTGGAGGGAAGGAGTGAAGGGAGAGAGGAAGAGAGGAGAGAGGAGAGAGAACTGTGGTTGGAAAAAGAGCAACACACACACACAGATTGCGCTCATTATTCGTGGAGTCGCACACTTGCACGGGGGTCAGATTTTATGCACACAGCTAACAGCAGCAGGCCAGCTACACTTGAGTGCTCTACCCCGCAGGTGAGGGTCCAGCTGACTCTACTGTGGCCTTTGTGAGCCTGCCTCAGAGGGAGAGAGTCACACAGCGGTCTACTGACAGTCCTCAGAGTCAGTCTGAAACACAGTTTCCCTCTGGCTTTGCCACGATCATTACCACAACACACACACAAAAAAATAATTTCTATTTGCTGTCCAATTCCCTGAGCTGGTGAAAAATAGTTCTCTCTTTAATCAGGAGACAGAGGAAATGATAAACGCGGTTGTGTGTTTCTTTCTCCTCTTTATACCAGCGATAATTATGTAATAAAACGACAGTTAAGATTTCAACACTTACACCTCTGCCTTGAAAGCCAAGCTGGAGAAAGCAGGCCAAATGCTTATGTAAGCCTGTGTGAAGTTCAATTAATCGAGACTGCTCGAGGCAGAGGACCAGCCATTGATCTACACATTAACATGTACGCTGCATATTAAATCAGTGTGACCAGATCGTTTGTGTGAGGATAGCTTTAATATGCAGCTGGCAAAACATTTTATTTGTAACTGGATAGCAGATATTTAGCGAACATTAAGCATCTAAATGTAATGCTCTGTCCTGACTAACCGGAATAGCCAGAGATGCTTCGTCCAATTTCTAGTCTACTAATATACGTGGCTAGCTCACAGGTCAATAGTGAGTATTACCCATTCATTTCATAGCCTGTCCTGGCTTATCCAAGTACTGCACACTGATGCAAGTGTAAGAGTAAGCTTCGTTTTACAAATACCAGCAAATAGAGAGGCAAAGATGGATATTAGAGCGCCTCCTTTGGAGCCAAGGTAGGGAATTGCTTTGTGTCCACATTCTTTCTGTCCCCTAACGCATTGTATCTATCTCCTGGCTACAGCATGTCTCTGAAATGTACTCTCCAAAGAAAATCTTCCACGATCATAATACAGATGAATATTTATTGCAAAAGGAGCTCACAGAATCAGGTATTATGCTCGCCGTAAAGGCCCTGTTTTGATTGCACTGATCCCTGTTTGTCAGGTTTCTGTTTGAGTGTAACTTTGAGTGTGCCAGGCCCAAGGCAGGCCTCCTCAATTTATGTACAATCACAGAGGCTATGGCAGCGTGACACATGGCTGTCTGAGCATGCCATTAGCTGTTAATCAACACCTAGTGGATGAATATTTATTGAGGGGCCAGGACTTCCCACCGAAGCCTGCTCCTGCTGACTGCATAAATATCACGGCGCAGCTCAGAGCTTGTTTTTCGGATCTTTGTTTTAACGGAAAAGCGGCACATGAACAAACGCAGACCTTGTGACCGCCGGTCCCGCTAAAACGTTCTGGAGCCGAAGTCATGGATGGGTGTAGGGGGCGGTGCAAACCCCCAGCATCGTGGCCGCTCTGATCGTCAGAGAGGTTTTTGCTGTGAATCACCGCGGCCAATCTGCCCCCCCCACACCGCCTCCACCCCCCACGCCGCCTCCACCCCCAATGCCGGCCATCCTGTTAGCACAGGACAGGGGATCAGAACTCACCATGACAACGGTTCACCTACCTTGCCTGAGAAGGAGAGCTGTCCCAAAGTGCAAGCTCACAGGTTTTGATCACAGCAACAGGATCAAAAAACAGGTTGGGGGGGGCGAAAGTATGGCAGCTAGGGTCATTTTCCTTTTTTTTAATTTAAGGGCTTCTTCCTCCATTCTTATCACACGCTCAGGCAATTACCTTTCCAATTAGATTCTAATCAGCGGCTAATCGGCGGTTGTAAGCGAGATGGTTAGAGCGGGCCGACTCGCTGTCCGACTCCAGGTTCCAGCAGACATCGCTGATTGATTAATCAGGCCTGGGGGTGGGGGTCGGGGGGGGGCAGGCTGGCACCTGTGCTCTGTGACGCTCCCTCAGTGTCACTCGCACATCGGCGGGGAAAGGTGTGCGTGACGACAGCGTGTGACGGCAGCAGCGCTGTGCGTGACGGTGGAGCGGTAATCAGCCAATGGCACGGCGGTATGGGGGCGTTACATAAGGTCACGGGGCCTATGCAGCGGGGAGGATCGATGTCTCTCACATGGAGGCGTCAGTCTGATTGCTGAATTGTTTTACGGGGCCGGAAACAGCCGAAACAGAAGTGGCTCGATTAGGGCTAGAAACCGAATGAAAGTGTTCTTCATTGAGACAAATGTGCGTTTGAATGCAAGTGTGTGTGTGTGTGTGTGTGTGTGTGAGTGCTTTACGTCAGCACTTGCGCTTTTGTGTTCATTTTGTACGCTGTCACCATTACCTTCTTACAACCTTTCTTGGATTGCCAAAACTTTTTAACGCTAGTACCTATCTATATCTATCTATATAAATATATAACCAATATCTATTTACATATTGACTTCTCTTGATATCTATATGCTCTAGAAGTGTTCATTACAGCTGTGCGTGGCTTCCTTATGAATGTACTTATTTCTACTGAAGACAACGAATTGCTGGCTCCGCCCCAGTGACTTTCTACATGCCAGCCTGCATCCCACTCCACGTCCTTTTAATTCGATCTCCCGCTGTGGGTTACTCGATGGCGTGCTTTTGTATTTATTTATTTATTTGACTGACTGGTGCGTCTATTCGTCTATTCCCTGGCGGCGTGGGGTTTTTACACGCGTGCAGTGCCCTGTCGGGGCGGCCCGGCCAATCCCGGAGGCGGCGGGGCTGTTGTTTGTGGCGCTGTCAGTCTGACGGGTTTTGGAGGCGGCGGCGGCGCTGTCAGGAGCTGCTCCCCCCGGGATCGGATGCTGTCAGATGCTGGAGAACAGCGGGACAGCAACCAGCGCTGCTCATCCAGGCTGGACGAGCCGCTGTCTCTGTCCGGTGTGGGCCTAAGGGAGCGGAGTGGCAGAGTGGCGGTGTGTTGGGGTGGGGGTCGTTTCTCTGCTGGCACCCCACCACCACCCAGCACACGCCACACTCACCCCAGACCATGCCAAACTGCCTTTGAGGCCCCTCTGTGTCTAACATTTGTTTGCTTGTGTTAATGTCCAGCTCATTTGTCTATACAGGAGCCTAATCAAGTGCAATATAGATCTGTGGAGAAAAGTAGGAAAATGGACTCTGCGGTAGTTTAGAAGCATCATCTCTGTGTGTAATGGATCTGCCAGGTTCCTACTGCAGTACAATGTCAGTCATTCCATTGTCTGATCGCATTTTTTCGCATTCTTAGAAACTGCAGTGCACTTTGCTTCAGCCAGTGGGTCTCCACCCGTTCCCCCATTCCCTCCCCCATACAAAAAGATGAATATTTTGGTGTCTGAAATATGAACTTCAGACACAAACATTTACAGCGTGAAATATGTCCATTCATAAACAAGATAGACTGAGTTCTCCTGAAAATTGACTGCTTGGCTTGCAATCGTGGCTGTTTTGTTTTTTTTTTCAATGCAGATTTATCATCCCCAGCTACAAGGAGCGAGGGAGAGAGACGGGAGACGAAGCGTACTGTATCACCAACTTAATCCCAAGAGCTAAACCGGTTAAACAGGTCTATCCGTCAAACACCTCCCCTGGCCTCTGCTCCCAGTTGTAGCTGGAGATTCTCCGTACTGTAAGGAGGTCTCGGGGACCGTCGCAGCACAGCCTAACTGTGGGGTGAGGGGTCACGTGCTGACAGCACACGCACACGCACACACACACGCACACACACACGCACACACCACCTTCTGTTGCCTGAGCGGGACTTCCTGTATCCACGCCTGTCCAGTTCGCTCAGTCACACGAGGTTCGAGGAGCTGCGTCTACCCTCTGTCCAAGCAGACACAAACACGCAAATAATGTAATAATGTAATGTAACACACACTCACCCAGGCCCTCCCACACATGTATGTGTTGACACTCCTACATGTGCACCAGCACACTCAAAAATGTAGCTGCACAGGGGTCCCTCAAACATATGCACATACAGACATTTGCACAGACATGTGCATGCACACACATGCACACACACAAACACGTTCCGATATATGCACAAACACACACACACACACACACACACACGGACAAACACACTCATATATGCACACGCACACACTCACTGCCACGCCTCACTGCTTGCTGTGCTGTGACTTGCCCTCTCCTGTTGTAATGTAATTGCTTTGCATCGCAAATATTTTAGGAACTGTTAAAATGACAGGAATGTTTATATAGATATCTATTTATGGTTCATTTTTTTTAATAAAAGAGAAATGTTTTTTCTTTGCATCTCAAACGGCTCGTGTGAATTCTTTCTCGTCTCCTTTTTCTCAACATGGTGAAGGGGGGTGTGTTAATGGTCCGCTCTCAGGTCTTAGGGTGGGGGGTCTTTTTGGGTTCCCAGAGGGGACCTCACAGCCCAAGGGGCTCCGGATTAGCGTTACTGCTGTCCCCGGGGTGTGCATTGACTTCTGGCTCACCTCGGAGAGTGCGCTCCCATGTAAATTGGGCCGTCAGGAAGCGTTTCCCACCATTACCCCCGACGTTTTTTTTTTTTTTTGACTTGGCCGTTTTGGCCACCGAGTCACAGCGCATCTCGGAAAAGCCCCTCGGGGGACGCTTGTTCACTTTCCCCCGCTGTGGGTGGGGGGTTTGCTGCCATAACGGCAGGCTCCATGCTCTCTGCACAGGGGAAAAACAGCCTCCAAACCGCACACACAAGAAGCAGTTACAAGTTTCGCCTTTCCAAGGTAGTGCGAACGTGTAAATAAAATGTGTGTACATTTACATGTAAAAGTAAAGTATTTTATTTGTATGTGGTTTTCTTCAAATAAACAGGGCAACATCTTCCAAGGCAAAGAAAGATACTGAATAATTCTAGCAGCTGTTGTACACTGACTGACTTATATCAATGTTCTAGCCTGTAAGCAGTGCAGGCCACAAACATCTGGAGTTATCCCTAGAGTGCCATAAGACGAAGGTCATGTGATGTGCACCCCCGCCCCCAAGCCCCTCATCCCCCCCCTAAGGGTAGAATGGCAATTTTATGGATAAAACATTAATCCAGGTGTGGGAGGTTACTGAGGTCAGGATATCAGGTGAAACACCCTGGGGATGTCAGCAGAAGGAGTCCCGTGTGAATAGCATTAATGAGGGCAGTGTGGGAGAGGGGGGGTCCTCGGGCCATTCCCAGCGGCAGTATTAGGGGAAGGAGGGAAAGTTTGTGAGCTCTTGGATGGATGCCCCACGCAGACACTCACTCCCCAGCTGGCGGGATCAGCCCGCTCTGCCAAAAGACACAGATGTCCAGTACCGGGGACAGTAATAGCTGTAAGGAGTGATGTCCCCATCCATCACGGCATCGTTACAGCCACAGACACAGACTGTCACGGAGTCAGAGCTCACCTGGAGGGCTGTATGACAGCACCACGCATATCTATTCTCTGTCTCTCTCTTTGTGCTTGTCTTTGTTTCTCTCTTGCTCTGTCTGTATATCTGTCTCTGTCTCCTTTTCTCTCTGCCTCTTTGTGCTTGTCTTTCATTCTTGCTCTTTCTGTATATCTGTCTCTGCCTCCTTCTCTCCTCCTTTTCTGTCTGCCTCTCTCTTTCTCTGTGTTTGTCTCTTTCTCTGTCTCTCTCTCTCTCCCTCTGTCTGTCTCTTTTTTTGTCTCGCTCTCTCTTTGTCTCTCTCTCACTCTCTCTCACTCTCTCTCTTGCCTTGCATCTGGCCTAAATTCTCTGAGATGTAATAAAAAGGCTGATTTTGTAGCCTTGCATCAGGCTTTTTTTATGTCACCTCCTTTATCCGGTCACAGAGTTTTTCTCATCCTCCCTGGTTGCTGTTTTTTCCTTCCCCCAAAGCAGGAGTATAATCACACAGCAAGCCAAATGCGAAAGCGCTGGCAGCATGCACCTACAGGTGACCGTTCAGATATTCCGAACAGATGAGAGAGGCCATCAAGCCCATCCTGGACAAACCCGTTAACTAATTAGTTCAGCACTGTGCACCAGCGTGGGGTGTTACCTGATTTCAACCTGACTGACACCAGCACAAATAAAAGTTTGAGAAGCAGATGCATTGAAAATCACACCACCGGGGGGATGCTACGCAGCGACCCAGAGACAGCCAGACTGCACGCCTCCTCTCCCTGCTGGAGTTTAGTCTCCCTGTATTTTTTTAGTTTTTCCAAAGGCACAGCTGCAGACGTTCCCCCCTTGCGATTTCACACTTCTTACCCTTAAGGAAATGAGAGCGAAAGTGAGAAGCGGGACGGAGACAGAGAGAGAGCTTTAAAGATTTGAAGGTATTTTCACTTCAGCTCACTGAGCACAGTTATAACCCCCACCACCACCACCACCACCCCCGTTAAGGAGGCAGTCGCGTCCCCCACACACGTCCTTAATCGCACCCTGACCTCACCTGTTTGCAGAGGAAATGCCGTTAACATCTCTGCCCGAAACGGGTGTGCACACAGAGACATGTCACTCAGAATGCCATGGAGGCTTTCTGTGAAGCAGAAAACTACTGAAATATAAACACTCTCCCTCTCTCTATCTCTCTCTCTCTCTCTCTCTCTCTCTCTCCCTCTCTCGCTCTATCTCTCTCTCTCTCTCTCTCTCTCTCTCTCTCTCTCTCTCTCTCTCTCTCTCTCCCTCTCGCGCTCTCTCTCTCTCTCTCTCTCTCTCTCTCTCTCGCTCTATCTCTCTCTCGCTCTCTCTCTCTCTCTCTCTATCTCTCTCTGTTCAGTTCAATAGTGTTTTATTGGCAGGACAAAAACACGCTGTGCTGCCAAAGCAATAACGTGAACAATAAAGTAAATAGTCAAATACAACTATAAAATGTCAAAGAAAACACTGCATACGTACAAGCTAAATCGATGGGTAAACAATAATTTACCATACATCTCTCTCTGTCTGTCTCTCTCTCCTTCTCTCTCTCTGTCTCTGTCTATCTATTTATCTCTCCCTTGCTCAACCTCTCTGTCTCTCTCACGCTGTAATTTAAATTCATAGTAGCTTTTTTGGCACGGCACGCAAATGGTAATGTATTATCAAAGCATAAATAATGAAAACAATACTATCAATAACAAAGGTGGGGGGGGTAGTTGCTCTCTCTCACAAACTCACTCACCCTTCATCCCTGCAACATTAAGGGCTCACTGAAAAGAGGCTGATAAGATAAGGTGCATCAATTTCTCATTTCGTGTCACGGCGTCCTTGTATCCAATCCGGTGAAATCTCTGATTCAGCAGCACCGATTAACGCTCCCCAGCTCCCCCCTGTGGCTGCAGAGTGAAATGACAGCGCCATGAGGGGAGCACAGAGAGAATTGCATTCCCATCTGTTTGGTGCTCTGAACAGATAGGGGCAGAACACAGGAACGCGCCAAGGTGAGGCCACAAAGTCTTTTCAGACTGTTATACCACCTGGCAAGCGCTGTGGCCACAGAGCCAGACATATATCCAAAGTTCGGCCATTAAACCTAGCTGAGCCTCTAAGTGGTCTGGCTGGGCCCATCATTTCAATTAATCATAATGCTACCAGTGTCTAAGATTCTGACCTCCCAAAGTCATTGCTTTCAATGACCAGAAACAATATTTTGCTAATTTCCACATAATTTTGTCACTTGCAGCTGGTGCGAGTGGAGTGCCCTGATGATATGGCAGCAATCCAATATTTGTGATTTGGTAGTGCGTGCTGCATGATGATAATGTGAGTTACCCATTTATATTTGTTAGTATTTATGTAAATGACAAGTCTAATACATTTCAGATGGTGTCAATATTACACAGCTATGAGAAGCTAACATGTTAGCATGTTAGATGACCATATTGAAGTTTGACCTGTTTGTTGTCCTGTTAGAACTTTAATATTTTAACTTAAATAAGCTTAAATGCCAATATTCCTTAGGTTTTCAGAAGAACTGCCTCTAATAGGGATGTCACAATGAATGAAGCATCATTCCAGTTTTGGGTTGCATCGTCAGGAGCTTTCAGCAACTCACTAACTTGAGCCAATCAAGGGGATTTGACACCTAGAGCAGATCGTTTTCATTGGTTCAGATCAAATCACCTCCCACTGTCTAGTTCACGAAGCCTTCCTCTCCCATTACTAGCTGTGCATCACAATGTTTTGACTCATTGGGGGGCAATCGTTGCATTGACTCTCAGAGCTAAGCTGTAAGCCTACACATGAGCTGTGTGCTCCAAGCAGGAGACAGACCCCTGAGCCTCCCACAGTCATACAGCACAGCTCCTGAAGGGAGACACCCATCATTTAGTGACCGATCCGGGTCCCCCCCGTTCAGTGAAACCAATCACAGACTTCAAACGACAAAGAGTAAGAGAATGACTTTCAGCTCCAGACTCACGTGTCCATCACGTGTCGCTTCATATGGGTGCGTGTGTCCTGAGCGAGTAGATTCAAGTACCTCCCCCTCCTCCCAGCTCTCCTCTCCTCTCCTGTCCTCTATTCCTCTCTTTCTTGTCTTCCCCGCTTCTCTCTCCTCTCCTATCTTATTAGTGGGGCTTGGTCCATGGTTGGGTGGATTGCCTCCTGTGACAACAAGTTGCTGCTGTCAGTACTGTCATTGGGTCAGCAGGGGGCAGACCTCCCCTTAGACAAAGTAGAGGAAAAAAAAAAAAACTGCCTCAGTGCAGTGATGGGTACACTGAGCTGTAGAAGACACACAGATGAGTCATTCAACTGAGAACTTTGCCCACTGTTGTCGCTAAAATTGACATGACTCTGTAATTGTTGTGAAGGAGAGAGACTTCCATGCATTTGTTTCCAGAAATTAGCACCGATAGCAAGTGTGTGGAGGTCTCTCTCCTTCATATTACCATTTACCTCCAGAGCCTGTGGCTTGGACATCCTTCTAGTCCTCTTGTTGTGAAACAGTTTTTCTATTCACATTGTATATTATTAAAATGCATACTGCAAGTGCTCTTAAGTGGTGGGATAAATTCCACATAGCCACACAAACAGACACTTTATTGTTTTCACTGTAGTACATACGTGTTGCATGTGAGAACTGTGCCAAGTCACTAGAGACAAAAAAAGCTGCAGGCATAACAGCTCTGGAAGTGTCATCTTGTTTAATTGGATATGTTTTTAATTTCAGCTTCACATATCCTAAAATACGCTCTGTCTCGTGTTACACATCCGTCCGCAATGCTCAATAAATGAAGCGGTGAAAACAAATGACAAATTTATGCAAATTTAAGATGGCTGAGAACATTTGAATATTAACAAAAGGTTGCCTCGCGGTGCACAGCGGATGCAATTACATTCTGTTCCCTAATTTTGCCAGCTCAGAATGTCATAAACTGACCCTTCATGCATTAGTAATAAAATAAGTAATATAACTTATTATTAATTAACAATGAGATTTTTTTTTACCATGTTTTTTATGAAAGGATCCCTATAGGTTAATGACTGCCAACTGTCATGGCGAGGGTTCTGACCTCGACCCCACTGTGTTAATGGGTGTGCATGGATTCAATGCCAGGGAGCAGATGTGGAATAAGAGGGTAAACATAGACCAAAGTATCCACAGAGGCACACCTGTTAAAGTAGAGCTTGGCAGCTTGCCAGGCTGGGAATTGGTGTGATGTTGCCAGACCTGCTGAATGCAGCAGTCACTGTCTGGAAAGACATGACGTCTTCTGTAAAGCAGAGGCACCCCTCCCAAAATGCTGGCCGGTTCCTCTGGGCTTGGAGCGCCCCCCCCCGACCGGACCACCACCGACAGGCGCTACTGCACAACTTCTGCTTCGCAGGGGAACAGCTGTTGCACCTCTAGGTAAAGAACTTAACCCGAACTGGTTCCTTCCAGATGTATAAAAGAATAGTATCAAAAGTGTAAGCTGTGTAAGTTGCTCTGGATAAGAGCATGTGCTAGGAAATTGTAATGTAAACTGTACGCTATGTACACATGGCCTCAGATTCAGGCACCCCCCACCCTCACCTGAACTGGGACATTCTTTTCCTTACTGGAGTGATAGGCCATTGCCCGAGGACAGGGTCACTGACATGGAGTCATTTTTTCGTACTTTAGCTTGGTAAGAATTTATGCGGACTCATCAATACTTTTTTCCTCTTCAGCATCATTTTCCCGGTCTGAATTTGCATCCTGCACAAGTGTTCTTTTATGCGCCACAAAATTTTTTAGCAAAATATGCGTTGTTCTATCATGTACACCGACTTAGCTTCTGGTTCAGGGATACTTATTCCAGAAAATATCTCATTTTGTGGGTAAGTGCACACAGAAAAATGGAAAACTACTGAGTCTTCACCATTTTTAATTTGATTTTTTTTCACAGAGGTTAGCCACAGATAGCTCAATCATTCCCTTTTGATTAAAATCTAAGTAAAACTAGGGAAATTACTACATTCCAGGTTTATGCATCTTTAACAGTCGTTTCAGTTGTTCTTTCAGACTGTGGGTTTAAAGAATGGCAAAGATCTGCATCCCTTTCTAGTGTAATCATCCATTCTGTCCACATGATGGCAGTCTTTCATTAAAACAGCAAGATGGTATTAGTTCCTATTTTATACAAAAATTGTGTCATTACAGGTTTGCATTAGCATAAGTTTGATTTGCAGTTTTAACTTATATTTTTGCAGGTATACATCTTTCTGTAATTTTTATCTGCCTTATCTGTAATCAACATTGTTACTGGTGCTAATATCATAACTGATCAAATGATGAAACATGCATTGGCATCAATATTGTTGCTGGGGTAACAAGTAGAATGAGGAAATATTGCCGTATTCCTCAGGTGTGGTTGCAGAGCAAAAATTAACCACTGAAAACAGGAAAAGAGTACTACTTCAGTACTCCAGTACAGTACAGTACTCCTAAATACCAGTCTAATTTTACAAAAAATCATAACATTGCCCTTTGAAATGATATTAGGTGTAAGTTACATTTCAATGATGTAAGAATAAGATACCTTTGTTGTTCATTTGCATGGAAATTCATTTTGCATTTGATCGACACACTGTGACATGACAGCAACATTCAAAAATTATATTTAACACTGAACAAAAACAAATCGTGCAAAAAGAAAAGTGTGACTTCATTTCGCCAGCGGCATGAAAAGGAAGGTCCAGTTTTTTTCAATTTTATGGAAAGTACAACTCAAACACCAGGATCCTTTTCATTCAGAGGCCTCAAGGCTAAGCTTTCTTTCCCTTATATTTGCTGAGCTTTGGCACTTAAAATCTCCTTTCAGAGGGAAACAGCTTTGCCAGTTTGAGCGTAGTGTCATCGGTGATGCATTCGGGCTTCTGCTGTACCCAGTTTTCTTTGCATCTCTCCCCTACCGATTCCAGAGCATTTATTATGCAGGATAATCTTCATCCAACCCATTGTGCAGCTCCCTGCCTTGATGAAGCACAGCAGCCATTTGGGTACCCAAAACCCTCACCACAACATTACAGGGAATGATTTTATTAGCCACTTTGGCTCGGGGTGCCTCAGATGTCAGGCTGGATATCTGACCATAGCAATTGTTCTGACACGCCGTGCCCCTTAGCGGTTAAGCACCGTGGGATCATTAATGACCAGTGAGCCGGGGCCGCGGTCTGCGATGACTCATCTTAATTATGGCCACCTCCCACGGCACATTGTCCCCAGCGCGGGGAGTATTAGCTTTTACTGTAGAGGACACAGCGTCCCATGCTGGTCCGCCAGCTCCACTTCCTGCATCAGTCTAACTTTCCTAGTCGTTGCCAAATCCAGTGTAACGGTTTGCTTCTTTATTTGGCCCTGCCTTTTAAGAGTTTGTATAAACCTTGCTGTACGTTTGTCAAAAGAGGGACACAGAACTGCGTGGGATGTTGGGAAATTGTACTCCTTTCATGCTGTATTTCTTTTCCTTTGGGGACGTTGCTTGTTCTTTTATACCTGCACATATAACAACAACTGTGGCAGAAACCACAAAGTGGGCCGTTATTTGTGATTCTACCAATTTCTTTATTAAACACTGACGTACACTGCTGCTCCATGGAGGTCTTGTATCTTCTGTTATTTTCTTCATGCCCACTAACAAGCTGGTGGAGTCGCACATTCTCCCAAACCCTCTCACGTCACCGCCATCACCAAGGTGTTAGAGAAGTGGTTGGCTGGCAAAGAATTGTCACACCACCATAACAAAGCCCAACCCTGCTTAGCGTAGCACAGCAATGCTATACAGCCTCCCTGGGCCTGCGATGAAATATCAGAATCAAACTTTATTGAGAAACTAGGCAGCACACCCGTTACTGTGCCCTGCGCGCTCAGCGCTGTCACAGAGCTATCTTAATGTTGTTGTTCATGGCTCTCGGGGAGACATTTTGGCTCTGGTTGCTGGGTTTCCGAGGCCTGCTGCAGGAGACATGCCAGAAGCCAGGAAGCAGGCACAGTTCCCACAGGAACAGCAGGTACTGTGAGCCACAGATGGAGGAGCTGGGAGGAGTCATGGAGGATGCTTCCATTTTTCATCCTACTGACTTCCTTTATGTCATTTGCTGTCTCGGTCTATGTCTCTATCTCACACCACCACTATCACCACCTCCTCACCCTGCCTTCCCTCTCTCTTCCCTGCCTCTATCTCTCCCTCCCTCCTCCCTGCTATTGGGACAACAGTATGTTTTTTCAACATGTTCCCAATGGTTGGTTCTTGGCTGAGCTTTCAGGCTGTGTGTTGTCAGATGCCTCTCTCTCTCTCTATCTCTGTCTCATTTTCACATGTTCACAGCCTGACCAATGTTGCTGTCACTGTTACAGGTTTTACAGGACTAGACATGTAGGTTTGGTGAATGTTTTTGTTAAAAAAGCATGTTTTGCATTTGGAGTCAAATATAAAAAGATAAGAAAAACTGTTGCATACTGATTATTATTATTGGCAATTAGCAGACACTCTTATCCAGAGCGACTTACATTACCCACGTATACAGATGGATATTTACTGAGGCAATTCTGGGTTAAACACCTTGCCCAAGCGTAGAACAGCAGTGCCCCAGCAGGGAATAAAAGCACCAATCTTTCGTTTATGAGTCCTGCTCCTTACCACTATGCTACTCGGCCACCCTGGCTAATATTGTGTTAGCAGAGCTGCCTGTTCTCGAGACCACAAAGCAGAGCTAAAACAGTAAGGGACCTATGATTGCATCGCAGTGATGAGACAGATAATCATTTTCCATTTAATCCTTGAGTTTGGGTATTACAAACTAAATGATCTCCTTTTTGGAACTGCACAACAAGCAGGCAGTTAGTGATATACTGTGTAAAGGGTGGCTGTGTAGCATAGTGGTAGGCAGGAGGACTGGTGGTGAAAGGTTGCTGGTTTGATTCCCTGCTGGGACACTGCTGCTGTACCCTTGGGCAAGGTACTTTACCCAGTATTGCCTCAGTAAATATCCAGCTTTGTAAATGGGTAACATGTAACTGTAACCTATGTAAGTTGCTCTGCATAAGAGCTAAATGTCACTAATAATAAAAAAGTAAATGCAGCTGGCAGTGACATGCTAACCAAAGTGGTTTGTGTTACAAGGTTTCTTGTTGTGTTATCTTTGTTTTCACTGTGGTTCTTCTTTCGAGCTCTGGTTAGGGTTTTGGTTTTGCTTCTTTCTCTCCCACATGTAAATAAGTAAACAGTACTTCTTCTGTGCTCTTTGTTTCAAAGATGGTTACGTAAAGGGCTTTTAAAAGTCAAAGTCTCTCCCTGTTGCTCTCACTCCCACATTCAGAGCACCCACTGAAAGACAGATTTAGACAGTTCTCTCATCCACCTCATCCAGACAACTGATTCTGCCCACAATTCTTGTATATTACATTACATTATTGCCATTTAGCAGATGCTCTTATCCAGAGAGACTTACATAGCTCACAATTTTACATGTTATCCATTTGTACAGCTGGACATTTACTGAGGTAATTGTGGGTTAAGTTGTGCCCAAGGGTGCAATGACAGCACCCCAGTGGGGGATTGAACCAGCAACCTTTTGGTTACCAACCCTACTCATTACCACTATACTGACCACAGCACTGCTCTGATACTAATGAGATTATCCCATTTATTTCTTCACACCAAAAAAAAAAATTATAGTAATACCAGTAGTGCAGGAAACACACATTTACAAACTACTTGCTGAATACTGAGGAGGACAAGCAAATCACAGTTTTGGCCTACTGATTTACAGCCTCAGTGATGGATACAGCTTACACAGCTTGGATTACTAAACAAACAAAGCAGCAATTGACATGCTTTTCTGCCAGACGCAACACACCGGCCAACCTGAATCCGCGTGTCTGGCTACAGTCCTGCTCCCCATTACAATGATAAGTCACCTTCCAAGGTGTACACAAAGATTGCAGGACCTCTCCTTGTAGCTGATTATCAGCATGATTAAAACAAATAGGATGCAAATCCCAGCCACCATTACCCAAACGTGCTTGTCTTGCAAGAACCTGCAACCTGTTTTAAAAAAAGACTAAGATGTTTCCCTTTTTAAATTTCCTGTCCACCTCCATAACCATACCTCCAAGCCGAACACACCCTCTCATCTGGTCGCCCCCCCTCTCAAATTCTGATCATTGCTTCAGTAAGATAACTCTGTCAACTAGCCCCCCAATTTTGACACTCGCTTCTACCTAAGACCTGCTTCTACAGCTGTAAATATATCTTTCTCTACCATCACAGAGAGACTCTGAAGTAACAGTTGGTTGAACCACAACCCCACATCCTAGACCGTGATTAATGGCAGTGAACCATGGCAGAGAGTCCCAATACTGACAATCCTTCCCATCATCAGCACTAACCTCTGACTACATGACTGCCATGATATACACCCCATTCTCCGCTCTCACCGTCAGTGACCAGTTGGAGCACTGACCTGTTAATGTCTGAATTTAGAAAGAATAATGAAGGTTTGTGTGCAAACTCTGAAAACAAAACAGGAAACTCAGCATAAGACTGGAGCTACTCTTGTTCAGTTGCCCCCTGTCTCTCTCTCTCTCTCTCTTTCTCTCTCTCTCTCTCTCTGTCTCCCCCATCTCTCTCTCTCTCTCTCTCTCTCTCACACACACACACACACACACACACACACACACACACACACACACACACACACTCCCTGTTGTCATTGCCAGTGTTTCTCTCCCCTATCCCTGGCCCACTGGACACAAACTCTTCCTCACGCAGTTTCCTGTCCTGGCTGCAGGCAGTAGAGTAGATGGGGACGGCTCCTTGGTTCCCCAGAGAGGGGAACAAATGTGGCCAACAAAAACCCTCTTTCCGGGCGTTTGGAAGGGATGCACTGTTGCCATGGCATTCCCCTAGGAGAACACTACCTGCCTCTGAAACTCCCCTGGGTCCTTTTTGATTTATGACAGAAAGGAGGCTCAGGCGGCCTCCTTCCTGCTTCGGCCAGGCCGTGTGTCCTGATCCTGACACCTGCACTCAATCTGCCCTCCGCCCACACTGGCTGGGTGGGGTGTGCAATGTTGAGGTAACATGGAGGGAGAGAGAGAGACAGAGAAAGGGTGAAAGGGAGAGGGAGAGTTTGAATTGAATTTAACCCTCCTTTACAAATTTAACTATCCTTTACAAAACTCCAAATGACCAATTTTACAAGGAAGACAATTAAAAAACACGCAAACCCTGCCATTCACATTTTTGACATTTGTATTTAAAAGTACCAGAGATCTTTCTGCAAATCACACCCATCCCACAGACATTACAATCATTCCACAGTCATTCAAGAGGGATGCAGAGGTGAAGGGTGAGGACAGGGGTAGGAGGGACAGAGAGACATGGAAGGAAAGAGATAGAAAGAGGAAGAGAGTGAGGCTGAGCTAGGGGCAGGAGGGTGAGAGACCGAGGGAGAGAGAGGGATATAGAGAGGAAGAAAATGATGCAAGTTACAAGTTGGAGGGAGAGAGACTGATATAGGGATAGAGAGAGGAAGAAAGTGAGGGTGAGGTAAGGGTAGAAAAGAGAGACGGAGGTAGAGGGAGAGAGGGGGTCTAGAGAGGAAGAAAGTAATGGTAAGGTGGAGTAGAAGGGAGAGAGACAGAGAGATGAACAAAAAGAGGAACAGAGTAAGAGTGAGTTAGGGGTGGAAGGGAGAAAATGAGAAAGGGTGAGGCCAGGAAGAAGCAAGAAGAGAGAGAGAGAAGAGAGAGAAAGGGTGAAGGAGATGGAGTGATTCAGTGAGGGAGGGAGAGAGAAACACAAAGAGCAATACGTGTAAGGAGGGTGGGAAGTACATGGAGAGGGACAGAAATATGGCAAATTAAGATGATTAGATAATGTCTGGTCTCGATTGAAAATGTCAGTTTGAATGTTTTTCTTTTTGAATCTTTGTGTATTTGTGTGTTCGGCTGCTGCACTTGTTTATCAGAACTGCAGTCAATTTTTGTCTTCATAATTTAAATACACCCCCTACACATCAAAAGCCAGACTGTCATTTTGAGAACACTTTTATTTGGTGTTTGATGGAGTCAAGTAGTCCCTCTGTGCATGACTCAGCTGTCCTTCTGTAGAAAGCAGCCAGTTACACTACAAGCTACAAAGAAAAAGCAGCTTGTTGCAGAAGATACTTAATATCAACAAGATGCAATAAAAAAGAGACAGAACAGGATCAGATCAGTCAAGGGGCATGTTTTCCATTTGCTGTGTGATTTATTCACATACAAAAAAAGAACATCAATTTGATATTTAATACATGAGGGAGACACAAATCAACAGTTGCAATTCATGTTCAACATCTTTGATGTCGACAGCAATTTCTTTCTGCTGTTGTGTAAGGTTGGTGATAAATTCAGCCACATGAATGTCATAACCTCTTTTCACGCACTGTGCTGTTGTTTTGTAAGGTCATAAACTGTGATAAATACAGCCAGAGTGGATCTGTCATACTGCATTCACTGCCTTAGCGAAAAGGGTTCACGCACTGAGAGCAGACTGCTTGCAAATGGGGGCGCTTGGAATTTTGAGTGAGAAATAAGATGTTTTAGATGCTGCTTTGCAAGGACAAAAAGCATATAAAAACAGGGTCTGGACAGAAATTTAAATGAAGGCAGATTGCGGGAGCAGACTCGCACAAACAGGGATTAACAGAACTCACGTGACAGAACAGCAAACATCACCTGCCGTGGAAAAACCAAGAAACAGAAGGCAAGGACGAAATACCTCATTACACAAATAAATGCAGTGTGATTTTGAAATGTGCAGGCAGGCAGATGATAGGTGGGCCAGGGCCCAAAACACAAGCAAAAGCACATGGACAGGTAGCATTAATTACACAAATAAATGCAGTGTGATTTTGAAATCGGATCAGTTACCACCCAAAAGCAGCAGGTAGCATTAAGGTAGCACAGGGAACACAATTTGCTCTATTCTTCTGGAGCCAGGTGGGTCACGTCAGACAGGGTACTCTCAACAAACCGGTCAATAGCACCCTCTAGGGCATCACCAGACGCCTACAAGTTGCTCATATGACATCAGTGAGGAAGCACCAGTCCTCCATCACCATCAAGTCTTTGCTCTACCGTGGTACGCTGTGGGATGCACACTGCAAATTATAGCCGTTTTCTGCATGCAATCATCTTAGTGGACTGTATTTGTCAGGGTGCAGTGTTTCTGCGCAAGGGCACAGGATGTTGAGGTAAGGTGAGCTTAATGTGGCAGTTAAAGCTGGAGAAAAAGGAGTTGGCTTCTATTAGTTTCTCTCTTCACATGTTCATTCAGGCTGCCTTTCCTGCACACAGCGCTAGCTATTACCGCATGATGCTCTTTCGATATCATGGTGCACCACTACAGGTAAGCTCTTCATGCTGTCAAACAGTGCAACACATCAATGCTTGTGAAGAGATGTAATGCAGACTGTCTCACCCTTGCTCATGTTCCAAAGCACCCATTTACTGACTGATGCATTTTGATCTACACTTTTAATTAAGATATTGCAGGAAACACTTTAACCAATTATGCAATTGATTGGGCTTGCAATTAACCAAAACACACCAGCCTAAGCACAGGAATCAGAGCGTGCCCATCTGTGCCAATCAGAGTAGACTTATTAAAGTAGCACAGTAGAACTTTATAGCCCATGCATCTGTGGGTCCTCTGTTCCAGTAGATTCTTGGAATTTGGAAGCCAGCATGGCTCTGACCAGAGTCCAGTTTCAGCTGATCTTATTGTTTTCCCGAATGAATTGCCTCAGATATACATGCAAATCGCATTAGCTAGCCTGCAGGCACGATCTACAACAAGCATGTGAGTGCGATTTTTAGTCTCGCCCCAAAGCCAAGCATCATGCCACCTTGCATCCTTGTCCTTCTCTCTAGGCACATGTGCAGGGCCAGTCTTTCATAAAGGTTATATTATTGGCATTTAGCAGACGCTCTTATCCAGAGCAGCTTACACAGGTTACAGTTTTCACATGTTATCCATATGTACGGCTGGATATTTACTGAAGCAATTCTGGGTTAAGTAACCTTGCCCAAGGCCACAACAGCAGTGCCCCTGCGGGGAATGGAACCAGCAACCTTTCCGTTACAAGCCCTGCTCCTTACCACTATACTACACTGCTGCCCCAATCATAGCACAGCTAGGTGTACATTTCTGGCAGAAGTAAAGCAGTAGGGTTCTAGGATTCATCGCAAAGGAATAATTTCACCATCAGACTGGTCATCTGTCTGCAGCCATGAGTCATTCCTTGAGCTTGCGCGCTGCATGTCATTTGCCAGTCAGCAGTAACATAAGCTACACGCCCACCAGAGCAGGCAGCCTGGGACACAGAGAGGGCTCACAGAACCGCTGTGGTCAGCTGGGCAGGCAGGGGGCAACATCTTCTGATTGGATCATTAGATATGACAATCAGGGTCAATGGTCAGACATAGTGCAGTCATTCTGTCTGGAGGTGGGATTCCAACACAGTGTAAAAGGCTCACTCATGCTGAGATGTGCCCATGCTAGTGGTGTGTGTGTGCGTGTGTGCCATGCTAGTGGTGTGTGTGTGTGCGTGCATATGCATGGGTGTGTCTGTGTACGTGTGTGTGTGTGTGTGTGTGTGTGTGTGTGTGTGTGTGTGTGTGCGTGTGTGTGTGTGTGTGTGTGTATGTGTTCATTGGTGTGTGTTTGTGTGTGTATGTGTGTGCACATATGTGTGCATCTGAATATGTGCATGTGAATGTGCACGGTTCTATTAGCAATATTGCCCTGTACTGCAGAAAAGTGACAGTGTCAGGCTTTTGCTTCATCAGATCCCTTATCACTTCTTTCTATTTCTGGCTGAATTTGACCTGTGAGCATCTGTGGATTTCAGTGTGACCAGTGAAATGAACCAGGTGTAAGCGGGTGTCCAGGTCCTGACTGACCTTTGACCTGCCCACCCCACTCCCACCACCATGCTTATGAGCTTACAAAGAGCAATGGGCCTGTCCAAGGAGGTCCAAGGATATCTTACATCCACAATCTGTGCCCCTCCCCCCACTTTACACTTCTGAGCATTCTAAATTCCATAGGTGGGAAAGAATGGGGGGTGCTGCTCTGGCTGACACACAATACAGTACATTAAATTATTCTCATTTAGCAGACACTCTTATCCAGAGCGACTTACGTCCAGTAGGTTACAATTTTATCCATTTATAGACCTGGATGTTTACTGAGGCAATTGTTGGGTTAAGAACCTTCCCCAAGGCTACAACAGCAGTGCCCTAGCCAGGAATCAAACCAACAACCTTTTGATTACTAGGCCTGCTCCTTACCACTAAACTACACTGATGTCTGATATAGAGCTTAATACTTCAATAAGATGTTTTAGTTTGTCGACTCTGATACAGCTCCCAATGCAGCTATGGAGCTGTGCTTGGATGTGGCTCATGAGATATATGGCAGACCCAAACCAGCTGCCATGACGGCAGGAAAACACTCTGCAGGTCAGAAAGAGGTGACAGCCCAGGAATTAAGCCACCTCCACAAGCAGGTCCCCAGTTTGGCAGGGCAGATAATCCCTTCCTTTACTTAATGGTCAGTTAGCTATGGCAGTCACTGAGTCAGGTGTTTTTCTCCATTGGAAGGGAAAGCCTCTCTTTCTCCCACACCATCATATGGAACAGTCCTGCCCTGTTAGGAGTGGCAGGGTTGCCCACAGGTGGGCCATTCATAAAATTGGATGTTTCACACCTATCAACTGCTCCCGTGAGTTCATGGAAACGGAGACAGCAGTGCAGCCTCGCCTTACCCCTGATCTTCTTAGTGATGATACACTTAGAGACTTCCTGGCCGTTTTTTTTTTTCACACAGCATCCTGACTTACACAGGGTAAAGCAACTGAGAGCTGTTTCAGCCCAGCAGGATGAAGGAGCAGCAAACCTGGTACAGAACAAAGTGGAGAGCTGGCTTAATGATTAATGAATGGTTTCATGATCATACAAAATAATACCAGGAAAGGCTCCTTAAAAGCCATGAAAGGCAGGGCGATCTGTGAAGGAGAAAGTGCTGACAGACTCTGAACAGGTGCCTTTGTAGACATTGTGGATGGGAGCAGAAAGGGTAGTAGAGCCTTACTAGGGTGATAGTCTAGAGACTGTCACCCATGTGCCCAGTAGGGAAGAAAAAAAAGGATCACCTCTCTATTTTTTTTCACTTCTACTTTCTTTGAGGGGCCAGTAGGGTAGAAAAAAAGGATCACCTCTCCATTTTTTTTTCTCCTCTACCTTCTCTGGGGGGCCCCGTCGGTGCTATTTTTACACTATCAATGTGATCTCCATATGCGCAAGCTGTCCAAGAATCACAGCCCTATAAATACAACCTGCGTTACACCCAGAACCTTCCTGCTTCATTCTGGACTTGAGCTCAGACCCCCCCCACACACACACACATGCACCCCACCACCCCACCAGCACTATATCTGTCTCCACCTGTGACACAGGCTGTTGGCAGGGCCTTGAAGGACGGGATTGCACTGACTCAGTCACTGTGATTTGCGAGGAGGGAGAATTGGGGTGGGGGGGAGTCTCAGTCCATATGGAGGCAAAGAGGCCTAACGCTCTAATGCATTCCACCATATGGAGATTATGCCACACACAGGGGAGGAGTGTGTGCCGTGGCCGTTAAGTCACTGCTTACTCAGTCACACAGCTCCTCATGCCTGGCCAGCCCATGACGGAGCGGAATAGCGGTCCTAGGCTCTTTTGGTGGGGGGGCTGGTCTTACAGCTAAGACCACTTTACAGGACACTATACAACTATTGAGCATTCATTCTTTACTTTTGACCAAACCTCAGCCATCACGTACTCAAAGCACTGTCCGCTGAGTTTTAAATTTAATTCTTTGTATTAGACATATTTCAAGATATTGCAAAGTGTGATGTGAGGATGATTTAGACATTAAACTTTGCTTTCATGCGGTTCAATTAAGATGATCAACTGAAAGGATAATTTTAGAATGAAATTTCAGTGATTTAGGGAATTTAGAATGAATAGAATAGAATAGAATAGAATAATTCTTTATTGTCATTGTAACGTGAAATTTGAGTGCAAACCTCAACAGTGCAAATGATCAATAAAAGCAAAAGAGCTTATAAATTTAAAAATAATTAAAAAGTTAAAAGTAAAAAGAGGTAGAACACAAGTAAAAACACATCTACATTCTGCCAGAAAAATTGCACAGATCCCTTATTTTAGAGTGAGAACCCTTATTGCACAGTGTAGAACCTTGAACATTTATTGCACAGATCAAAAACCTTATTGCACAGTATATATGAAACATTTTATTTTAGTGGAGATATTTAAAGCTTCAGCTGTGGGATAAAAACTGTTTTTGAGTCGGTTTGTCCTTGTTTTAATGGCTCTATTGACCGGGTGCGATGTGTCCTTTATGATGTCCTGGGCTCTCTTGAGGCAGCGGGAACTGTGTAGGTCCTCCAGAGTGGGGAGAGGGCACCCGGTTTATTTATTTATTGTATAATCTTTATATGACAATGAATTTGAGTACATTTATTTTTCTTCATTCCACGCACTTGGGGAATTGGGGCAGTAAACATTTTGTGAATGGAGAAAATGTTCAGTATATTGTTTGTAAATGGGGTGACCATGTAGCATAGTGATACAGAGCAGAACTCATAACCAAAAGGTTGTTGGTTCGATTCCCTGCTGGAGCACTGCTGCTGTGCCCTTGGAGACGATACTTAACCCAGCATTGCCTCAGTAAATATCCAGCTGTATGACATGTAAAAATTCTAACCTGTGTAAGTCACTCTGGATAAGAGCATCTGCTAATTGACAATAATGTAATGCGAATAACAGCTGGTTAGTTACAATCTTGGCTTTATGTTAAGAGAGGGCATTTTTACCCAGGATGCAACAGGTTCAGGTGTACATCTGCTGTGCCTTTGAGCAAGGTACTTTACCTGAGCTGTTCTAGTGAAATATCAGGCTGTAGAATATTTAAAAGCATTTAAAATGTCAGCTCTGTAATTTGCCCTGAATAACAGTCTATGTAAGGCAACTAAATCATTCTATCAAACACATTATTTATTTTATTTTATGGCAGATATTCTTTTACAGAGTGACTGACAAGGCTAATGTTGGCATAATGCATTAAATCACAGGAGCAAAAAAGAAGAACAGTAGGTGTGTGTAAGTCTTGTGACATTATTTCATTTACCCATTGATTTAAACAACTACAGGAGCAAAATTTTTCACTTGCTGTGACCCATTTACACACTTGCATGCTTACAGGATTAACTGATGTTGTATCCCGCAGGGTCCAACAGCACCATCGCATGCAAAAATGCTTCCCCAGCCTCTCAGGGCCACAGTGCCATGTGCAGCAGTACCTGCTGGTCTGCACCGCTGCCCTGCATGTACAGTTTATTGTTAATAATATGATTCCTTCTGATCTGGGGTTCCCTCATGTACATATAAAGATTAAAGGTCAGAGGTGGAAGCAGGTTTTAAGAAAGTAATCTGAGAGCACCGCAGACACCTGCTTGTTTGTGTGTGAAGGTCTGGTTTACATGAGAGAGCTGCCTCTCAGCACTGACCCACCCCTCCCCACCCGTGACTCGTAAAGCTTGCACCTGTCAGATCAGTCCCCCTGCCTTCAGCTGGTGCTCCATCTGACCCGCTCCTTAACGGCCCGAGCTGTCCGTCAGGGAGTCCTGCCTTCAACTGCGCAGCCTGCTGTCACCTGTGTGTGTGTGCATGTGTGTGTGTGTGTGTGTGTGTGTGTGTGTGTGTGTGTGTCTGTATGCATGGGTGTGTCTGTGTGCAAGTGAGTGCATGTGTGTGTGTATGTGTAAGTGTGTGTGTGTGTGTGTGTGTATGTCTGTATGCATGGGTGTGTGTGTGTGTGTGTGTGTGTGTGTGTGTCTCTGTATGTGTGGTGTATGTGTGTGTGTGTGTGTGTGTGTATGGGTGTGTCTGTGTATGTGTGAGTGTATGTGTGTGTGTGTGTGTATGTGCATGATTGCAAGTGTGCATGTGTGTGTGCATGTATGCACATGTGTGTGTATCTCCATGTGTGTTTTGCTTTATAGCTGTTTGTGCTAAATTTGTTGCACTGTGTGTGCATGTGTGTGTGTGTGTGTGTGTGTGTGTGCATATGTGCTTTATATCATGTCATGTGGTGGTGACCTCTATCAACTCTGTCACATATGAAAGGAATCAGTCCTTTTTAAAAAGAAAGAAAGGATGGCAGAAGGAGGTGTAGATAAGATCGTAAAACAGATCCACAGACCAAACAAGCCCGCGTAATTATAGATCCCCTATTGACCTCGGTCGTGTACGGTCATGTGAGTTGAAGCTGGACTCCTCACCCTGGTAATCGTTGGTAGAATTGTCTCAGCTGATTGCATTGGAAATAGGCAGGGGAAGAGATATGTTGTCGGGTCTGCGTGGCATGTGTTTGTGATTGTCATCAATGTTTCTTGTTGCCGAAACTGACCTGGGACAACGGTGGTCTTGCCCCACCTGGAGAACCCTATTCTGTCTCTTTCACTCTCACAGAGTACAGGTCAGCGCCGAAAACAACAAACGCATCACATGAAAAACAAAAAAAAAACAAAGCTCATATTGAGACGAGCTGTCGGACGGGACCTCTGCCATCGCCCGCCTCTGTGAGAATTGATCGAGTCGAGCAGCTGAAGACGCGTGTGTCCAGGGCGAGAGAGGGGGCAGAGGAACAGAACGAGAGAGCGCGCGAGAGAGAAGCACAGAGGGATCGTACCATCGTACCAGTTTGATTGCTCAGCCATGCACCAGACCACAGATTTCGCTTGGAAGCAACTCCGCTGTAACACTTTTGGGATTGTTTTTTTTTAGTGTTGGCTATCCTGAACTGGTATCTCAAAGCTGGCGAGGCTGAATCGGAGCGCCCTGACTGTACGGGGAACATCTTGGAGATATGTTTGTTCATGTGGCTGATTAGTGAACGCGCATTTTCGCGCAGAAACCGAACTGACAAGCGGTATTGACAGCCGCCTCCGGTGAGCTATTTTTGGTGGCAGCGGAGGAGACGAGAGCAAATGAGAGAACAGGACCGCGGGTGACAAATAGTTGCCACATAAAATAAGGCACGTTTTGGTTTTTGGATTTGCCAGTTTGGAAAATTAATGCGCACCGTTCAGGCAAGCAAATTGACACTTACGGGCGATGCGGTCTTGCAGGGGATCGATAACATACACTACTAAGAGGGCATCTGCTAATCCTTCGTCAATCATCTGTCAGTCACTGAAGCCCTATACCACTTCCAAAGTGGGTCCCATCTGGAATATACCGACATGAGTTTGTGAACAGCGGGATCTCGACGCGGGCTTAATGTCTTTATTTATTTAAGTTATCTTTTATTTATTCATGACAGGAAGGTTTTTGGCAAACGAGCCGCAAAACGAAGTATTTGGAAGAAGCTTCCAACAACCACCCTCTTCCGACATGCCAGACCTTTAATGGAAAAGATGGACATTGCTTACGTGTGATCCACCACCATCCCCTGGACCAGACACAAACGAACAGTTTAGCTGTGGCTAAATCGTCTTTTGATTTCCACGCTCCGTGGAAAGGTTAAATCCAAAATGTAACTTTTTTTCAACGCCCTAAAACACATCGATTAATATTCAATTTTTTAAGGATTTGTTTACATCTCAGAAGGTAGGTTGCTTAATAAGTGAAACGTTACATGTTTGACATGTGTGACACTCATAGCCTCAACACTTTAAATTCATCTGGCATGACATCGACCAAATTGGCGGGCTATTCTCGTGTCCGTCACCGCTAAAGTTTTTCTAAGTTTTCCCGTCGCTGTCATCGTCGATGGCAAGGGTCCATTAATCATTGTGATGTCGTGGACGTGTAGACTAGCCTGGTGTTATTCTTAGAGCGAATAGATTGGCTTGCTCAGTTAGGGCGAGTAAGAAACAGCCGTTAAAATAGTGTGCCTGCTCCATGGCCTTGACCTCAGCAGCCGCTGACACTAAGTCTCCTCAGTGGTCAGATTCCAGTCCCATAATTAATTGTTTGTTTGTTTGTTTGTTTTCGATTTAAAACTGAGCGATCGTGTGGCATTATAAAACTAACTATAGACTAGTGTTTGGGAGTCACCGCTATTGTCTCCCTTGTTGACCCAAACGTCTTTTTATCTTAGGTGGTGGGCGTCTATAAATGCAGTTTGTTTTAAAATGAATTTCACTCTGGGCCTGTCACTTAATTTGTAAACAGTAGATCCGCCTGGGTGAAATATGTCCTCTATCCACAAGACAGCCGACATAATTCTCTTTAAACATGGTGGCTATGAAAAATTGTCATCTGTTTTACCTCAGCTTTCATAAAGTTTTAAATCACCCAGTGAATAGCAGTGTTTTCCCTCTGACAGTTAATTACAAGGCATGGAATCACATTTAAAGATATGACCTGTTCCAAGTGACCCTGTGAGCAGTATTGTGGACACACTTCTTTATAAATACATTGCAAGTTGAAGATTGACTGAAATTTATTCTCTTTTGCTCTATTTGTTTCCTGTTCGAGGATATGAAAAGGCACTTTGGAACTTTGCAGTTTTCCCTCAACATGCAGGATTGTTTCACAAAACAAATGAGCACAGTATGTGTCTCCAAGAGCAGTGTGTGTGTGTGTGTGTGTGTGTGTGTGTGTGTGCGTGCGTGCGTGTGCATGTGTGTTCGGGGGGACAGCTTGACTCATGATACATTAATGATAATAATTTCCACCCTGTGCTCCAGAGGCCTGTGTCGACAGATATCCTGTTTTTTGTAGCTCTACTCAGATTTGTATTATGCTTTTGTTGCTTGTAACAATGTTGAGTTTTTATTGTGCAAACTGGGGGGTGATTAACAGCACGTGTCTGTGGCTTTGGAAAGAAATTCCCTCTTTCTGCCCAGAAGTGGCAAGAGATTTTTTTAAATGTTCTGTTAATTGCCGGGCCAATTAACACAAAGCCCCAGTGTCAGCTCTGTCACATGCTAATGAGCCTTAATTACAGTACCTGATATGGATGACTTCAGCAGCACGGGAGCCACTATGTGGATGTAGAGCAGGGGTTTTCAAACTCTCCAAGCCCGTGATCCGTTTAATGAGGGGACACCTTTTTCTGTCACCTAACCCTCGTTACAGTAAATTATAATATGATATTAACGTATGGAATAACTGTGGGATTGTATTACAGTTATGCCAAAAATTGCACATGCACAAGCCAGTGTAGTGTTTAGCGCAGCTGGTTTTTACCATGTATCTCATAACCCATTGTGACCCCTCTCACAAGCTACCAGTAGGTCCCGACCGCCAGTTTGGGAAGCGTTCACATGGAGACTCAGGCAGTTTGTACCAGGTATTGTTTCATAGTTCTTAGAAGTGAGGAGAGGGGAAAAAATAATGCCACTTAAGAAGCCTGTTTGGGAAAAAAAAATAATGGCATGGAAATAAGAAAAGGGCTTAGACAAAGTAGGTGTCTGCCCGGTGCCAAGCTGCTTTGCAGGCAGACACTAGTGATCCAATCTCAGCGTCCTCCGTGCCAGCGGGCCTGCGGCCTAATCCGCCCGGGCCTGATACGGAAAACAGGGGCGGAGGTGAGGGGAGCGTGGCGTCAGCGGAGGAGCGGCGGCGCCTTCGAGAGTGATGTCAGGACAGGTGAGGCAAGCAGGGGCGCCACTCAGCCTCGATCCCACCGGACAGAGACTGGGTCGGTCCGTGCCCTGTGACGGACAGGTGACGACCTGCGCTGTCAATCATAGCACCGTGCAGAGTGATGGAGGTAGGAGGCAGGGGGTGGGGGGGTGAAACAGGGAGGGCGAAAAACGAGATGGTTTTGGCAGGGGCTGAATACTTGAAGGTCATTGTGTCATTTATATGATGGAGCAGCGTGTAGGGCTGTCTGTAACAGCACAGAAGGGCGTTGTTGTGTGAATGTGGGCGTGTGGTGCTGTGGAGCAGAGTGCAGCTGTATATGCTTGTAGTGGGCACACTGGCCCAGGGGATTATGCCTCTCGGTGGAAGCCATGCAGCAGAACCAGTGGGAGCTGGATCCATCACTGTTACATAAGAGAGAGAGAGAGAGAGAGAGTATGTGTGTGTGTCTGTGTATTTGTGTGTATTTGTCTGTGTGTCTGTGTGTTTGTTTGTGTGTGCGAGAGATAGAAAGAGAGAGAGAATACAGGAAAGTGAGAGAATGCAGGAGAGACACAAACAGCGAGAGAACAAGAGACAAAGAGTGAGAATGTGGGAGAACCTGTAGCGTAAAGTAATTGTGATTGGCCCCGGTGCAAATATTTTTCTTGCCCCAGCCCACCCACACACTCTTCCTGTTCTCTTTTTTCCTTCCTCTTTTGAGCGCCGCTTTTTTGTTTGGGCTTGCTAAACATTATTTATGCTGCTAACTTATCATCCATCTGCTGAAGAACACTTGCTTCTTGCTAAAAGTTTGAACCGTTGAGAAAAATTGACGTCACGAGTCCGACGTCCATGCAAGTTATCACAAATGACAGGGAGCAAGGTCATTGGACAAACAAATTAGCATTTCCCAGCAAGCCTTCTTCCTTCGTAACTTCTGAGAAGAAATCATTTTAGTGATATCGTTGAATGGTTACTTTGAAACGGTCAATGCGCGAGAGGGCCCACCTACAATAGTAAAGCAGCAAAAAATCGCCTTCCTACATGGGCCCCTGACAGCTTCTGGGCCCCAGTGCCCTGCACCGGTTGCACCGTCGATATTTACGCCAGTGCATAGAACACAGACAGAAAGAAACAGAGCAAGAGAGAGTGCAAGAGAGGGAAAACAGACAGAAAGAATGCAGGAGTGAGGGAAAGAGAGAGAGATTGAAATACAGAGAGCAGAGGGAGGAGGAGAGAATGAAGTGAGGGAGAGGGGGAGTGAGAACATGCGTGAGGGGTGAGAGAACGAGTGTACAGGGTAATGAGGCGCAGTTCTCCGAGCAGCTCTTGGAACATGTCAGCAAAATGAGGGGGCATCCTGGATACGGGGTGAGCAGATAATCCTGCTCCAAATACGAAGGTTTCTACCAAGGAGGAAAAAAGGCAGTGAGACAGAATATCACCTTTCACACTTCAGCTGAAAGCCTACAAATTCCCTATCTTCGACTCCAATGGTTGCAGGCATTGCTTTGGTGTGGATGGGGTATTCCAGCATCAACCAAGGCATTTTGTTACCCGGTATTGTTACCAGCTCCAACTCAGTAAATTTTTTTCCCAACATTCATGGGCTCTTACTTGTTTTATGTCTATGTGGCTCAATCTTAATTTTAATGCAAAAATGTAGCAAAGTAAACATTATCTTCAATCAGCAAAGTGCACTATTAAGAACTACCCTTTTCCCACTTTATTTTCATATGGATAATAGGCCTAATAAGTCATTTAGCACTCTTGCTTCTGTAAATATATATCCATAAAGTCATTGTGAAATACTTGCCACATTGAGAACATATCATATATGCAATATGTATGATGTCTGTAATGATGTAATGATGTATGACAGGCAATAGTCACACCATAAACTTACACTATGAATGCTATAAACTTACAAATCACAAACAATACCAATGCAAGTATTGTCATATTGTATGTGAACATTGAGTATATTGATTAAATGTACAATAATACAACATCACATCCCGAAGTGACATCTGTGTGACAGTTACATTACACTGCTTTGCCTTGTGAAAGTCAGCGTACCTGCAAATGATCCGCATTTTGTGCTGTGGTGTGAACGGTGACCAGTGGACAATACCAGCATTTCAGTACCTTCAAACTGACCTGCATTTATGAAGTGAAAAGGGACTGATGCAAAGAAGCTAGAGAAGGGGCATGGTGAGAAAGTGTGAGCTGATGTAGAGGTTATGGGGGATGTGGCCTCACTCCTGACAATGATGGGGGGCCATTTCACCTGTGGTGCAGCTCTGTGACCCCCAGGATGACAGCCCTTCAGCCCTCAGACCTCCTCACCACTCACTGTACCCACAGAGAGCTCCACTCTGGTGACATGCCGACCAGAGTAATCGTGACAGATCGATCAGCGTCTGCTGCAGTCTGCGCCTGTCCCTCTGTGCACACACGCTCATTCTAAACAGCACAGCTTGACTTCTGGCTCCCTGGGCTCGCAGAGTTAAACAGCGCGAGCAGAGGGAGGTGGAGATGCAGTGTAGGGGGAGAGAGAGAGAGAGAGAGCGTTCGGTATCAGTCAGAGAAGACAGGAGGCCTGTGTCTCTCGCCTGTCACTCCCCTGTGGCCTGAGGTCCACAGCTGTGACCGACAGAGATGAGAGGAGGAGGAGAGCTAAGGGAAGAGAGGAATTTTGTTTTTGCATCCGCCGTTGATTATGTAATCTTCAAAGAGCATGGAAACACACACACACATACACACACACACACGCCTACTCAATGCCACTGGAGCGTACACGCGCTCTCACAAACATGTCCCTCGTGTTCACTCAAGACACATACAGTGCATTGTAACAAGCACACTCAAAGTGCATACTCACTTGGCTACATTTACTGTTGCAAAATACAAAAATGCAAACCAAGGCTCTATACTAACAGTACATTTAAATTTATTTATTCATTCATTCATTTATTCATTTATTCACTAGCTGACATCCAATTAGGGCAGCACATATAATAAGAGAAATTTAATATATTTTTGCTAAATGTAATGCAGTGTAATGCAGCAGTGCCCCACAGGATTTGAACCTGCAACTTTCTGTACATTCACACTGACTATGCTATTGCTGTTCATATCCTATACACTGTACACAATACGTGCACAAAATCCATACACAGGCGACTCTTTCACTCTCCATGCACATGCCTACTGTCCAACTGCCGTAGGCACTCACAGCTGTATAGGCGGTATAGAGCTGCTCTCGGTCCTAGCTGGGATGACCTGACTTAGCAGTGTGACAGTGCAGGTCCCCCCCGCTCGCTCTCTCTCTCTCTCTCTCTCTCTCTCTCTCTGTCTCTCTCTCTCCCCATCTGAACACCCCCTCCCCCTGGTCCCTGGCGTGTGGCATGCGGGCTGCGTCGTGCCCCTCACCCTCGGGAGGCGGATCACCTTGCTGCTGACAGCCGAAGAGCGCAGGAGTTATGCGGGTAAACAGAGTTAGCGTCCCGGCGTGACCCCTCACCTCTGACCCCATGACCATGGGCTTTTGGGTCTGTGATATCCAGCATTTTTCATACCCCCTGCTGGAAGGTTTGGCTCAGTATGGGGGTTGGGGGGAAGGGGGTACAGAGGTGCTTCACATGTCAAATTCAGAGCGGAGTCACAGGTGCTTTTGACAGCGGGTGAGGAGTGGCCATTCAGCACACACCCTGAGCCTTCTCCAGTTCCATCTCTGTGCAGACCCACATCAGAGTCATACAGTCAGGACTGTTCCCTGGGGGCGGGAAATGAGGATGCCATTGAGCTGTGTGTGTGTGTGTGTGTGTGACTGTGTGTATGTGTGTGTGTGTGTCTATGCATGGGTGTGTCTGTGTACGTGTGTGTGTGTGTGTGTGTAAGGTGTGTGTGTGCGAGAGTATGCATGCATGCAGGGTGTGTGTGTGCATGTTTGCATGTTTGCATGTGTATGTATGTGTAATGTGCATGAGTATGCGTGCATGTGGTGCGTGTGTGTGTGTGTGCGCATATGTGCGTCATGTACAGTATGTGGGTAAGGTGTGTGAGCATGCATGCATGCAGTGTGTATGTGTGTGCGTGTGTGTGTGTGTGTGTGTGTGTGTGTGTGTGTGTGTGTGCGTGTGTGTGTGTGTGGCCACAGGAAGAGCAGACAGCCTTGCATTCCAGCCTCTGTTGTTGCTTATTTTAGATTGTCCCCGCTATAGACTGAGGCACTCATTTGTGTGTAATGTGTTGCATTGATGTCATTCCCCCTGGGTTTAGAAATAAGAGCTGGGACAGCCTCCCGTGCCAGAGACCTGGGTTTTTGGGCACAGTCGGGGAGAAGGTGCGGTCAGCCAGGGTCCCTGCAGGTGGTTGTTCTTTATTTCATCCCATTATTCCTTCCTGTCTGTTATGGAGATATCATAGTCTGTCCCATGTGATGGTCTGTCTACGCACTGTGTATGATAACAGTGAATGTGTTGATGTTGGTGAAGACATTACAGTACATTCATTTAGCAGACGCTTTTATCCAGAGAAACTTCCAGCAGACAAGAACAGAAGTGTATCCATTCAGGTTGAATGAGCAACAGTGTCAGACAAGGCTAACAACACTCCCAGACCATGATCACAGCACCGTTCAAGCCCTGCCACAAGTTAACTTGTGTAACCTGACTAGACAAGTGAAGCCAAGTATACATCAGTCACTAGATCACAGAATCCAAAACACATTGCGATACTACACATATAATAAACAGCAAGTAATACAAGTAGCAGCTGTTAAGGGGGTGGGGACTGAGGTGGAACTGGAGATGCAGTCTGAAGCGGTGGGTCTTCAGGGTGGGTCAGATAGCAAGCCGGTGATTGGACCTGCTCATGAGAAACCAAAAGACCAGCGTCTGGCAGGGACTTAACAGGATCAGGAAGTATGAAGGTCCTATTCTTTATTTATCGTGCTTTGCATCGTTAGAACGTTATTGCCCGCACCATCTGTCACTGTCTATTTGTCCTCATTTCAGACAACGCCAGTTAGCACCCACAGCATCTCCTCTGCCTGCTCCTCTCAGACACACACACACACACACACACACACACACACACACACACACACACACACACACACAACACACACACAAACACACGCACACAGGTCCAAGTTTCTCCCACTCCCTCCCACTCACGCTCTGTCTTCCTCACACACTGTCTGCCTGTGTTTAACCCAGACGGCGTGGCATGTAGTGCTCTCCAGTAGTGATCTTGGGAAATGGCCGTGTCACGGCCCGTGGTGACTCACTGATAGCTAGTTATGTAACCCCCAACACCTGGTGGAGGATAACCGCAGACGATGAAGTTTCCAGGGTAACCGCGCCGGCATGGCACGGCTAGCTGCTGGAACACGTATGCAGTCTCGGCGCATACGAGCCAATCACAAACCAAATGTTGACAAAATTACCGTGGTCACAGCAGTAGAGCACATGTGGAGACTTCCTGCTTTAGCATAAAATACAATTCTAGTCATTCTGTCTGACTGCACTGCGACTCACATAGCAAGCTGAAATAGCAAGGGGTTAAAAAAAATAAGCAAAGATTTGTGAGTTCTAGCCTAAATCTGCTGGGGATGAGCATCACTGTGGCTGGGTGTGTGTGTGTGTGTGTGTATTTGTGCTGAGTGGGTGTCATGAGTGGGAGTAGGAGTAGGAAGAGTTGCCTCTTACGGCAGTTTTCTGGCACAGGGGGTTGGGGGGGGGCAGGGATTGAGAGAACGAGAGAGACAGAGAGAGGGCGGCCACACTAATGCCTCCAGTCACATCGCTCAATACTGCTAGCTCTACACAGTACCAGTAAGTTCAGTGGAATATCCTCTCCTCATCAGAGACAAAACAGAGACTACGTTGTACCCTGAGCTGTAAAGGGAGCAAAATAAAAAATGACTGAAATAATCTGATGTGGATAAGGTCTGACACGCAGTTGTTTGCATATGAGGAACTGTCATGTACATACGTGAAGCAGTGACCCCCAGAGGACTTGCTGTCTTGTAGGGCCATATTCGTATAAGATGACTTCTCACATTTCCGAAAATAAAAGGATTCTTATTCAATAAATGTATTATAATATGCTAATAATATTTGACAGCGCTTTTGCTTCTGTCTGTATCTTTTTAATCAATGGGAAGACCCATTTATTTTTCATTACATTACGTTCGTTACATTCATTTTTTTAAATTTATTTATCATATTCAGATAACATGACAAATGTTTCTCCAGTAATGGGTTTTCCCTTGCGAGCACTTGAAGGATAGCAGCCTAGCCACGCATGAGATCATTGCTTTGCCCTCCTCGTATTCTCATTTTTCTGGAACAGACTTTTTTTTTTCAATTTGATTGGATATTGAGTGCAAATCCAACCAACAGGATTGTTTGAAAATTTGTCAGATTTAAAATCATGTTTTGTTTTCGAGACAATATTGCTGGTGTGATTTGCGACACAGTCCGTTTGATGAGATCTGGATTTGTCTGCCTTTGGATGAGCGCGGCTTTGGAGTATTTCCCCTGGATGTAGATTGCAGAGTGGTCCCCAGCTGCCCGTGTGTCTGACAGAGTGTGTGTGCGCGTGAGTGTTAGTCATGTAGTCCTGCTCCTGCTGCGTTTTTGTTTCCATGCCTGGCAGCTCCTTTCCTCTTTGTGCGTGTGTGTGTGTGTGTGTGTGTGAGAGAGAGAGACATGCACCACTAGCTGCCCTGTTCCCTGACGCACCGACATCGCAATGCGCGCAAGCAGGGAAATGTCTGACCTCTGACCCGGAGAGAGGACACAGGAGTCATGTTTTTTAAAGGCAGGGAGCTGCAGCGTTGCGTGTGACAGTGTGACAGGGCCGACGTCCGTGCTTTAATCAACTTTTTTGTCTCTTTTTGTCTTTTCCTTTGTCCGTCTCTCTCTCCCTCCCTATCTCTTCCTCCCTTCCTTCCTCTCTCGCTGCCTCTTTCTCCATCTTTCATTCTCTCTCTCTCATCCCTCTTCTTCACTTCCCCTTTGTCAACCTAACTCCCTCCCTCTCTTTCATTTTCTCTCTCTGTCATTCCCTCTCCTTCTCTTCCTCTCTCTCCCTCCAACTCTCACTCTCGTTCATTCTCTCTCTCTCTCTATCTCTCGTTTCCATTCCTTTTCCCTCTCCTCCTTTTTCTCCCCCAGCTCTCCCCCTTGCTTTCATTCTCTCTATCCCTCATTGCCTCTCCCTCACCTCCTCTCTCTCTCCCTCCGTTGCCCAGCGATGGCGTTTGGGGCCGTGCTCCTCTTCCTCCTGTCCCTGGCGTGCTGCGGCGGCTCCTCCCAGGTCGACCCTCCCCCTTGGGGGTGCGGCCCGGGCCTCCGGCGCCCCTACACGGCCCTGTGCGACCTGGAGGCGGTGTGGGGCGTGGTGCTGGAGGCGGTGGCGGGCGGCGGCGTGGCGGCGGCGCTGCTGCTGGCCGCCGCCCTGCTGGCCCGCCTGCGCGCGGTCGAGGAGGCGGAGAAGCGCAGCGGGGTGGCGCCGCTCCTCCTGCTCCTGCTGGGCCTGGTGGGCCTCTTCGGCCTCAGCTTCGCCTACCTCATCGAGAAGGACGAGCCCCTCTGCGTGGCGCGCCGCGCCCTCTGGGGGGTGCTGTTCGCCCTCTGCTTCTCCTGCCTGCTGGCGCAGGGCGTGCGGGTGCGGGGGCTGGTGCGCGGGGCGGAGCCCCGGCGGGGGCGCCCTGGTGGGGCTGGCCCTGGGGCTCACCCTGGTGCAGGGCATCGTGGCGGCCGAGTGGCTGCTGCTGACGGTGGTGCGCGAGGGCCAGCCGGCCTGCCAGTACCTGCCGCTGGACTTCGCCCTGGCCTGCAGCTACGTGCTGGCGCTGCTGCTGGCGGCGCTGGCGGCCTCGGCCCTGGCCCTCTGCGGGAAGGAGCGGCGCTGGAAGTGCAACGGCCTCTGGCTCTTCATCTCCTGCCTCATGTCGGCGCTGCTGTGGGCCGCCTGGCTGGCCTTCTATCTCTACGGCAACTCGGCGCTGGGCCGGGCCCCGGACTGGGACGAGCCGGCGCTGGCGGTGGCGCTGGTGTCGCAGGGCTGGCTGCTGCTGCTCTTCCACGCCATCCCCGAGGCGCACTTCTGCCTGCGGCCCCCGCCCAAGCCCTCCGCCCCCGACTACTTCGACACCTCCCAGCCCCCGCCCCGCCTGAGGGAGACCAGCTTCGACGAGGACCTGCCCCTGTCCCACCGGCCGTACATGGAGAACCAGGCCTTCTCCTTCGATGAGCACAGCGCAGGTAGCACTGCGTTTATGGGGGATGACCACAGTCTAAATGGATGCTATATGTGATGCAAATCAGCTGATAATGTCGTTTAAAGACATCTTTATCAGCAGCGCTAAAGACAGATGGCATACAGGCCATCAGGGGTTCATACCCAACTGTGTGAGGGCATGCGCATGTATTTGTATGTGTCTGTGTGGGTGTGAGAGTGAAGGAAAACCTTCACCTGTCCCCCAAAATTGTAATTGTATGTGAATTGTTAAATATAAGGGCAGTCTTCGTCCTCCATCCCATTCAAATTAAACACATGCAGATGTTGTTTCATCAGTGTCATTCCAAACAGGTTAATTGTTTAGTGTGTAATTTTCATTGTCTGTGTTTGAACCAGCTATAGGTTAACAAGCCACCCCTGCTCCACTCAGTAGGGCTGTGAGCTCTGGCTGGTTGGTTTGTCTCGTGGATTTTTAAAAATAAATTTTTGTTTTTGTTCAGATGTTAAGATTTTGTTTGTTTTTGTTGGCCAGCTTCATGACAGTATGTTTATGTTGGTGTGTTTTGTGTGTGTGCATGTATTTGTTGGTGACGTCCAGTGAATGTTGATGCACGTTTGTCTTTGTGCTGTTCGCAGCCCTGAGGGCCGGGGGGTACCGCAACGGCAACATGGGAGTCCGCGCCAGCATCCCCTTCCGCAGTAACGTCTACCAGCCCACCGAGATGGCTGTGGTGCTGAACGGAGGCACGGTGAGCACGTTCGGCTTTACACACAAACACACGCACACGCACGCACGCGCGCACACACACACACACACACACACACGCACGCACGCACACACACACACACATGCACGCACACACACAAACACACACACACACACGCACGCACGCGCACACACACACGCACACACACACACACGCACGCACACACACACACACACATGCACGCACACACACAAACACACACACACACACGCACGCACACGCACACACACACACGCACGCACGCGCACACACACACACACACACGCACGCGCACACACACACATGCACACTCACACACAACATACACATACAAACACACGCATGCATGCACGTACACACACACACACACACACTCACATGTAAGTACACACATACACACACACACACACATACATGCGCATCACACACACACACACTTACACGCACACATACACACACACACACACACTTACGCGCACACGCACGCACGCACGCACACACACACACACGCACGCACACACACACGCACGCACACACAGCTTCATCTCTAGCCTAGTGCTCCCTATCACTGCGGCCTCTCTCATGACTGATGCTCCAGTGTCTGCGGGTCTGACAGGCCCAGTATTGTCCCAGGATGGATGGGGCATTGTATGTTTGATGGTGGCTCCTCTCCAGCCTCCGGCTATAAATAAGCCCTGCAGACAGGGCAGGAGGGTCACGGCAGGCAGAACCAAACGCTGCTCCAGCACTCAGGGAAAAGGTCCATTTACATCCACTCAATCAGCCCAAATGAGCCGATTCAGAGCAGCGTCAGGGCTGTGCTGGTGCTGAGCTAGCAGTGCAATGCTACTCCAGACACACACACACACGCGCACACACACACACACACACACACACACACATATGCTCATGCAGACACTCATCCACACACACCTACATACACAAAGTCACACGCAGACACATATTTGCCTGTGCACTTACTCATACAGACACATGACCGGTGAAAATACAACACAAACATTTCACAATTACAAACCCAAGGCAGCACTGATGCACCTAGATATCCACACACACACACACACACACACACACACACACAGAAATGCACTTTGAGGCACAAACAATCCTGCAGAGTTGTTACCAGGCAGATACCAGAACAGGACGTGTCACCTTCAAACAGCACACACAGGGATGCGTACTACCCTGCCGTGCCCTATCTTTCTCCTCCAAACATCCAGCACAGCTGTCCCACAATGCACTCCTACTCAGAGATCATCCTTGACACACTGCTGTTGCGGGAGCAGAGGCGAGAGTGAAGGCTCCCCCGGGCTCAGGTTCATCAATTTCTAACCCAAACTGATGAGGTAGGGACTCTGGAGCATTCCAGGGTACAGGGTGTCAGTGTTGGAAGAGTAGCAAGCACATAAACACACTGGTATATTTCTGCAGGGCTGCTGGCTTAGGTCTGTGGAGAGACAGCTTCAGGAATACACGGTATATAAAGACAAATCATAAGAGTGTGGATTTATCCATAACGGTCCCTATCTGTGGTGGCAGTGTAGCGTACTGGTAAGGAGCAGGGCTCTCAACTGAAAGGTTGCTGGTTCAACTCTCTGCTGGGGCACTGCTGCTGTACTCTTGGGCAAGGTACTTCACCCACAATTGTCTCAGTAAATATCCAGCTATATAAATGGATAAAATTGTAACCTATGTAAGTCGCAGTGGGTAAGAGCATCTGCTAAATGGCAATAATGTAATGTAATGTATATCTGTGTCTGTCTGCCTGTCTCTCTCCCACAGATCCCCTCAGCGCCACCCAACTACACAGGGAGGCAGCTGTGGTGAAGGCGAGGCTGGGGAAGAGGAGTCTGCCTCCGGGGAGAGCGGCGGGGTAGAGCGGGTGCCTGGAGCAGAGGGGTGAGCCGACAGGGTTCCCCATGTTTTTGGGTGCCCACAGGAATTTCCCCAGAAGAAACTAAGCTGGACGAGGAGGGGCAGCCCTCCTAATCAGCGCTTCTGGGGCTGTCAGTGGAGCAGGAAGGAGATGCGGAGGGTGAGAGGACGGACAAACAAGGAAAAACATAATGGCGGACTGGCTGCGTTGCACCTGTACGTTCCCTAACATAAGAAGCAAAATATACATGGAGGATGAGAAGCATCTGTGACTCAGTAGGCTGGGGGTGATGTGCAATTTTGGATATTTTTCTTATTAGTGTCATACAGGAAATGAGGTCAGACCTTTCCCCTTCGTTTGCTTACAATTATAGCAGCACGGATGAATTGAAATCTGAGTTGGTCCATGAATTCATGAATTTAAATCTGAAAACAACATTCTTAGCTGTCGTCATTTTGGAGTAAACCCGAGTAATGTGTCACAACCAATACCCAGCAATGAAATTGCACATAACAGAAGTAGACATTCAAGTCCATTGTATTTTTATTGCATTTGCTTAGCAGACTCTTACCCAGAGTGACTTAGCATACAATTTTTACATGTTGTCCATTTATACAGCTGGATATTTATTATCCAGAGCAGTGAATTTGTTTCCCTCTGTTGAGACAATGCAAACTGACCACAATGGAAAAGAGGATTTCAAAAGTTTGTCTGAGAATGTCTGATCATCAACCTTTGACTGCTAAAGCAACTTTTGACAATCACTGTGAGGGTACAGTTCTTCTTTGTCTGAGCAGCCATGGGGGACAGACAGCAGACAGTCAGACTGCAGACGACCAGGTCTGCAATCTAACCTGAGTTTCACCTCATGCGAGCAGTCACACATCAGCACGAGACCTGATTTGGTTAGGCCCTGAGACATGTTTATGGATGCTACATCTGCATGGCTTAAAGGAATCCACCCTCTCTCCTGCTCTGTGGGATTTTGTGCCAAACTCAGACCCATCGTTTCGGCACTGCAGAAGGTACCGTTCTTTTACACGTAGATCCCTGAGAATTGACTGCAGCCCCCCTTCTCCCCTCTCCCACTCCTGTTTACCCTTGCCGTACCCTCTGAGACGTCCCTTGATGGAAAACCACCCTTAATGGAAAAGGGTGATTTGGCTCTCCAGCCTTCTGCTCCTTGGAGGAATGCTTTTTTTCCCACCCCATAATCGAAAAATGTGCAAAGAGCTTTCCCACACATTCTGGCAACCGGGGAACCGAGATTGGACAGGCAGTGGACAAATGAACAGCTGGTTTGGCACTGGCAGTGGAAAACTGGCACTGGAGAGGACATGGAATCTCACGGAGTCATGTGGTGGTCGTCTCCAGTTTCTAATGCAGCTGTGGTGGCCTGCCCTGGGAAATGCTGATGTTTGACATTACATATACACTGTGGGGGAGGTTGGTGGTGCACTTCTCTTGTTTTGTTTTTGTGAATGGGAATTTATCTCGTGTTTTTTTTTCCCTTAATGTCAGGATGTGCCATGCTTGCCTGGTGTTTGTGAGCTTTCCTACAGCCAGACTTTCCTACAGCAGATGTGTCAGCCAGGTCTTCACGAGATGATCCTCTCACTTCCTGTTTCCCATAATTCCTGTTTCCTGTGACAATGTCGCATGCCATGGATGACCTCCATAAATCTTTTAGGGATTCCTAACATGCAGTAATTACAGGTGAAATAACCATGTTCAGCTGTAGTTCAGCACCAGATAGATATTGTGAAATATGTTTTTTTTTGTATTTTTTGAATAGATTTACAAAAAGGACAGATATGGACTGAAACAAGCTAATCATTGACTGTTTTTTTTTGATGTGTCACTGGATAGTTGGTATATATATTGCTTTTTGTTTTTTTGCTTTCTTTGGATGTGTTTCTGGACAATTTATGCAACTGTGATCATTTAAGAAATATTGAAATCTATATATGTGAAAGAGATCTAACACAGTTTTTTTTCCTAGCCTTTGCCTATCTTGACTACCCAGCCATGTGCAGTAAATCTGTAATTGCTGATAAAAAAAAAAAACACAGTTTATATTTTGCTGTTAAGAGATTTATGGAATATGTGTACATTTTTCAAAACGAGGTATATATAGCTTATCAGGGTTGTTGTGTTTTGCACTTTAGGAGCGATGTCTAACCATCGCTGAGCTGTTGCGGGAGTCAGAGAGAGATACAGTGTCTCTGGGTCCCAGGGTAACGCTCTCCCCCCTGTTTGGGTTTAGATTGGTGGCCCGTCCCACAGGAAGAGTGAGGAGGTTGCAGCCAATGTCAGGAGGTGCTCTGCAGGCCTATGCCAAGAGGCCCTCCTGGTGCCCTGAGGTAGTGTGGCACAGTGGCTCAGGAGCTGGGCTTGTGCCCTCAAGGTCATAGGCTCCATTCCCAGGTGGGCACAGCTGTTGTATTGCTGCAGCAAGGGTCCTCATCTAGGTCTAGATTTATAACAGGACAGTATGTAAAACTTTTATTTATCTGTTAAGCGAACAATCTGGTGTGATTCAGAGCTGTACTATAGTGCTGTGCAGGTACTCTCCTGAACACTGTGGCTGGCAGCCTTGGCTTTTACCCTGGAACTGTGGCAGAAATGACTGTTTTGTTACCATACGCAGAACATGTTTTAGGGGGACAATCAGTCATGGTCAGATACCTGTTTTGCAGCTACTGAATACCTCTGTATAATATAACTACCCTTCCCTGTTTTAAAGAGGGATTGTTTGATTGGTTTTTTAAGTGAAATATAATACTGTTTGTATTAATAAAAATGAGCAATTTATGCAGGGGAATAATATCAGTCTGAATCATTTACAAAAAAAAAAACGCAGAGGGAATCTCAGCATGAGAGACTCGGGCTAGGGTAAGATATTGCTTACTGTGCTTGGAGGCTTTCAGGAAGAAAAAGCAAACTCGTCAATCACTGTTATCACAACATTTACAACAATTAAAACAAAGGTGTCACTAGCTCACGAGACGATTTTTTTTTCCACGAGCCCCCAATACAAAACCAAGCCCCATAATAAACCCCTTTCTTCAAGGACTGGACTTGTCCTTGGCCTCCCACTCCCTTTATATCTTGTGTCTGGACTGTACCATGGGAGGCAGCTGATGGGGGGTGGTCCACAGCTGTGTCTGTGCAGTGCCACGGCATGCTTATAAAACACATCTTGTTTTCGTAAATAGAAAATGAGGGTTCCTCTGTCTCTGTAACAACCCCAGACGATTATACTCAATAAAATCTTTGTAGTTTACACGTTGGGCATTTTCTCAGTGCTTAATGCTGGCATGCGGTATCTGTCTCCCAATCTCTCTGTCTCTTTCTTTGTTTCTCTCTCTCTCTCTCTCTCTCTCTCTCTCTCTCTCTCTCTCTCTCTCTCTGTCTCCATTTGCCTGCATGTCAAAGTGGGTGAGCCGAGGGCCTGCAAGGATTGTATTGATGGATCGAACACCAGTCCCAGTGTTCCAGTGTGTAAACTGCCCAGTGCAGTGCGCCCACCGCCACGTGATCCGGCCCTCACAGCCAAACCGCCCGTGGGCCCCCGATCCATCATCCTCCGAATTAAATTATCCATCCTATCGCTGCGCAAATTCATCTCCAGTTCACCAGTGCATTCAATTAGCTGTAGCGTAGCGCAGCACGTGCGCGACCTTCCGGCTGGCCAGGGCCTGGGCTGTTGCCTCTGGTATGAGGTGGGCCTGCTGTTTATCAGTGAAGGCCTTTGAGATTCTGCGCTAGCATGGCTCTGCTCTGAGGTGAGCTGCTGAGGTTTGAGCTGGTTTATCCCTGCGTCTCGCATGCTCACAGCCAACGCAGGTCAGGACAAGCGAGAGGCGGGTAGCCTGTACTGACTCTGCAGGTGTGCCTCGCTCCTGGGGTAGGCAGAGCATCTCGTAGCAAGCAATGCAGGGACACTCAAACCGTGATGTGACTCCACTGACCTTCCCCTTGGGGAGTCAGCGCTCATCGACCAGTCCCTGACAGATCTGATTGGCCGGCGGTGAGATCTGGACAAATTGAAGTCCCCCGTCTGAAAAAGGGGGGGAGGGGGTGGAGTGCAGGCAGGCCAGGTGAACGGCAGCAGCTACAGGACACTCGCTCACTGGCACACGCGCGCGATGCCGTCCAGGGCTTCGTTCCCGCTGATTCTGGATCCCGTTATCCCGCTAATTGAACCTCGCAGCTCTTTTTTATTTCCCCCCCCTTTTTCCGGGCCGAACGAGGGTAATTCAATTTCCTGACAAACAGGACGCAGGGGTGTGGAAAAGGGCCGCGTCAGAGGAGTGTGGACTGCGCTGGGATTGGGGCTCTGTAATTAGGAGGGAAATGGCTTCTTTCATCAGCCCATCCACACAATCAGCGTAGGAAAGGGGGGGGGGGGGATGGGGGCACGCGCTGGAAAGAATTTCATCTCCCGTGTCAGGTCCTGAAAGCTCATAAGCTCACACAGGAAGCCTAAGTTTGTACTTTGGCAGTAATATATTCCAGAATATGTGCCCTACATTTTGATGTGTTTTAAGAAAACATGCCTAATTTTTGGACATCATATTTGACTGTATGATGACATATATAACTTTTCATATGGATATGATCAGTCAGTGGAGAAAGTGTTTAATGTTGATGACAAAAACGGAAAGAAAATAGTTTTATATGAGACTGAGCTGCAGTCGTCAGCGCAGTCAAACACTTAGCTGCGGTCATCTGGTCACAGAGGTGCGCAGTTGGTGTCTATGCTGAGGTTATGACAGTGTGCTGTAGGGCTGGCAGTACTGAGCAGTCCCTGAGCAGCTGGTCTGCGCAGACGCCTCTGAGAATCCCACCTCAGTCCCTGATCTGAGAGCACCAAAATGCAAGTCACCTTTATCCTGCTGCATCAGCTCGCGTTTGCAGTCTGCTGATCTCAGAGCAGCGCGGAGCAGGTCAGTTCAGAGGAAAACAGTCCTTCATCTATGGGCCTATGGCCTATGGAAACTTCAGAAGTTGTTTTGTCGGTACCCTCATATTCGAATGGTGGAATGGGTATCACTTCGTGCTCTGACCTAAGATACGTCTAGCAGCTGGCGTTGACACCTCGTGTTTACGGTTGGCGTGGCGATCCGAACGTGGCGCTCTCTCTCTCGCGCCCAGCCCCCCCGCCCGCCCCGGGTGTCAGATTACCGCTGAGCTCCTCTGGTGCTGAGTTCTGTTCATTAAGCAGAAACAAGCAAACTGCCACTTCAGCAGGAGCTGCTCCAGCAAACTCTCCCCCAGTCGCCCCGTGCTTCTGAATCACTCTCTCTCTCTGCCTCTCTCTTTCTCTCTCTGTCCCTCCACAACAATGCCCAGCCCCTCCTGTGCTGCTTCTGTTGTCTTTGGAACAGAGTGTTGTGCCACAAACAAAGGTTAGGTATGTACAAGTCCTGGCAACCCATGAAAAAAAGAATGTCTGATCAGCACTCAGCGCGTCATGTGTGTAGCGTGTGCATGTGTATTCAGAGAGCGCGTGAATGACCGGTGCTCCAGTGACCTGTTCGGGCTCTAATGGTAAACTCCGTGCTGGAAGTCTCGTTTGCAGAGGACGCTGGATGTGTGAAAGGGAGCCGGTTGCATGTGTGGGTGTGTGTGCGTGACTGCATGTGTATGTAAAGGGAGCTGTGACCCTGCCCTACTGACAGCTCTCTGCTGCCATGCCTGGAATCCTGGTCTCTTCCAACACTCCGGAGAGGGCTTGCATTCCCAGCTGCTGACTGTGACATCACCCCCCCCACCACCACCACCTTCCATTACACTTAATTTGTCTTCTTTCTGTTGATGCTTGTTGTCTCAGCAATGCCCCCATTTCCCTCCCCTTTCCCCCTAACTGCCCACCCCTCACTGCTGTGTCAACAGCACACACGTATCTGCTCGTGCTTTGTGCCACAGAGAGATACAGAATCTCTGGTCAGATCTGGGCCCGGTGTGCCTGAGGCCTGACGGCCTTGTGATAAAACCAGGCCTATTGTGACTTGCGGCCATTGTCTCCGTGAGTTGTCCATCTCCGTCTCCGCCGCCTCACTCCCCCCTGAGTGAGGCGGTTAGGATCTCCTGTCCTTTCATCTGTGGCCCACAGTCACTGCCCTTCTGTGAGGTCACAAAGCCTTCTCTGCTGTTACAGTGACGTTGTCATTCGAGGAGAGGTCAGCTAGTGTTACAGAACTTATAGGTGCCCACAGCAGCTACTTTGACACTGACACACACACAGTGACACACACAGCAACAAAACACACACACACACACACACACGCACACGCACACGCACACACACACACACACACACACAATTACCAGATCTTGCTCAATGACATGGCCTGAATCAGCAGTGAACCTCATCTAAGTCCAAAATGTACCATTTCAACACACATGTCACTATGATCTCAATACGAATCAATAAAAATCATCTTAAGCACGGACTCTTGGTCCCCAGAGATGGCTATCAAATCCTTTCAGATTTCATCTTCAATTTGATTGTTAATTGTTTTTTTTCCCGCTAAGTGAGTGTGCTGGGAAACCCTGAGCAGGTGCTGGAGTAAACACTCCTCTGAGTGGAGGCTACTTCATCCGATTACCCTCCCACACACCATGGGTTAGCAAAGGATGCCTCACTGTGTCAGCGTGGGATTCCGAAAGGTTTGCAGCAGATGATGTTAAATTACTGTAAGCAAACACAATGGGTCCCTGGCTCTCTCTCTCTCCTCCTCTCGGTGCGTGGCTCTGAATATGGGTCTGTTACATAAGGGGCCTAGGCTCTCCTACCGCCATGGTGATTATTTAATGGCTGTGATGGTTAATTCAGGAGGTGTCAGAGAACAGTCCAAACCCCCTCTGGCAGAGAGAGATACCAACGGAAATGTGGGTGTGTGAAAAAAATATTTTTGCTGTGTGTGTGTGTACATGCATGTGTATGTCTGTGTATGCACATGTGTGAACATGCATGTGTGTGTGTGTGTGTGTGTATGTCTGTCTGCATGTGTGTGCATGTGCATGTGTACATTCATGTATATTGTGTGTGTGTGCACGTGTGTATATTTGCATGTGTATGTATGTGTATGTGTGTGTGCATGCACGTGTCAATATGCATGTGCATGTATGTATGTATGTGTGTGTCCACATATTTGTGGGCAGGAGAGGGGTGGAGTGGGAGAAAATGGTGCTCCAATTTACTATTAACCTTTGTGTAGGACGGGCTGAGCATAACAAATATATTGACATAAACGAGAGAAACATCACACAGTTTGCAGGCCAGAGATGAGCAAAGCCTGGCTCTGTGTGCTCCCTGGCGGCTCCCTGGCGGCATCGTTCTCAGATCAAACGAGCCTTTGCCAGCGGCACAAGAACACCGACAGTCGCTTGTTCGCTGTGGCCCTCCCTCTCTCTCTAAGAGCGAACTGCTCTTTCATTCTGCCACGTCTCCTTTTTCTCTTTTTTTTCTTTTACCACACTGACTACAGCGAATCAATATTTTCCAATCCGCACATTCCACTTACTGCACTTCCGAGATCAGGCCCGAAAGCCTGCGGCGGTGAGGCGACGAGAAGCAAAAGAGACATCAGAGGACAGCTTCGGAGACTGGCTCTCAAAGAGCCCCCGTGACCGGAGCAGGAAGTGAGATATAGGTACCGCCCCCGGCGCCCTGGCACCAGCTAGACCCCGAGCCATTGCCCGTACCCCGCGGGCACCCCGAGAACGCCCCCACCCGGAATCCGTCTCCATCGCCACGTAGGGTTTTATCTCACAGCGCACAGGAAACAGAGGGCGCGGCCCACATGCCAGCACTCCGTCATCCTGCTTTCTTCCAAACGCTGACTCAGCGTTCTGACCCCCCGCTCCATGTCTCTCCCAGACTCTGCCACTCTGTGCCACCGGCGATGACATCACACTACTCCCATCCTCCCTCCTTGCATAAGACTCACCTCATCCTAATGCCTCTGATCGGGACTTCCGGAACCTCTGCGGCCCCTCGTTTTCCTGCCGTTCACAGCCTACTTCAAACCCAACATGCCTCTCAGGTCGCTGCCAGGTTTCAACTGTCATTTTTATTTAAGTTGAACCCCATACGGTCAATGATGTTCTCCATAATGCCCCCCACTCTCAACATGTGACTTTGCTCCAGTATGAGCACCTATCCTGCTTTCCACTTTCCACTTGTGCATTTTTACCCTGTTTGGGGTTGAAATCTATTCACCCCTCACAATCTATGTATATGGCTTCTTAACTGTACGAGTCTGTCTGTTCTTCTTCTCCTTGGCGAGTCCTCGTACAAAGCTAGATGTGATCCAACCAAAACTGAACACATTCTGCAGCAACATCATTGTATTCTGTGAGATCCTGTGCTGTGCATTGGTGCTCCATTGATAGACGTCTATCTTAGGCGCTCCATGGTTTGTGGTTCTGTACCACATATACAAGTGAGATCCTGGTTGTCTTGGTATCCCCATTTGTTTAGGCACACTTTGGAATGTCCAACGCCACATCTGTCTGTCTGTTGAATGGCAGGCAGTAGCTGTGAAGTCACAGAGCTGGCAGAGCCTCTCACCATTCAGATCTGAAAACATTTAGCTGTATTCATTTGGCAGATGCTCTTATCCAGAGTGATTTACAATAAGTGCATTCAACAGGGTTGGGAAATTTAACTGCAAAGGGGATGCAAAAAATTGCAAAACACCTGGGTGTGAAACGTGCACTGGGTACTGCCTCCATGCAACAGCTTTAACCATGAGTGGGAAATCAGTAATTTATGTATTTATTTTTTATTTACATATTAATATTAATGTAAAAGGGAGATGGGAACCCTGACCACATGCGTTGATGTATCTCCACTTCAGATTCAGCCTGGTCTTAACAGGAGTGCATTATGAACATCATGCTGTACTGCTTCTCTCATCTTAGTCCTCAAAAATGATCACATGTAAACCCCTGCCCTTGTGTCAGGTGCAAACAAGAACCCCCCCCCCCAGGACACAATTGTATGACATTATCTTTACCATGCTTCAGGTTCACAAATAATTATAATACTGTACACCCGCATGTTTGTGTCTCAGATTAAAGCCTGAAGCACAAAGCCGCCAAAGGGGAGGGATGTCATTACCCCCCCAACCCCTACACCCCCCATCCCCTGATTAAAAAAAAACACTCCCATCATGAATGTTTGTTTTTTGCAGTCAGGGCTACATCAGCGTGCTTACATAATACTGCTGATGAGAAGGAGAAAAGAAGAGACAGAGAAAGACAGGGAAAGGGGGAAGGCAATAGCTGTCATTGTCTGTCACATACACAGACACAAACAAACACACACACACACACACACACACACACGCGTTGCCACAACTACACATCAGCACTGGCCTGTCATTTGCACCTGACTGCTCCCTGTGGACCACAGCAAACTGCAGTTGCTAGGAACATGGGCTTGAAACCAGACAGTTTCACCTTTGAATCCCTGGTGGGGCACTGCTGCTGTACCCGTGAGCAAAGCACTTACAGTGAATTACCTCAGTAAAATATCCAGCTATATAAATGGATAATATGTAATGTTGTACTGTTATATGAAAATCACCCTGGGTAAGGGCATCCGCTGCACAACCAAATTCTAATGGCCTGTCCTTATCTTGGCTCAGGGCAGCTGTGAACTATACTGGCAGCCTATCTCTGGAGGAAACCAGTGCCCCCCCCACACAACCCCAGCCAAGCCTTGATAAGACCCCAGAACAATGCAGTGCGTTCATATAAAACAGGCAAAGGGCTGTGACATAAGGTATAGGGAAGCTCACTACTGCCCCCCACAGTAGGAAACAAAAAATATCCTTTCCTCCCCTAAAAGCATCTCTCTCATTTCCTGTAATTCACAAAGTGACCAGCCACCATCAGGGCACCCTAAAATAAACCAGCCTTATTCTCTGCATTGTGAGTCTTAGCCAATGGGAAGACAGGAAAATGTTTTGTTTTTGAATTAGCACTGTGGAGAATGCTCAGAATCTCATTAACAATGATGGCTTAATCAGGAAGACATTGCGTGCTGCGCATGCTTACCCTGTTCCCTGCGACAGCAGTCGGTTGCTACTCTGGCCTCTGGTGCTCGTCTATATTTAGCATGGGAGCACTTCAGATTTACCCACGCAGGAAGAGGAAAATTAAAATCATATCAATAATAGAGTGATCATGTTAGACTACATGGCACGGTACAGCCGAGGCTTTGCAACGTGATTCTTTTCACAGCCGTTACATGAAGACTACTTATTTCACCCACTCATCTTCCACTCCCACATAAAAAAAATGAGAGATGCAAGCATGTATTCATCACCTACAGAGAGAACATGCATATGGAAACACTCACAAACACACACACATACTCGCATGCAGAAGCATGCACACGCCTGCATACAAACACATGCATTCATGCACATGCACACACAAACACACACATACCCGCGTGCACACACAAACATAGAAATACAAATATTGTACACATACACACATTGTGTGGCCATGGGCTTAAGTGCAATAATATGAGAACCTGCCAGAAGTGGAAGTAGCAGAGAGCAGTTTTTCAGCCTCTGTTTTATGCCTCAGCTGCTCATTAAACTGTTACACAAGCTGCAGGCACCAGTGTGTTGCTGTGACTGTAGTGTGGAGGCTTGGCTGAGACAGCGGGTTGAGAGTTCGAATCCTTGGCAAGGTACTATTGTGAAGCACCTCCGAGTAAGAAACTCCACCAAACTCTAGGTTATCTCTGTATCCAGCAAACACATGAGAGGATAACAGGAGCTTTTCACAGTGAGCCAAATGTGAAAATCATATTGTGTAACATAACCACCTCACCAGTCACACTGAAACATGTCTCTAAAGGTACAAAAAAACACAAGCTACTGGCACATGTGATGAACAAATCACGTGACAGCACTACAATGAAGCAACTGGAACTGGATGGTGGAATTCCACTGATTTTATCCAAACACCTCACAGGCACCTGAACAAAAGCAATTCTGTAATGGACTCCTGGTCATTGTGGGACAACGGCAACCTGGTTCTGAGCTGCAGGACTGTGCAGGCCAAGTGCCTTAAACTTGCCAAGTTCCTGTGACGTGATTTTAACAGACTGCGTGTGTGTGTGTGCGCGTGTGTGCATGCACGTGTGTGTGTGTGTGTGTGTGTGTGTGTGTGTGTGTGTGTGTGTGTGTGTGTGTGGGCGTATGTGAGCATGGGCTTGCACACAAGCTACTGTTGTCCTAAGGTAAAGACCCCGGAAGCCCTGACATCTCCCATATTTCAGAGGCTGATGTCCTCCCTCTTATGCATGGGCTCTGTTACCACAGATATTCTATTTATCATGACCAGATATTCAGCTCCTGCATTCCTGCATTCCTTCAATCCTCTGTCAGCAACAGGAAGTTCCAGTGTTGTCAGTGCTATCCGTGCACAAAGTACACAAAGCTGAATGTCTCTTCATAATAGAATATCTGCGTTGTTACACCACTTGTGACTCCTGACCTGGTACTGTCCTGCATTGATAGTGACTACAATTAACTTGGACTTTCTCCATGTAAAAAAAAAATTGTCATGTTGTACAACACACGTGTCTGAAGCATATCCAATTTGCCCACAGATGCTTGACAGGGGTTCAGGACACAAGATGTTAAATTTTGGTAAACACAGTACCCATCATCTCCAACACTTTTTCAACTACCCACCTTATATCATGCCAGTCAGGTCTTAATAACCCAGATGCCAGGACAATCCACTTTAATGTAACAGACCCTTAGGCAGTAGGGGTTCCAACTCTAAAGCGAAGTAGAAGAGAGGGTGAAGAGAGGGCAGGAGTTGATGCAGAGGTCTGAGTCATGCCTGCGGAGCACTAAACCCACCTGCCCTTTGCTCTCTTGTTTTTAGGAATGAGACAGAGACAAAGCCAGCTCAGACAACACAGAAAACACCACAAGCCAGAGTGGAGCAGAGAAGGGAGACGAGACAGTATTGTGAGTGGCATGTAAGGCGGAATTATGTAACTGCGTGTTACTGTCGCTGCCCTCTCCCCCACCCGTCCTGCTATAACACCTTCCCTGTGTGTGTGTGTGTATGCTGATGTGTGTGCATATGCATGCACGCCTGTGTGAGTGTGTGCATTTACCTGTGTGTGTGTGTGTGCATTTAACTAGCGCTAGGCAGCACTATTTCTGGGCTTCTCTGTGCATCATCTCCAGGTATCTGTCATTTTCCAAGGATTGTGTGGAGAAGCCTGAGGAAATGAAAAAGAAACAAGGAGGGCTGGGGGTTATTGTGTTGTCTGGGCTGTGCATATTGATTATGTTGTTTCTGTAGCCCAGAATACCCCCACCTGTGCAAGGTGAGAGGGTTGAACTCCTTCAGTAGTCAGCTGTGAGGCAAAATGGGGAGCGGAACTGTCCAAAATACACAAAACACAGACTGACAGACACTGTCATATTGTAAACTGTAAATTGCTTACTTACTTTAATTACTTACAAGATTTCACATTAAGAAAAATATTTCAGTTTATTTGGCTGGTTAAACAAATACCATCACAGTGCTGTAATTTGGTGAAGTTACTACAGCTACTTTAGCAATCTCGAGTATTAAAGACCGGGCACTGAAGGCAAACACGCGTGTCCCAAACACATCCAATGACAAAGACTACATGACAAAGAGTGATTAGTGCGGAAATTATTTATTAGCTTTGCACACCCTCACCGTCTGTTTTTCGATAATTTTTTGGCATCATAAAGAGGTAGCTATGGACCCAAGCCGCTCCTTGAGTTTCTAAGGAAGTGTAAAGCATAATCATTTCCGGGTTACGACGAAGCGTGCCGTGTGTCTACACGTGAAAGTAAAAGAAGAAGATCATTCAGACAAGGAGGTAAACATTCAACATTATTGTCAGATAGTCTGTCACTGTGTTAAACAGTAACCTTTTACGCGATATACTTTTTTTCCACATATAATGTGGGTGGATGGGCTAGTGTTCTCTTGCGCTGGAACTCGATTGAGAAGGGCGTGTATTGAATACATGTAATGTAATGTAATGAAATATTGCTAGCCTGACATAGCTGCAATTGATGTGATAACTAGCTTTAGTTGTTTACCCAGTCCTTGCAATCCATTGTTTAGACGTGCACAGCTAGCTAGCTCACATCTTGCTAGCAAGCTTAACGTTTCCAAGTACACTTTTTTCTTCAAGTATAGGGTGTTAGTTACATGCATTGGAGGAAGAAATTTTAAGGTGTATCAGGGTGTTAACTTGCTTCACGCTGCGTGGAAGTCAAAACAACTAAATGCCTCTAGCCTGGCTAACTAACCAATCTTTTTGAGAATTTGATGTTCTCTGATTTGTTGCTAACTTCAGTTCAGCTGTTCACATGTTCACACAGACGCTGCAAAAGTTGACGTCATGACGCATATCCTTATGAACAGTGCATGCTTTATGATCCTTTGTAGCTCGTTGTAGCTAGCTTGCTTCACTGTGGGTTCCCTGTACCGTAGATCGTGCAACCGGACGCTGACATGGCGGAAGAGAAAACGACAAAGAAAAAAAAGAAACGGGTGCCAGGGGACGAAGGTCTAACTGAAACGGAAGGCAAGAAAGAAAAGAAGAAGGGGAAAGCAGCAACTGCTGAAGTTACGAATGACGTCACGCACGATGGGGACGTCAGTGTTGGCCAGGAGGAGATGGTTGCAGAGGTTAAGGTTAAGAAAAAGAAGAAGAAAGCAGAGGCTCAAGACGATGGAGAGCAGGAGCCAGACAGCGGTGTGGCTGACATCAGTATCAGTGGGGGAGAAGAGAAAGCTGGAAAGAAAGGCAAGGATAAAAAGAAGAAGGAATCAACTGCCTCTGTGACTACTGAGGGTAGCAAGGAGAATGGAGAGAAGAGGAAGAAGAAAAAGAAAAAAGGAGTTACAGAAGAGAACAGAGAGGCTGAAGGTGCAGAGGCAAACAATGCAGCACAGGTCAGTTGTGATGAAGACAAGATGGTGGAGGGGGGTGTGGAAGAGAAGACTCCGAAAAAAAGGAAAAAGAAAGAAGCAGTGAATGTTGATGTTGAAGCTGATGAGGGGAAGACGAGGGAAGCACAAGAGAAGGGAAAAGAGAAGAAAAAGAGAAAGAAAGCTGTCAGTGCAGAAGCAAATGTTGAGCCAGACATCAGTACCGGTGAAGGTGAAGCGGGTGAGAACGGAAAGGAAAAATCAAAGAAAGAGAAGAAGAAGAAAGGAAAGAAGATGGCTCCTGAGCCCGAAGCAGATGCTGATGTAGGTGAGGATAAAACAACAAAAGATAAGAAGAAAGAGAAGGTGCATGAAAAGAAGATTCTTGTTTCTGTAGCAGATGCACACCCCGCCCCTGTTGATGCTGCCACTGATGCTGGTGAGGCAGAGAATGGAGTGAAGACAACGAAAAAGAGGAAAAAGAAGGGAGTGGCATCTGAGTCTGTTTCCAGCACAGGTGAAGGAGACCTGAAAGAGCCTGAGGACCACTGTGTGAACTCAGAGAAAAAGAAGAAGAAAGAGAAGGCTACCGTTATGGAGGAAAATGGCTCAGACACTGTCAGTATTGGTGAAGGGAAGGATGAAGAGAAGAGTGAGAAAAAGGAAGGAAAGAATAAAATGACAAAAAAGGAGAAGAGGAAGGCGGCTCCAGTGGAGCTGAAAGAGGAGAGCATGGCTGATGGAGTGAACAACCAGGACGAGGAGGGGGAACTGAAGAAGAAGAAGAGAAAGAAAAAGGCAGATTTAGCCAGCAGTGAAGAACAGCCTGATGGACAGGAAACAACGGCACCCGAGGGGAGGAAAGCAGAGGAGGACACAGAAGCAGGAAACAAAGAGAAAAAGAAGAAGAAGAAAAAGGCAAAGCAAGACGAGGGTGTAGAAGAAGGAGACGAGTCAGACAAGAAGGGGTCAAGGAAGACTGGAGCGAAGGAGGGAGAGAGTGATGCGACCCCTGCTGTCAATGGTGCAAAAGGAAGAAAGAAAAAGAAAAGCTCTGCTGATGGAGTGAACGGGCAGGAGGAGAAGGATTCAGCAGAAGAAGCGACAGAAGAGAAGACATCACAAAAGAAAAACAAGAAAGGAAATGGAAAGGGGGAAGATGGTGAGGCGGCGAGGGCACCAAGGAAGAGGAAAAAACAGAGCGAGGATATTTCAACAGGGGAAGAGAAGAAAATCAAAGAGGAGAAAACTGAGGTGGAGGAGGAGCAGGTGAGTTGAGCCCATAGTCCTCTGGTGATTAAGATCCCTGTTTTTACTCTGTTTATTCTTTTCTCCAAGGAGGTGTGTAAGTTGCTGTTTTTTTCAGCCGTTTTAAATTGCTCTGCAGGTTGATGTGGTGTTTGTGTCTGAGAAAATAGGCAATAAGGATGAAGTCAGAATCAACCAGGTACAGATCTCAGTTCTGTCTTTTGGTCTTTAGTTAATCCTTAGTTTTTCCCAAAATCTGTTTTTCCTTCTGGGTTATAATCTCTCATTGGAACTAAATGATTTCACCATTTACTTTATATGCTTGGTGTTATAGCATGTGTATAATAAAGTAAAATATAGTATAACTATATTATTAATACTATATTCCTCAGGCACGGCGGCAGGAGCTGCAGAAAGAAATCGACAACGAGTCCCGCCCCAAGGACTCAAACAGTTCACCGGTCAGTACTGTCCCAGATTCACTCAGTGGATATATGAGATGTTTCTGCTGTATTTTAAGTAGACAGTTTAGACCTGTACGTAAATACGTGTTTAATTCATGTGACTTTTGTTTCTCCCAAACAGAACCTTGGCCAATGGGGAACCGCCCACTTTGAAAGCACCAGCCAACAGCAGAAGTTTCTGCGGTTGATGGGCGGCTTTAAAAAAGGAAGCCAGGCAACGGGGGCGAGCGTAGGGCAGGCGAACATGGCGCTGGGAAAGGAAGGGCAGCATCGTTTGCAGCAAGGGCTTCTGGGAGAGTTTGAGCGTGCGCAGAGCCGACGAATGGATTTCCAGAATAGAGGGGCGGGGCTGGGCTTCTCTGCTCCGTCCAATAAGAAGTTCTCCATCGATGCCAACGCGTGCCACTCAATCCGTTTTGATGACTGAGGTGGTCTGTGTCCAGCAGACAAACTTGACTGACTGATGGGCTCTGTGACACACACACACACACTGCCTCCGTCTGTTGCCTCACTCTGTGTCACTGTGACCACATTGGAGTGGAGTGGGCCAGTGCCCAGCCAGTGAACTTCTAGGTGACCTTCGTCTATTCTCCAAGGGGAAGGACCAGGGCTTCCAGGGTTATCTCTTAACAGTGCACGTGAGATATTAACCCGGGCACTGCCATGGATCATAACTGCTATGGACACACTTTCTTTGGCTGGAAATTGAATAATGAGCCCTAGAAACAGTGGTGTCGCTAGCAGCCAATAAACACAGTGCCTTTTTAGTTCCTGTGTGAAGGGTTTAAAATTCATAAGGACTATGAAATGTTGATGCATGTATGCTTGTTTGTGCGCTGTATACTGTGGCCTTAGGTGAAGGGGCTCCTCATGAATAAATACCTTAAAATGTCACTTATGTAAAGTTTGTTGTTCATGTTGTCCTCTTTAATTGCATGCACGTGAGCGCGTGCTTGGATTTGTCCTAGAAACAACATTCAACCACGTGAAGGTAAGCAAGCGAAGTAGTCGCGTGGTGGATCAGCTCGTTTGTTATTGTAATACCGCATAAAATCGCAGGGTGTCATCATAGAGTCTAATGTATAGCTCAGTACACGTCCACGATAGTAACTGAATGGAACCCTTAAGATAAAAATTAAGAGAGTGTTCATGGTAACGATGGTCAGTTTTATGGAGATCTTCTATTCTTTAATGATGAAAAGCTACTATAAACTGTCATTCTGTGCCATACTGTATGGACATATAGTTTACGTTACGTTTCAATGCAAGAATGTCTTCGTAGTGTCAATTTCGGGTGGAATGCAAAGTACTAGTGATATTATTCATTTGCGTCACTGATTAATGCACCATGCTCTACTGAGATTTTTATACCCCCATTATTACAGTTTAATAAAATTAACGAAATACTTGCGTGGGTTGAACATAGGAATCCTGGTTAATGATGTCTGTTTGACAGATGAATATTATACCAAGTGGGCTGTTGTCCCCACAACGTGTAATTTTGCAACAATTGTATGAAAAGCATTAGAATTAGCTCAAAGTCCAAAATATTTTTGAAAAATCTGATCGTAAAAAACTCAATTTCCCGAGAGGCATCACATACGGAAATGGACACAATACCAGAGGGGCGGGGAGTCATATGACAGGAGAAAAATGGCTGCCGTCCAGTGGTAAGAAGTGAATTTTTCCATAATTAAAGTGAGATTGTGGTTATTTGTTTGTGATATTATTACTTAAACAACCCGGACACTGTAGCTAGTTCAAATAAAATGCTTAATGTTGCTGTTGTATCGACTAACATAATAGTTGATGAAATGCATCTTATAAATGGCTAATATGACTAGCTGTCTAGTTAGCGAGCTTAGAGCTGTGTTGTTTATTCGTTATGCATTTGTTTATCACAACGATCCAGTTGGTTAACTGTGTCTTAACATTGTTGTTAGATATAGTAGCATTAAATATAGACATGTCACCAACTACTCCGTCAGTTCTCACGTTTGCAGCGCGGTTGTGTCCTTTAGGCTACTGCATTCCTTTTGTAAACGCGTATGTAATGTAGCCACTATTTTGGGCACGTATTAGGCACTCTCGTGCACGAAACTATGACGCAGAACTGCAGAGCTGTCGCCTGGAAGCCGTGCCGGTGGAGTTCGGCGATTACCATCCTCTCAAGCCCATCACTGTGAGTTTATCTGCTGCCCGCTTGCACGCGGTTATCTATTTTTCAATGGACGACCTTACCGCATCAATAAGCACACGAATAGGTTCCCACTCTTGGCGTGTTAGCCATTATGGTTCAGAATCTTAACTGAACCAGGTTAGATCAATGATTCTGCAGGTTAGGATGGCGATGGCAATGTCCAATCCAGTGTAAAAATCCATGGTCTCCCACTGCTTCCCACTGCTAGTGTACTTTCTCCAGCTGAATTGCAAAATTCTGCAAGTGGATCATCTCACAAAAAGTGGCTTCACTGCATCCTCTCCCCGTTCATTCTCCGCTCAGGTGACCGAGTCGAAGTCTCGGAAAGGGGGGCGTAAAGGCAGCACCTCGTCATCCTCCTCTTCCTCCAGCTCCGTCGCTCCTGACCCCCTCAGCTCCATGCTGGACGGCACTGACCCTCTGTCTCTCTTTGCGGCGGCCAGCGAGACCCCAGGCCTGTCACACGGTGGCGCAGCAGGGGTGAGAGTCAGGGAGGGTGGAGAAAGTAGGACTTGGGGTGGGAGGGGTTGTTCCCTTAGACTGAAACCACAGGCAGTTGTAGGTGAAGGAGCAGACAGTACACTGGACCGCAAAGGCCTTGATGAAATGGCGTCCATGTGCCTGGTGGCGGCTGTGGCAACTGTGCCATCGCATTTGTTCAAACTGAAATTGCTCCCCCCTTTATTTCCTCTGTACTGTGGGTCATGGAAGACACTTGACAAATTGAGAGGGAGGCTTTTACAGAGGGGCCATGTTCTTGTTTGACTCCGCCCCTTTCTGTCTCCCCTCAGGAGCTGGGCAGGAAGCGCAAGGAGAGGGAAGAGGAAGTGGGCACGGACTTTGAGCCCTGGTCCGCCAAACGGGGAGAGATCCTGGCGAGGTTCACCACTACAGAGAAGCTGTCCATTGTGAGTTTGTGCCGGGGGTCACATGTAGCGGTCACACACGAGATCACAGTGAGAGGAGAGGACTTTCCTTGTCTCTGCCAAACGGTCTGATGTTATAACACCGACCTTGTCTCTCTTTCTTTCTCAGAACCTCTTCATGGGCTCAGACAAAGGTAAACCCTGCTCTTAAGTCTTCCTCTTCTGGTCCCAAATTAAAGGATCAGAAATATCTCATCAAACATGCAGGTGCTTTTAAATGCTAATTGCAGTGTATGCATGTGTAAGTAAGGCTAAGGCAGCTGTCTCTGGCTGTTAGGCAAGGCACCCAGCCCTGGGTCAACAGTGTCAGAAAAAGTGCGGACTCGCCTGGAGGAGCTGGATGACCTGGAGGAGGTGGGTGTGTCCCTCAATGCCTGCTCTGCCTCTGCTGTACATGACCCTGACTGCTGCCTGTCTGTACTGCATTCAACACTATCTCCTTTATGTCTTAACTGTACCAAACATCATGTATTTAATGTACATGTTGACAGTAGACAGTACATTTTTCTGAGCTGTGTAATATGGGAAGACTGTTGACTGTTGTGAATGTTGTGTGAATATTGTTGGTTGTGCTGTGTGTGTGTGTGTGTCACTAACCCTCTTTGTGTGCTGTGGGTCAGGGCTCACAGAGGGAGCTGCTGAACCTGTCCCAGCAGGATTATGTGAACCGCATTGAGGAGCTGAACCAGTCTCTGAAAGAAGCCTGGGCCTCCGACCAGAAGGTCAAGGCCCTCAAGATCGTCATCCAGGTAAGAGCTGTACAGTGGCCCTGCTTTGCGTGCTAATGATGACATCATATTCTGCATCATAGTCTACATTCTAATGTTATGCTTATGAATCACTTGGCAGTTGTATGCTTGTTTCCCAGTGCTCCAAGCTGCTGTCAGACACGTCTGTCATTCAGTTCTATCCCAGCAAGTTCGTCCTCATCACAGACATCCTCGACACGTTTGGTGAGTGCAGAGTCACCCTGTATTCTCCTTTGCTGGAGGCCTAGTCTGTGCTGTGTATTTGACAGATTGGGTGTGTGAGAGCTGAGAGTAGCATGTTGTATAAGGAAGTGTAGTGTGTGGAGCTACTGTAGTACATGTGGTCTGTGACTTTGTGCATGCTGATCCACCCAGCAATGCATAACAGTCTGAAAATGACAGTGCCATGCTGTTGGTGTGTAACAGTACACTGCTGTAATGTAACAGTACACTGCTGTAATGCTCCCAAGTAAAATGCTATTACATGATGAAAGTGAACAGTGTTTTGAACCAGGGAGGTCTGACCTGTCAAAGACGTCTATGGTCAAAATGTTGCTTAGCTGGGAGAATTATGTCAGAGTGGGGGTATGTTCATTACTGTTTCAGTGTGTTTGTATTACCCTGTACCTGTGGAAATCTAGGGGAGCAAGTACATCCTTGTTTTCTCGCTATTAGCGTGTGACGGTAACAGTGTTTTGTGTGTGAACAGGGCGTCTGGTCTACGAGAGGATCTGGTCCATGTGCGCTGACTCTCGCCCCTTGCCAGGTGAGACCTTATGTTAGTAGCTTTGTTCATATTACAGCTGTGCATAAAGGCATAATGAAAAAGGCATGTTGACACTTTCTATCAGTATTTAGGATGTCTTTTCTACATGCAGATTGCCCCTGTTTCATTTGAGCTTGTCACTGTTTTTTATATAGCTTATCAAGAGTCCACTCTGTTTCCAATAATGCAGACACAGCCAATGAGATCTCTTTCTGTCTCTGTTAGAAGTCTGAATAAGTGTGGTTCATTTCAGCTTTCTACCTCAAACCTGGAAATGGAGTTAGCCTAGAACATTTTCTGCTCTCCAGTGTGAAGACCACCTTGTTTGAATCAGTCTCTTGTCAACCCAAAGCTCTGTTTTATTTCCTCGTTCAACCCCTCCCACCCTCCCCCCCCCCCTCTCTCCCTCTCTCTCTCCCTCTCTCTCTCCCTCTCTCTCCCCCTCCAGAATCCTTCTCTGTAGAAGATGTGAACGACACAGCGAAGGAGACCTGCCTCAACTGGTTCTTCAAAATCGCCTCCATCAGGGAGCTCATCCCAAGGCTGTGTCCTTTACGCCCTGATATCGCAGCTACACACACCCTTAGTTATCAGGCACACACTCCTATCCGGAGCAACTCAGAAAAATTGCATTAAAGGCCACTTGTGCAACAGTACAGACGGAAAATGTCAGACCACATCTGAACGTGAATCAACCTGCACAATGCTGTAATAGCTTGTGCCATATTGCATACAGACTAAGTGCGATAAAAATTCAAAAATCTCAACAGTTAGCATCAAAGTGCAATTGTGCCCTGAAGTAATACACAAGAAAAGGCATGATTTTAACCCTGCCTCATAGTAGTATAACTGGGTAGAGGAGCCAAGATGCAGTGGAGTGAAGAAGTGTCTCTTCAGTCTACAGCCTAAGATGGCCAGAAACTACACTGTCCTGTCTGCCATGGAAAGTTGTTATCTGAGCCAGCCTTTGCTTCACACGTCTAGAAACAGGCATACTAACACTCTTGTCGTGAACTGGCTGCAGCTTATACAGTCACCTTCTCTGTGGCTGAGGGAATCTGCCAGGTGAATGAATAATAAGTGATTCCGCCGGAATGGAGTGGGGTGCATTGCCAGGGTGGGATTAACCCCTTGTTGATGAGGAACAGGTGTTCCGCCAGAGCTGTTACCTTGACTGCACAGGCAGATATGTGGAGGCCGCCATCCTGAAGTGTAACCGCTTTCTCTCCAGGGAGTAAGTGCCGGTTTTCCCTGCGTGCTCTGTTTCACCTTGTGTTTGCAGTTTTGCCTTACAGTGACCATGCCATACTCAGGATTAGAAATCAATAATGATCCGACATCAAAGGCACAATACCCTCTCCCCCTCTTCCGTCTTTATCTCCCTCTTTCTCTCAGTGGAATCCAGGAGACCCTGCCACGCCTCACAGCCATGATCCGAGGCATAGGGGATCCCCTTGTGGCAGTGTACGCCCGGGCCTACCTCTGTCGGGTGAGTCTGGCCTGTCTCTCTCTCCCCCTGGGGGTTGATGCTCTCCCCTCCAGGTTTTGCATTTTGTATTGTACCGTCTCTGAGTTGTACCATGAGAATAAAATCAAGAAACGAATAAGACCTAGAAATGTTTCTTTTCTGCTGTAATTTTTTTTTGTTTAATGGATCATTCAGTCTTGTATGACATCATCAAAGCAAGTCCCTGAAACATGAGCCCGCACCAGCGCAGTGAGACCAAATGCTGACAGCTTCTCCTCTCTCGCCCCAGGTGGGCATGGAGGTGGCCCCTCACCTGAAGGACAGCCTCAACAAGAACTTCTTCGACCTGCTGGGCTCCTTCCGTCAGATCCACGGCGACAGCGTCCAGAACCAGCTGGTCCTGCAGCGGGTGGAGATCCCGGTCTACCTGACGCTCTACTCCCCAGCCATACACTGGATCCTGCAGTGTGTGTCCTACAGGGCTCCAGAGGTGATCAGCTGCTCCACACACGTCGACCCCTCACCTCTGACCCCGTGGTCCCGACCCCAAACCCAGCCTCACTGGAGGGTCACCCAAAGCGGTACAGTGGCCTGTGGAGGTGACCCCTCACACCACACACCTCCCCACCTCGCTCCTCTGACCCCTCAGTGATCACCCCAAACCCTACCTCACTGGAGGGTCCCTACAATCTATGTGCTACAATGGCACAGAGGTGACCCTTCACATCAGACTGTCTCACCCCACATTCCTGACTCAAACTCCAACAGGTCCCCAGAGGACACCCCCCTGACCCTTTCCCCACACCCCCAGTCCCCACCCTTTCATTCTGGCATCCTCACAACCCTAACATTGCCCCTTTCCCTTCATTCACACCCCCACAATGCCCCTTCTCCTTCCCTTAGCCCTCCTACTGTTTCTCCATGGTAGCTGTTCTTGACCTGTGTTCTGGAAATCTGCTAGCATCTGTAAGCATGTAGCGATGACACTTGCTTGTAAAGATTATATTCACACATGATGCCTGCAGCGTGACCTCTGACCTGTGTGCATTTCAACTGCAGGCCCTGCTGACAGAGATGATGGAGAGGTGCAAGCAGCTGGGGAACAAGTGAGTCCTTCTCCCCACTAGGGGGAGCTCTTCAACATGTGAACAGGCTCAGAATGTGTAGGTAGTAATGGGAGAGTCTTTTCATTTATTCAGATAAGTCAGTTATTGACAGCACATGACATCACAGAGTTTGTGAAGCCTCACTCGTCCATCACTACTTATACATGCAGGTTTTGCAGTATAAATACAGCAGAGTGGAGGCCAGCAGAGCAATACTGTCATTTCATCAAATGTGCTTTCCCACAGTGCCTTGCTGCTGAACTCAGTGATGTGGGCGTTCCGGGCAGAGTTTGTGGCGGCGAGGGCCACCGACTTCATCGGCATGATCAAGGACTGTGACGAGGCAGGGTTCCCCAAGGTCAGAGGTCGTCGTCATAAGAGCCTGTACACACTGATCACCCAGCCATCACGTTTGTCTCTGTTATATTACTTTTATGGTTGGCCAAGCTCTCACCTAGACTTGCCAGCAGTAAATTGAAGAGGAAGTGTTTGACTGTATAGTTTAATGTCATTTGCTCAGCAAACACTTGTCCAAGGTGACTTCCATATTGATAACATTTTAATCATACCCTTATCTGTGTGGCTAAGTAAGCACCTTGCTCAAGGTAAAGAGTTATCTTGGATTTAAACTAATTACTCTGTTATTCTAACCAATATCACTCAGCAGGATGTTTACCTCCCATCATTCTCTCCCTCCCTCTCCCCTGTCTTTCTTTCTCTTTCTGTCTCCACCTCTCTTACTCACCCTTTCTCCCTCTCCTTCTCTTTAATACTCACTCTCCTCATCTTATTTCCCCTTCTCTTCCCCCTCCTTCCTTCTCTCTTTCTTTTCCTTTCTCTCCTCTCTCTCTCTTTCTCTCATTTCATGTCCCTTCATTTCTCTTTCTCACACTCACTGCCTCTCTTAATTCAGTTCAATTGAAATTTGCTTAACATGGAAATATGGATGAAATACATTTTATAATTTTTTGTCAAAGCATGTTACACAATACAATATGAAAAAAAAGAAATGAAAAATAAAATAGCTGATTTAAGTTTAAAGAATGAATGTAAAGCTTCATTAGTGCAGTTCTATAATGATTGACAGATACACTTTCTCTCTTGCTCTGTCTCACAGCACCTGTTGTTTGGGTCTCTGGGCCGCTCCCTGGCCTGTGCTGACCCTCCAGAGAGCGAGAGGCTCCCCATCCTGAACGAGGCCTGGAAGGTGATCACCAAAGTGCGCAGCCCACAGGTACAGCCCCCCAGCACACACCAAATCAAGAGTCTTATTTTAAATTTGTAGTGTGATGCATAGAACAAGGGCACTAAAACATAGTTTTAAATGTGCTGCCTGTCTCTCACTGCAGGACTACATCAACTGCGCAGAGATCTGGGTGGAGTTCACCTGTCGTCACTTCACTGTGAGTGTTGTGGGAGTTGTGGGTCTGTTCCTGGTGCAGCAAATAGGGGGGCTTTGCTATTGGTGTACATAAATGAGAGGGTCTCACGCTGGTGTATGCAGTATGAGAGGGTCACTGATGAGTCAATATTTTCTCCTCTCTCTCTCTCTCTCTCTCTCTCTCTCTCTCTCTCTCTCTCTCTCTCTCTGTCTCTCACACACACACACACACACACACACACACACACACACACACACACACACACACACAAATGCAGAAGCGTGAGGTGAACACCGTACTTGCTGACATCATCAAGCACATGACCCCGGACCGTGCCTTTGAGGATGCCTACCCGCAGGTAAGCAGCACACAGATGTCAAGGTTTTGTTCAGCCAGGCATTCTGGGATACAATGATAACCCACTTGCTGTCTTCTGTTTTTTTCCCTGCAGTTGCAGTCGGTCATAAAGAAGATCCTCACCTACTTCCATGACTTTTCTGTGCTCTTCTCCATGGTGAGCAAAGGAGGGATGTGCTGACATTTTTTTGGTTGTTTATTCATTTATATTTTGTCACATTTAGACAGTGTAATGGAAAGGCCTCAGTTTAGCCGCCCTCAAGTAACTGTCACCTGACAAGATGGTTTCCACTGGTAGTGTATTTAAGCAAAGCGAAGTGCGTTGAGCTCTGTGAGGGTGGAAGTGACAGGGGCAGGCTGTGGGAAGGGTACAGGTGATACAGGTGTGACAGCACTTCCCCCCTGTCATCTCCAGGAGAGGTTCCTGCCCTTCTTGGACATGTTCCAGAAGGACAGCGTCAGAGTGGAGGTGTGTCGCTCCATCATGGAGGTTTTCATCAAGTAAGTTCCGCTCTGGTGTCCTCCGCTTTAGTTGTCGGTGTCCTTAGCTCCGTGTGATTGATGCCAGTCTGTCCTCAGGGTCTTGTGTTGGTATGCCAGTGTATGGGCACTCATTCTGTCTGTGTGTGTGCGTTCTCAGGTACCAGCAGGAGCCGACGCGGGACCCGGTCATTCTGAACGCGCTGCTGCACGTCTGCAAGACCATGCACGACTCTGTCAAGTGAGTGAGGAAAGGGAAAGGGGTCTCCTGACCGTGTGTGTGTGAGACACTCCGAAATAATGTGTGTCTGTCTGTACGTGCATATACATCCAGGTGTGCTGTGTAGTAGAAGTGCGCGTTCGTGTGTGTGTGCATGTGCGTGTGTGCATGCATAATTTGTGTGTGTGTGTGTGTGTGTGTGTGTGTGTGTGTGTGTGTGTGTGTGTGTGTGTGTGTGTATTGCACCTGACCCTGCTCTCCTTGTCTTTCAGTGCTCTGACTCTGGAGGATGAGAAGAGGTCTCTGGCCCTGCTGATAAACGGTTTTATCCGCATGGTGAGTTCTGGTAGGCCACCTCTCTCTCTCTCTCTCTCTCTCTCTCTCTCTCTCTCTTTCTCTATCTCTCTTTTTCTCTCTCTCTCTCCCTCTCTCTCTCTGCACTGCTGAGGCGTCTCCTCCAGCTAACGATGATGCCGCTGACCCTCCAGGTGTCGTTCGGCCGTGACTTCGAGCAGCAGCTGAGTTTCTGTGTGGAGGCCCGGGCGACGTTCTGCAACCTGGAGCCGGTGATGGTGCAGCTCATCCACGTGAGTCCAGCCTCCGCGGCTCTCTCCTCTCTCCACCCTTATCTGAGTGTGTTTGCTCACTCCGCTCCCAGGGGACTCACAGGTGACCGCTTAATGTCACGTGTGGAGTTGCACAATGAGCAGCTGTTTTAATTACCCAGTGCTGTAATGCACATTGAGACATATTAACAGACTAATGGGGTAGCGGTAGTTACTGAACTGAGCATTCAACCAGAAGGTTGCAGGTTCAAAGCTCACTTAGGGTACTTTTGCTGTGCCAATGAGCAGTGTGTTTCATTTTTTGTGTTTTAGTGTGTTTCATTTCGTGTTCATGAATGTGCTTCATTTCAGAAAATCTCTGCATGACTTTATATAATGTAAAGCAATGTAAGCTCTGTACTGTTAGTAAACTTGTGTAAAGACTCAAGCTTCTTAAGCATAATAATAATAAATATTACATTAATGTAGATGTGCATTTTTTTTTACATAAAAGTGGATTTTGTTTCTGTGCTATAGAAATCTTGCAAGTGCTTGCCCACAGATGGGTTGCGGTCATGTTGCCCATGGGGTGATGTGCCTTGATGAGCCTTGTGATGTTGGTGTTATCATTAATATCGACATGTCCTCCGCAGACGGTGAACCAGCTCGCCATGGAGACGTGGCGAGTGATGAGGGGCAGTCACTCGCGGAAGACGGCCGCCTTCGTCAGGGTCAGTCTCTCTTGGGTAATGGGTGCAGGGGGTGATGGAGGAGCAAGGCTATGTGAACCCCCAGATGGGTGGAGCTTGCACGCATTGTCTGTTTGCTTTGACAGTTTCATAGGAGTCACGTGATTGACAGCACATATTAGCTCCACCCATGATGGGGTTCATAAAACCTTGCTTTCCTTTCACAGGATATAGGCCTTGGATGGGAGTTTGGAATGCTGGGATTGAAGTGTACAGCATTATGTCATTATTCTGTGAAATCCCCCATCACATTGTCATACTGTGAATGGTAACAGAACTAACAGGTGGTAATGTTACTGACAGCTAATTTCAGTATCTCTTTCTTTTTTCATTTCCTCTTTCTCTCTCCCTCTTTCCCTGAAGGCATGTGCTGCCTACAGTTTCATCACCATCCCCTCTCTCACCAGCATCTTTAACCGGCTCAACCTCTACCTGCTGTCCGGACAAGTGGCGCTGGCCAACCAGTGTCTTTCCCAGGGTGAGTTTCCACAGCACAGCAGATGGCAGCTGGACCCACAGGTCAGACACGGTACAAACGGTGCTGTCAGATTTTGAGCTTTGACTTTTACCTGGGTCTCTCCCTCCCTCACACTCATTCATGGTCTCTCTCTTTCTCTTTCTCTCCATCACTCTCTCCATGTCTGTCTCTCTCTCCACAGCGGATGCATTTCTGAAGGCGGCTGTCAGTATTTTGCCGGAGGTGCCTCGCAGTATTAGTGTCGAGGGCAAGCTGCGCTCCTCAGAGGCCTTCCTGCTCGACTTCATCAACAACTTCCTGTCCACGCTGCTGGTGGTGCCGGTTAGTTCCGCCCCTTCCTGTCCAACTCTCAGAAGCCTCCATCACCACTGCTGTTAATGAATACGATAACGGTAGTGGTTGCATTCGTATTATTTCAATAATGTTCATTATTATACATTATGACTGTGTAATGTCTGATAGTACAATACAAGAAAAGCAAAGGCACAAAAAAGTCACGTAAACAAAAGAAGTGAAGTAGACGTGTTTTAGGTTGCATTGGTATTCATAGTTTAGCTTGTAATGTGGCTACCAGTGTTCTTAAAAAATGACTGTATTTTGCATGCGTGTGCCTGCCTGTGTGTGTGGGTGTGTGTGTGCGTGTGCGTGTGTGCACCTGTGTGTGTGTGTTTCAGGACCACCCGGAGCAGGGGGTGCTGTACCTGGTGCGGGGGCTGCTGAACATGGTGCAGGACTACACCTGGGAGGACAACAGCGACGCCAAGGTGCGCGTCTACATCAGCGCCCTGCCCCTGCTGGCAGCACTGAGCCAGGAGAGCTACCTGTACTCCATCCCCAAAGGTAAGCGTACTCTGTCCCAGAACAGGACAGTTTGCATCGCTGTCCCTGAACTTTCTCCAGAACTTTCCTCCACTGTCCCTCAATGGTGGAATGAACTTCCACACTCAGTCCGATTTGCTGAGTTCCTCACTGTCTTCAAGAAAGCTCTGAAGACACAGCTCTTCCACGCTCACCTGAACACCTGAAACACTACCACCTAAAGCAATCTCTTGTGTCTTAAACTCAAATCTATGGTTTCATGCACTTGTGTCTCTACTGGCTAGCTTGTACGTTGAATTCAGATTCAAGTTCAGAACACTTTTACAGTGTCTTTAATGAAGTATACCTGGCATTCAGTGTTAATATTCATAGTAAGCATGGCGTTATGAGAGGGAGGTATGAGGAAAATGCATAAGGTCAGTGAAGACAGCTGATTGGCCTCTCTCCCTCACAGTGGACTCCAATGAGACGCTGTACGGAGGGGACCCCAAGTTTGTGGCAGAGATTAACAAGCTCTGCGAGACTCTGATTGGACAGGTGCTGGACCACCTGAAGACCCTGGGCAGAGATGAGGTGAGACTGCAGCACACATTACATATGACACACACACACACACACACACACACAGGGCGTAGATTTATTGGGTTGCCCTAAAGGAGGACATTCCTGGAGCAGGTCTGTACAGATGCAGAAATGTTTAGCTAAAGAGTGTTTGAAATTTTATCTTGTCACTTTTAGCATCACACAACTTGTTTTCAGTTGTCTGTTATGTATGTATGCATGTATCTGTAAAGGTTTGATGTCTGATGCACAGTGTCTTTCTCTGTGGACTCTTACCTGTTTGTTTCTGACTGCTTCTGTGCGTGTTGGTATGTATGCGTATGCGGTTATACCTGTCTATTTCTGCTGTTAGGTCTTCTGTGTGGGTGCCTGTACCCGTCTCTCTCTGACTGCGTCTTCAGTGTCTTTGTGTGCCCGTTTCTCACTGACTGAGTCTGTGTGTTCATATGCTTGCCTCTCTTCGATGTTGTCAATGTGTGTTCCATGGGTGCCTGTCTCTCTCTGACTACATGTCTGCATCTGTTTTTGTGCCTGTCTGTCTCTCTGACTGTGTGTATGCGTTGCAGGGGTTGCGCAGACAGAGCAGTCTGGCCTTCTCGCTGTTCGGCTGCCTGCTGGCACACGGGGATCTGCGCAACAACAAGCTCAACCAGCTGGCCGTCAACCTCTGGAACCTGAGCCACAAGCATGGCTTCTGTGACACGCGCACCTCGGTGAGCGGACACAGACATCCACACACACGCACACACACAAACACACCGGCATGCACATATGCAAGTATATCACATTATATTACATTCATTTAGCAGACGCTCTTATCCAGAGTGACTTCCATCACAGTAGAACATGAGTGTATCCATTCAATTTAAACAAGCAACAGTGTCAGACCAGGCTCACAACACTTCCAGACCAGTGTACACATGCATGCGCGCACACACACACACACACACACACACACACACACACACACACACACACACACACACACAGACACGGGGTAACAGATGAAGTTCATAGGAATCTGATGAACCATACACCTGATGTCCGACACACATACAGTGCACACATAAGTCTCCTTCCTACACGCATTAACTGCAGACATGGAGACACACAGAGCATTGTCCACATACTGTCTTTAACAGTGTAAACATAAAGCTACAGGGTATGTGTGTCTCTGTCTGGGCAGGTACGTACCCTGGAGTACGTTAAACACCAGGGACAGCAGGCCAACATGAACCACATCTCCGAGATGGCTCAACGGCTCTCCCTGCAGTCCAGGGCCTGAACTGCACTTATGTAGCCTGCACCTGGTCCTCTGTCCCCTGCGTCCCAGGGTCTTCAGAACTTCAGCTCCATCTCACCACCCCAGCAAGATCCAAACTGCCTCTTCTTGACTTGTCAGTAAACGCCCATCTCTCTCACTTTCCCTGCACAGGCAGGATGAATAGGAACCAGCATGCAGTGTTAAACAACAGTACTTCACAGTAAGGGCTGCTAGTGGCTGTAATCGAAAAGGCCATATTTACTGATTCTTCCATCTCAACTCCATCTCTGCTTTTCACTTGCTGCATACTGTGTGTGTGCAACTCATTTTTCATTCTGCACTTATTTTTTGTACAAATAAATGTGGCACAAGTGAAGGAAAGCGCTCAAGTGATTCGCTGACTTGGTGAGTCGTGGGAACAGCATGCATTCTGATGTCTGGTTTGGGTTTTGTTTTCTTGGTGAATGATTACAAGATAAGCAGCAGTGCCAGTGTGAAGCAAGTTCAACTTAGCGCTGAGGGACATTGAGGGTAAAGTGACATTTATTTGGTTAAACTCAGAGGGTACAGTTCATTTTGCCAGGTCCTCGCTCTGGTGCTCGACTTCGGCGCCTGTACACTGAATGATCGGAGGAAATCAGACTGCAGGAAATACAAGGTGTCAACTGTTATGTTTATTTACTCATTTAGTAAATCATTTAACAAACACCCCCTTTTGCATTCCAAATCAAGTTATCAAAAACGGGAAAAAAAATGGGTCAACATGCTGGTTTGTAAGCGTATGAGTCCGTTAGACTTGTTGCTCGCATCCTTGTAACTCAGGCAAAGATCATCCCGCGCAGTCACGCCCCTCCTCAAGCACTCTACAGACACATAACTCAGACACACACAGGAATACATTCAAGGCTAAGATTATGTCCAAGATTTTTTTTTTTTTTTAAACAACTTGAACGGAAACGTAACTACACATCTTTTAAGACATTGCATTTTTTTCTCATCAGACTTCAGTAGTGTCGAGTTCCAATTCTTGTGATGTCATTTGCATCTTGACAAACAGAAATTCCAGAACATAACTGAGTGTAACTGCATGAGACCAAGTATTCTGTGCTGTGGGTGTGTCCACACAATTTTTTACTGTTCATTTTGAAGTAGATTTAAAATACACCCTTTCAAAACTGCACCTTGTATACATCTGCAAGCACGGCCTTCCAAACAGCCCCTACCCACTGAACATATTCATCTTTATGGACTCATCCATTTCATTTGTCCAGCTGTATAGACTAGCCATGTTATTAGGACTTTGACATCACCATAAATCTTCGCATCGAACTGGTGAGCATTCGGTTTCTCTTCAAATGTCCCAGAGCCAAAAAGAAAATAAGAAGACAGTAGCTGGATACATGCTGGACATCGGTACGAGGCTGAAACCATTAAAGGACAATTTACTGGTCTCCTAAATGGACACATAGAAAGCACACAGTAAGATGTGCAGCATGACAGGTGTGAATGGGATTGCTTCTGCCATTTCCCTCATTTAATTCCTCAGAATTTCTTCAGCGCCACCCAAAGGTCTGGAGGAAGAAAAAAAAACAAAAACGGAACACTCCTCCCTCCCAAGCTCAGAGGAAGGAGAGGCTACGAGACTGAGAACCCGCAAGCTAGCAGCAACGTTGGAGTTCACTTGCATTCACAGGAGCATGCCGCACACGATCACCTACAAATAGATGCTTATGTGATCAGCTACATACCTGTACACTCACACACAAATGAACACACGCGCGCGCGCACACACACACACACACGCATACCTGTGCTTTCACACAGTAACAGAGGAGCAGTGGTCACACCTGTCCACACCATTGCTAGTTTTAACCACACTCAAGACACATCTCCACATGAACACCTTACCTACCTATGCAGTCCAACCCTGTCCCCCCCCCTCACCCCACCCTACCTAAGGTTTGAGGATGTCAATATACATTTACTTTACACAGAGTATAAGTTATTACCATTACTATAATTAATACAATAGGTTCCCACCCACTGGGGTCATGTGTGGAAAATGGCACAGAGGCCTGGTCAGTGTCGTCGTCGCCCCCCCCCCCGGAGAGATGGTCTGGAGAGGACAGGGTCTGCCACAGTGGTGGTGGTGGAGCTGCGTGTAACATTTTTGTGACATTTTGTGCCTTTCGTCCTTGTCGATGAGAAGAAAAAAAGTCCTGAAAGAATGGATTGCTACTGCTCTTCCCTCCCTTTTCCAAAAAGCAACACACAACTAAAGTCCACAACTAGGAGAAACAAAACAGCCTAAACCAAAGAAATTAAAGATAGTCAATCACTGAAGAAGAACAAAAAAAAAAAAAATTTTTTCATTTTTTTTTAATCGTTTCCAATCTTGCCCAGTCCAGTCCAGGCGGTGCAGAGAATGTGGGGGTCTGCCGCTTGGTTCTGGTTCTGGTTCTGCTTTTTGTGGTTCTGGGTTTAGTTTGATGTGTTGGGACCGAGTGTGGTGACCAGCGCCCAGCGGTTATGAAGCCAGCGGCCCCCTTTGCGGCCGGCAGCCCGCAGTGGCCCTCAGTCCAGCTCGATGGGACTGCTGTCCTCCTGTGCCTCCTCTCCCTCCTCCTCCTCTCCGGATCCCATCAGGCTGTTTAGGAGGTTCCCTGGGGGACAGGAAGTCCATAATGAACCAGCTGAGCTGGTAGACCCCTGGACTTTTACAGTGTCGTCCCCCCCCAGAGCCTTAGACACAGCTGTATTAACACTACAATTTCAACTACCTTATAGACTACAAGTAATGAGAGTTTTGGGAGAGTAAAGCTGTATCAACACTATAATGGGTGGAGCTAGTATGCACTGTCAATCACTGCCTCATATGAACCAATCAAAAGACTGTCTGCTGTAGCAAACCATCCCATGATTGGTTCAGAGCAGCAAGCCATTGGCAGTATGTAATGGCTCCACCCACACTAAAGTTCACAATCCTCACTCTCCCATCAGTCTTGAAAGCTCCTCAGTGTAACGCTTGCAAAGCAAATAGTGAAGAATCTGACAGAGTGATGCTATTCAGATTCCTGATCCACACCTGCGGGACCAGCACGTGGTACGCCACCAGCGCACACCCCCTTCTTACCTAGTAGGCCACCGTAGGACGAGGACTGTTTGGGCGGAACTCCGAAAAAGAGCTGTCCTATTCTGTCCAGGTACTGTGGGCGGCAGGTGGAGCGGGGAGAGGAGACAGGAAGAACCCGTAAGAACCCAATATCACTGCACCTCAATGCATCCGGAGTGACAGCAGCAAGCACTGCAGTACATTCCAGCTAAACAGCACCACTTTAACACACTCACCTCATTGTACATGGGGTCCCTCTTCAGAGACGGCTGATATTGCTCACATAACACTGTGAAGACCGTTAATTTCCCCCTGAAACAAACACACACACACACATGCGTGCATGCGTATGCACACACATGCATGTACACACACATACAAAAAGAAAACAAAAAACACATGAGTGAGTGTGTAGGAGCCTTAAATGCAAAATGCTGATTATACTGATCTAGTGTGTCTGGGAGCAGGTGTAGAACAGAAGGAAAAGCCTTAGGTAACCATGTAGACGATAAAAAAAAGTTATTTACAGGAGTTCTTAACTGCTGTGTTTTCAATGGCCACGTTAGCGCACACATGGCCTTTAACACGCTGGATGAGATGCATTCAACACGACCATTTGCACTTTTGTTAAATTTCCTCAGATATAACAGACCCCTGATCCTTTCCAGCAGCATCAGTTAAAACTACCCCTCACTCCACACTGAAATGCCAGCTGCCACAGAGTGATAACAGTTGAGCTAGCAAATTAAAATTCCAGTTAAAAGCAGGCAACAATGGGGACAAAACAGCAGTTAGATGGCTAATTTTCTTTATCTTTACCCTGTAAAATGATGTGTTTTAAAACACAATAACACAACCATGCAAAAAACATCTTTCTTCTGCTGGACTGTGGGGCATGTGGAATCATGCAAACAACCAGATTCTTCAAGTGACAAAAACAAACTTCTGCTTGAACACTTGGGCTACACTGACCACTGAACGGCAGACACCGGACAGCCCTGACTGTGGTGTATCCGGAGGTAATGTAATGTAAATGAAACAAAAGTCAGGGTCTTGTTGAGATGCAGCTGAATTCAGGCTGGTGTGAACACACTAAGTCAGGGACAACACTGTGAGAATTCTAAGGTCACATGTCCCACAATGCACCACTCACCCATCTACTGCCAGCAGCAGGAACCAAATGAAGTTGAGGAGGGGCTGCACGAAGGGGGGCCCCTTCTCTATCGACGGGTGCTTTTGCGTGTAGGTGGTAAACACCACCGAAGCGCTGCTTTTGTTCTTCAGACAGAGGAACCTTCAAACAGAGAGACAGAGAGAATATCTACTTCAGACACACAGAGAAAGACAGACTGGACAAAAGAATAAAAAAAAAGATGACAGAAGAGCATCTACGAAGAACCAAAGCCCATCGGTAAAGCATCACGTCCACCGCTCTGCAGTCGGATACAGTATGCAGTGGAGAGGCAGGCAGGGAGGGCTGGGGTTCGAATACTCACTGTAAGACAGCCTGCGCCACAAACATGTCCACCTCACTGCGGAAGCCCCGTGAGGCCGAGTACTCCACCAGCATCTGGGCACAGCCCTCGCCATCTGAGGAGTGCAGGAAGTGGTAGCGGGACTCACTGTAGTTTTGTTCTGCACAAAGAAAAAAAATTTATCAAGTGACATTTCACCATTTATGTTCATCTGTGACTCAGATGTGCAGAGATTTTTTTCCTCAGAGTGCATTAATACAGTGAGGAATCTGTAAATCATACCTGCTTTACAAACATGTAGCAGCAAATACGCATGGAGAAATGTTGATGTTAGTGTATGGCATCCCTGCCAACATCACACTGTTTCCCTTTCTCTCCTCCCTCCTCTGAAGATCTCCTCAACACACTTTCTTTCTCTCTCTCTATCACTATCTCTATCTCTGTCATGTCCTGTCATGCTCTCTCTGCTCACCTAAGATCTCCTCAACCCCATCTCTCCTCAGTGCCTGTCATACCTTTCCACAATGTGACAGCCAGTAGCTGGTGAAGTTTGGGGTGTCCCAGTTTCCCTGACCCCCCTGTGGACCACTTCAGCGCCCGGGACACAAAGGCCACCCTCTCGGGAGAGTTGGGGTCCATCAAGCTGAACAGCTTGACCAGTTGCTCTGCAGGACAATCCAAACCACACACACACACACACACACACACACGTCAGTCAATTTGACACTCACTGCAAATACTAGAGACGCCAAACTTAAAACCCGAGGAATAATAATGGGAGGAGTCACATTTAGTAGTCTGCAGTGCTGCCTGATTTAGTGGTTTCCACCCCGTACATGCCAGCACCGCCCCCTACCCAACCCTTACAACAATGCTGTGAGCTGCATGATTTCTGGGTATGTCTTTGCACACTTCTCAAAAAACTTTTTGGTTGTTCATTACGGAGGGTTAAACCTGTGAAAACCGAAACACTATCAACAAATATATCCCAAAATAAAAAAATGTAATTATACATAAAAATAAACAGCTGTCAGAGTAAATGCATACAAAAATATATAAATGTTAAGTACTTTAAATTTCACTTATTCAGTCCACTTTTGTTTATTCCTGTACACATTTCTAGTTAGTCTGTTTTCATATACTCATGGATCTATTTACTGATTTTTATTTTAACACATAATCCTCAGTCATTCTTTTCAGTCCATTGTCGCTACAGTACTTAAGTGATTCCATTCTCAACTTCTGAATTGCATTTGAGCGGTTTGTGAAGGTGTGTGCACTGCTGGTGATGGAAAAGAGACATCCACAGAGAGTGATGTCTGCTCAGTGCCGTGCCCTGACAGCTGTTCCTCTGTTTAGCAAATGGAAAGAACTGCCGTCAGATCACACACACTTACACAGCATAAAATACTTCAGCACTAACCACAGACACACACACACACAAACGGGTCCAAGGAGCTTGGCATAATCACAGACACACACAAAACCTAGCAATCCAAAACATCCACAGCCCCACCCACACCAACCCACACAGCCACGCCCATTAGATCGGCTCACCTAAAATGTCGTCTGCTACCTTTGTGTCCGATTTCTCCAGGGACTCCAGCACCAGCATGGACAGGTCTGCGGCGCTGTTTTGCTGTGGGCGAAGATGAGCAACAATTTATCCCTCCCATGCTCGACACGGTCACAAATCATCACAGGTTGTCATTTTCAGCACGGCCATGATGGCACCCTCCCTCAGAGACAGGAGACAGAGCCGCAGCTGTAGGCCTAGTGGGCAGCACGGGCTCTCCCTACCTGGTTGTAGCTAAAGAAGAGCAGGGCCCCATTGTACATCAGCTCCCTTGCCTCCACGTGCTTGGCCTGTGACATATACCTGCATCAGAGAGGGGAGGGTCGGGAGAGAGAGAGATGCCCGTCACAAACCCGGCTCACGATTCTGCACAACAGCACGGCTTCACAGCCAGCCGCTCAACCGCTGTTCCACAGAGGCTTCAGAACTGCAGGCTCTAATAATGGCACTGAATGCCGCTGGGAGAACACCGACAGTACTGCCTGCCCGAAAACAAACTGAAGATGACAGCAGTGATGGCGACGAGAACTAAAACAGTCATCACTCACTATGTTTACACCAGGTGCACTCTTTGAACTGAGCTGTGTATTCCAAATGAATCCTACATCGTTGCGCTCTTTACAACAGCAGACACGAAACATTCTGACAAAAATGATTGGGCTCGACAGCACAGCCCTCCTCGGAGTCTTGACTGGCTGACAGGGGGAGGGCCTGAAACACAGCTTGAGGCTACCTGTAAATTAATTTATATAACTTGTCAGCGAAGCAAAGATAAACCACACCCTGGAGAGCACAGTAAACGAAGCGCTAGAACAACGTCTCAACAAGCTTCCAGACGCATGAAAAGAGGCGCCTACACCTGGGCTTCTCTGCTGCAGGAAACACCAGAAACACCACACCTGAGCACAGGGTGGAGGGCTCTGTGCACTGCAAGACAAGAGACAGCCATCTTAGCTCCATTATCCTGACACAGCGAGTGCAGAGAATCTTCCTGAAACACCATCACTACATTTACCCCCCCCACCACGCTGGCCGTGGTGCGCACAGAAACTTCTGCACAGACCCCCTGACCTTCTGATCATGTGGGTGGCTTGTCCTACGCACTGTACCAGCAATATTTATAAAGATAAGTGAATCCGAGCAGAATGTTCTGCAGCATTACGCCTTCAAACACCCAGAACTCCCACAAACCTTTCTCACATGGAAGTCGCTACATGCCACAAGTTCATCCCAAAACAGCCTGTCACTAACTCCTGGCAAAGCCTCATGGTGCACACACTGACAGATTTGCTTAAACATACACAATCTCGTCAGCACCACACCGATGGAATCGAATTACGACCCAAATGTGACTGAGACTGAGACACACATGTGGTTTTCTTACGGTCGGTTTCGACTTACGCAAATGCGATGTGAAAGTTATAGTCGAGACAAGTTCACGTCCAACGCCCGGGCTTCAGAATGGTAGTTTACATTGTAAATGCATTTACGTTGAATACAATTCATTACAAGGAAAGCGTACACAATTTCTCTATCGAATGGGGCCAAGTTCAATCGTTTTGTCTCACCCTCACGCTTTTAAACTTGGCTAGCTTTCAACCAAACTTTTTTTGGATAAAATATTGTGTTGTTTTCTGTGACTGTGTTCAGCTCTTTCAACATTGGCTAGCTGCAAGCTAGTGATCTTCTAATGAAGCGAAGTCAAACCTCAAACATCCATTGCACTTTGACAACCAGCTAACGTTAACCTAGATATAATCTAAACCAGTGTTTCTCTACCATACTCCTGGCGGCACCCTGTCCTGCATATCTTCTATCTATCCTTGCTGCTTGATTAAATCAGATGTGCTCAGTTAATAAAACGTGCCACTGATGAGGTCAGTCAGGTAGGTAGAGCAAGGATAGATGGAAGATATGCAGGACAGGGTGCCGCCAGGAGTAGGGTTGAGAAACACTGATCTAAACAGTCGTTTTGGTGCACAGGGCGTTTGTAGCCAGCAGTCTAGTTAGTTACATAGCCAAGTTAGTAAGGACCTAATGTTAGCTCCCTTAAACTACACTATGCCTTTACTGTGCGCATGCTGTCTGGCTAGCCGGCTGATGGATAGCTTGCCAACTACGGTGTTGAGTCGTTCAGGCAGCTAGCTGGATGCTCATTCAGATCGCTATTTTGTAACTTGCCAGACTTTCAATCATTAGCTAAACCGGGTTTTCAAATAAAACCTTCCAGAACTGTGTTGCTATTACCTTTTACTGTAATCAGCCGAGTAAGCAATGGACGTATTATCCAGCTAATTAGCTAGTGGTAATTGTTAGCTCTTGTTCCGACAGCTGCCTAGCTAAATTAGTTGTTTTCATCTAACTCAAAATTCTGAGAAGGACTCGAGTAGAATAACCAAGATAACAAGGTAGCTGTCTCTATCATGTGTGGCCTGGATGCGTATCTAGCTATCTATAACGTCGTTACCCTTTAGAAGTAATTGCATTTTATCTGCTCCCCCCAGGCAGGTGGATTCTGAACAAAGGTAACAGATACAGCTGACCGGTTGTTATATTTATTTATTTACATTATACATCTCAGATTTATAAAAATGATCACCGGCAACTACGCTGAAATTATTTTTGCACAGTTAGGCTGCCTACCTAACGTTAACTAGCCAACAGTGGGACTATCTGGACGAACAGCTAACAATGTCAGCTAGCTACCTCGCTGGCAATGACTTAATATTTTATTTAGTAAACTGGCCATTTTTAATTTCATAAATGATAAGATACTAGTATCTCTATATGTGTCCGGATAATTTTTCTACATTTAACTAGCTAACGTTGGCTAATATTGTCAGCTAGTGCCAAATCGGAAGCAGCTACACAACCCGAGACCCCAAACAGTGATTGACATGGAACGTTTTCAATCACAACGTAAGAATCACTTCAAGAGGCGGGACATTCTAGGAATACGACCAATCACAATTTCCAGAAGGATGGCCGGCCGAACGGAGCTTGGTTGACAGGCAGAAAGATCTGGAAACGCAGGCCCTGGAACATTTTAGAGTAATTTTCATTCCGATTTTGACCGACAAGGCGAACACTCACCTAAAGAATAAGGTACGATACATCTGATGAGCTTCATAGTAATCCCCTTTCTCCACACTAGCTCGCAGTTTGCCTTCGACCCGCTGTACTCCCCCGCGGTTCCGTGCGCTGGAGCACTTCAGAGCCTCCTGCTCCGACATCATTGTTTGTTCCAAGCTGCTCAGCCCAACCAAAATCGCGTCAGCGGGAAGAGTCGGTTAAGAAAACGATAAAAAGCTGAGCTGACTCTTCCGGCTTGCCGTAGTTGTTAACATCAGCAAATGTTCTTGCGAGTAAATAGCTGTGTCATTAAAAATTTAGACTCTCTATCTGGGAAAAGCTGACACATTGCCGCATGTGCATTCAGTATCCACTATACTATATATAATTCTGCGAAAGAAATTTTTAAACTGTTCAGTGTCTTAAATTACGTGCTTGACTTTTCCTCGACTGCATGACATACACATTTTAAACGTCTTAAATATTGTTGAAGGATTTGTCACAAAAAATAAAAGTCAAGAGCGGATCCCATAAGGTCAACAGAAGAGAGTCATCCCGCTGAAACGAATTAATTAGACAAAATAAGTTTGGCTTGGGGTCCTTCCATCGATCTTGCACAGATTGATATTTAAGGCGTGCACCTTGTGAACTTCGAACATTTAACCAGCATACTTTTTGAAAACATTTAATAGTTTTAGCAGTTAAGTAACGCCAAATTAAGAGTTTTGGGAAGCTGTTCAGTTAGCTGGCCTACTTTAAAATAGCATGTCAACTCATGATTTTTAAAAAGCCTAGACGTGTCAAGTGTTAAGTTTGATTGATTCCATGTCTAGTGCGGATTCATGCCCTTCTGTAGCAAAACAGTTTAACGGCTGTTATTTTGTTTTTATCTTTTTAACCATTTCCAACAATTAATAAAAAGAAAAGGTAATATGGCAACTCAACATCAAATTCGCAAGGTATGTGCGGGAAAGTAAATTGGTGCATCCTTGCATCTCAATGTCTTCTGCCCAATTACTAGCAACTCATATGTAACCCACGCAACAAAAAATTATTCATTTTTTACTGTCCATCGATGCATGGAAAACTTTCCTTGTAAACGGAGTCAACATGATGCAAAATAAAAAATGGAACCCATTTTGGGCTTCTAGACAAACCAGCAAACTCCCACTTTTTTCGTCCTCTTCTCAGTTTGTACCAATGGGTGGCAGCAGGAATCTTTACAAAAACACATTACTGCTATCCAATTTATTATGGTCTGGGCAAATAGCATTCCTTTTATGAGTGACACGTCTACCGAGAAAGACCTAAGTTTTTTCTATTTAATAAACGCATAGCGAACAATCTCGCGCCGTAATTACGTACGCTCAAACCATTAACGTCGACAGAAAGTTCCAAAGTAGTGAACGTTAAAACCTTCGGTATATGTAGTAAATTTAAGAAGAGGGTTTAATTTACAGGCACACTGATCTACTTCAAAAGAATGTTACTCCAAAAGTAGACTGCCTTTACCTCTGACCCGTCATCTCACGTGCTTGTTCCTCTGTCAAGGGCTGGCGTTATTTGTCGATTTCACGCCAATGAGGGTCTAATCAAATACTGAAATGGAGCATCTGAAAAACCTCCTCAGGCATTTAATTCTGGTCTACCCAGCTATCAAACACCGGTGTACAGTACTTATGGCTTTTCATTTTAACGAAATGTGACAAATAGGTATTTTAACACCATTTTCATGAACAATTGGACTGTTACCTGTCCAGCACCTCTGCAAAGGTGACAACACACCTGTCCAAAGCAACTGTGTCTGACCCGCACCTACACAGCCTTTTCCCGGCACCTCAAAGGAGACCAAGTGTTTTTTCTTTCAATATGTTAATTGAAGCCTAAAAACCCCTGATTCCGAGAAGACCAGTGTGTTAGCATCTCTTAGCTTTTGAAAATGGGAAAAATAGAATACATTTTTAAAACTGCAGGAATTACAAGTTCTCAAAAATCAAGTGCTTTATTTAAACATTTCCATGGCAGTTTATTCATCGTATGCAAAGACACAAACAAAATAAAAATATATAAAACAAACACCTATACTGTCCCGTGACAATTACAAAATAGATTGAAAAGCATTTTTACAAAAATATATTGCATCAAGTCCTCTTTTTTCAGTAACTTATTTAAAAATAAATAGTGTTAATTTCTGTGAGTTTTTACAATAGGGCACTTTGCAGCGTGATAAGCTATAAATGGTTAAATCAAAGAAAGAGGAGGGCTTTTTACCTTTACAATTATTTAGTCTTGCAGCCTAATGTTTTCATCAAATTGTCAGGACCTGTGCAATATACATTTCTTAGGAGTCATAGCAGTACTTCCTTCTGAATTCTTAGTTAAAAATTAAAACAAACTGACAGTGAAAACAAAAATGTGTAACGGCAGGGCGTACCGTTTTTTTAAGCAACACTGATATTAGTGGATTTAAAGACAAACTATTAACACAATGTACATCCTCAGTTCCTGCACTCTTTTCTTGTTGAGATGGCTCTAAACACAAACATAACAGCACTATTAAGAGCTGAGCTGTAATGTAGAACAGGTGTAAGCTATAGTATCTTGGTGTCAAGATCCATCTCGTGGTGTTGCCAAGTCTACTCACAGCTGTGTTGTAGTTATTGAGAAGTTCAGATCAGTGGTTGTAACAGTTTAATAAAAAAGTGTGGTGAAATTGACAAGCTCCAACATGGGAAGTATCCATTCCGAAAACGAAACATTCAAAGACTGCCCAGGTGGTTCTGTAAGAGTGTTGTCCCCATCGTGGAAGGGTTGTGATCCAACTTCTTATGAATGCATTTTAAATACAAAGCATACTGGAAGGCCACAATGTATGTCCTGTGACTTCCATTCTCCTTTGCTGTTCCTCATATTGGGGGGCAAAGCAACGTCAGCAAAAAGTCATCTGGCAACAAAATGGAATAGCTTTGGACCAAGTGGCCAAGGCAGGCACGGACCTGCTTCAGCAGCTGTTGAGTCTCCTCTTTACTGTAGACAGTTGGCGGAAAGGAGCCAAGGCTTGGTGCTTTCGTCGTCTGTACACGCATCCATTTCAAACACCCGGGAGAGGTTTCAAAAACGAACAGGCGAAAACCACACAGCCGCGGTGTGGTGTGGGGGGTAGACCACTCGGGCGGTGCTGTGGGGTCAAGCACCGCATTCTGGAACGTTCTCCTGTCGATGTGTCCAGGCTCTGTCCTGGATGGGTGTGTTTCAGTGCGCAGCTCAAATGCTGGGTTTGGAGAGCAACTTCTTGTCACTTGTTAAAACAAACAAACAAACAAAAGTGGCTTCATGTTCCACCATCATGTGGGTTTCTCCAGCACCCCCTGCCCCCTGCATACATCCCTCCCCGATCCCTCTGCAATGTCCACCATTTGCTCCTCCCCTTCAGGGGAAGATCTGAATGAAATATAAATACGGATAAATCTGGCAGTGCGAACGTGGTGCAGGACCTGCGCCTCATTTGCGGCTGGGCTCCCCGTGCACCCGGAAGCGGTACAGGCAGGTGTACTCTGGGTGTCCCCAGTTGGAAAGCACCTGCATCTCGATGATCTGGTAGGCCTGGTCATTCTCCTCCTGAAACACAGAGCAACAGCCAGTAAATACCACTCATGCAATACACCAAAAGAATAAAAAACACCACCACAGCTGTCATCAAGGGAAGGTCAGCGCAGAGGCCCTAACAAACGTGAAAGCCACTCCAGAACTATGTACCTTTCAGTGCCACCCCTTTGACAATTGTATAACACATTCAATATCTAATACATGATTAATAAGCAAATAAATTCTACATAAAATTATGAATTCTGACAAAGTCTCTTGTTTTTGGTGATTGCACTGACTATATAAATAACTAACCACTTAAAAGGACTTGATTGCACTCACTATATAAATCATATAAATTATTATAAATAATATAAATCAGTTAAAGGGACTAAAACCTTTAAGTCAATGCAAATATGCATAACCTCACATCTTCTAAGAATGAACTGTTTCTGAGGGGCAAATAGCCCAATGTGATTCTTATATAAAAAAAAAAAAATTAGATAAACTGTCAGCTTGTCAACAATATGTGTCACTGAGAAATGAAGTGTCTGCAGGCTGAAACAGTGCATTGTGGGTACCGAGACAGGGAAGGTCTGCAGCGATTCCCCGTCCTCCTGGTAGGTGTACTGGCCCAGCAGTTTGCCCTCCTCCTGGTTTTCATCATCCAGACCCTGCCATCACAGACCAGTTAATAACCAAACACACAATCACTACTAAAGATCCAGTGTTCTGTAGGGAGATGTCCTTATTTCTGTGGAAGCATAACCCATTTCCATTTCCAAAAATCACAGGATTATTGAAAAGATGCAAGAAATTACTTTGCGTGGAATATGAAAGAGACGGGTGTAAGACTTTATTATATCTGGATCTAGACACTGTGCTGAAGTAATAAAAGGGAAATGGGACACTGGGATATAGTGCAATTGCTGAGCATTGGCAATTAACTACAGTATAAATCTAAAGACGTTAAGTTGGTATGACACAATGCTATTGTTAAAACATACTTGAAGTACTGTGTCCAGTTCTTGGTACCATGCTCACAGAAGAGCACAGAAGCTTGCAAAAAAAGTACAAAAGGGGCAACAACACTGGGCATCTTCTCTGGTGAGTGACTTACATAGACACTGAACTGGCGAGGGGCGCTGCTGATGTTGCCGGTGGGGGACAGGGATTTGGGGATGTGCTCCAGGGAGAAGGCAGAGGGGAGGACACTCAGTGACAGCCGGATCACCAGGTACCCTTGGGAGCCCTTGAATGCCCAACAGTTCCCGGGGTGGATGTCAGGCTGGAGGGTGAGGAGGAAGAGAACAAATGATTGACACTATTATCAGCTGGATAATACGGCCTGGCATTGGAAAACTGAAGCCGCAGTGGCCACTACAGTGACCCAGACAGAAATCAATACGGCAAAAGTATCATGTATCCATAGCTCTCGAAACGCCGGAGCGTCTACTACTGAGAATGGACACAAAGAGGAAATGCTAGGTGACACCAGCATCACCTCATTGGAAAATTAGTGCACGCAGACTATGGCAGGCAGGTCCCCAGCTCTGGTACCGGGACGAGAGTCCGAGAGACACGGCGCTGAGACACTGACCTGTATGACGACGCGGGGCGACTGGGAGAAGTACCAGAGGGGAATGCCGAAGAGGCTCATGAGCGCCGTCTTCGTCTCGTAGGTCTCCGAGCAGCGGGTGCTCAGGATGCTGCCACCTGCGGACACAGCGGCACCGCCCATCAGTCACTTCCTCCACCCACAATGCAACGGGGCTTCACCGTTTCTCGCAGTGTTAGGGGCGGCTCAAAGGGAGAGGTTATCCTGACTGATGTGATGCAGAGCAGCTGGATGTTTCGGTACAGTCCATAGAAAGGACATCTTTATCAAAGGGCCACTACCCACATCTCAGTGGGTTCTACTGGAATGAGATGTTGATAATCAAATGGCCAAAATAGCTCTCCCTCAAAATACTTCACATACACACACACACAGACACACAGAAACACTTGCTCTATTTATCTTTTAATCTCTGCATCAAGCCTGGAGAAGCTCCCAGCCCTAACCATGCCGAAAATATCCAGCTGGTATCTTGTGAGAAAAAAGGGGCTTGATGACTGGAAAAGGCCTGAGCTCTCCACTCCACCATCTGCTTCTACACCAGAGCACGTGGCAAGCCCAATCAGATTAGAAAGTAATCAGCAACTTAAGAGCGCTGTGTCTTATCTACAGAGCTCCTTGTGGAGTGAAGGAGATAGCTGGTGCGCAGTAAAGGCGTTAAACGCTCTCCATACCTCCAGACTCAAGGGCGTAGTCCACCAGGCCCGTCCGGTCGTGGGAGTACAGTCTTAGAGCGTTCTGCACAATCAGCTGCACGTGCTGAGAGAGGGACACAGGCAGATGGAGAAAGCGACACCTCAGTAACAAACAGGGCCATTGATGTTACATAGCTGAAAATGCAACCATGTTAACAACGGAAGGAACTTCATGCATTTGTAGAGTAACAGCTTCGCTTCAAATACACTGCATGAGCAAAGGTATTTCAGAGACAAAAGCACCATCTGGTACTGCTGCTTTCATCATTTTTTTTTTATTTCAAGTTTCTGACCACAGAGCCGAAACACATGGATATAATGAACTGAACCTCTGAGAAAATCAGTGATTCTCCATTTTACGGATCAGTATGTGTAGTTTAAAAAAAAAAATGTTTAAAATGAATTCAGAAAGATTCCCAGAGGCACAGCAAGTGGCTCCCTAACCTCCTCGGTCATCCCCGCCGCCTCGGTGGCGTGCGCCACGGTCTCCGTCACGGCCTGGGCGCAGGGCGGCTGCCGGCTCTGCTCCGCCTGCAGGGTGAGGTTCCTCAGGATGCGCTGTTCCAGGGAGGCCAGCGAGGCCTTCAGGTCGGAGCCGCGTGCGAACTGCGCGGACAGCCACTGCAGCAGGGGCTCGGGCAGCTCCGCCCCCTCCTCCGCCCGCTCCGCCCCGTAGAACAGCGCCCGCAGCTCCCGCCTCACCTGCGCAGACACCTGCCGCAGCAGGGCAGACGGAGAGAGGAGGCTGAGTGCGGTCTGCCGACACCGAGGACTCAAACGCAGTCACACGTTCTTCCTCTCGCCTCAAGGTTAAGTCGCCAGATAAGTGCAACTTTAGGGTGCTTTCACACTAGAGCTTTTGGTGCGGACCCGAGTCCGGTTGAGCCGTTAGTTCGGTTCGTTTTGTTGATGTGAAAGCTGTTTCTGAACTCGGGTGCGCACCAAGGGACTGTACCCGAGTCCTCCAGAAAAGGGGGGTCTGGGGTACGGTTCACCTGAACTCCAGTGCGGTTCGCATTTGGTGTGAAAGCTATCAGATCTAAAACCAGGAAGTAAACGTTATTTTGCCTCCCTTTTGCGTCGTTGCCTAGCGACATTGGTAAATAAAAGCTGCATGTTCCTTATGTGTTGATGACGTAAACGGACCAGGGTTCGCAACCAAAAAATGTAATGTGAAAGGAGACCAGCGGGGGCAGGGGAAGGGGGGGAATAATCGCACTCGAGTTCGGACCAGCAAAACGGACCAGGTGTGAAAACAGCCTTAATGGCCGCTGAAAAAAACAATACTGGATGTCGGCATTAGATGAAATATTTTCAAATTTTGAGAAATCAGAAACTGATGAAATGTTTAGCAGCCTTGAGAACAGACTGTGAAATTACAGCAAAAAAAAGATTACCACATGACCTAAATCAGAACTGGCTAAAATGTAATTTGAATCTTTCTCAAAAATATGTCAATGTAATTACTCCTCTCTGTCAGTACTCAACAATACTATGAAAAGAAGTTCTTCATAAAACGATTAGTTGCGTTCAATTGCTCCTGTTGGTCAGTTTGTGTGTAGTTGTGTGACAATATTCACCAATATGCCATGTAAACTGAATTCAACTGCTAAGTTTGTACATTGTTTCAATACCATTGCTCAGTGACAAACTGACTGGCTTTAAGTGCAACTGTAAATAAAGTGTTTACATGGCTCAATAGGAGAAGAGACCCTGGAGGGCAAGAGGACGAGGCTTTCGTAGGCGCTGCGAGATGCGTGCCACTCTCACCGTGTCCTGGAGACCGTCCAGCTGCTCACACTTTCCCCTGCAGCCAATTACACCCTGCAGGTCATGCCTGATGCGGCCAAGCTCCGCCTCCAGCCTCTGCACCTCCCCCAGGAGGGCGCTGTGCTCCGCGCTGTCCGCGCCCGCGCTGAGGAGGGAGAAACCAGAGCGCCAGAATTTAGTACGTGCTCTTCAGGAATTTAGGACAACTTTTTTTAACCTCCTCTCCATTTCAGCAAAACACAGCCAGCATAGACGTCAGCCCAGAACTGACCTCACTGAAGCCGGTGGGGCCGTCTCTTGCCTCTGCTGCACCTCCTGCAAATGTAATAAAAATGATAACTATTGGTAACAACAAACAATGACAATTAACAAACATTTTACGGACACATGGAAGAATTAACTAGTAAAAACCAGTCTGTAGATGTCACACTGCCCTCGAGAGAGAGAGTAGTGACAAGTTTACCAATTTACACGTTACATAATCTCAGTTTTATTGTTGTTGCTTAATTGTTGGCTGTATTAACAGTAATTCATCCAAAGCACAGGCACTGTGCACCTCGGTTTTGGCCGCCAGGGCCTGCAGCAGCGCCTCCAGCTCAGCCAGGCGGGACTCGTGACTCTGCTGCTGCGCCACATACTGCTCCTGGCTCTGCGACACGGAGGGACACAGAGGGACGTACGCACAGAATGGGGGAGAAGACAGAGAGGAGACACGGGACAGAGAGGAGACACGGGACAGAGAGAGGGGAGGAAGGGTAAAGAGAGGGAGACGGAGAACACAGAAGGGATGTTCACAGAGAGGGACAGAAGTTATAAACGTGATGATACAATGTTTATGACATACAAGTGGCATCTAGTGTGGACTGCATATTCTCACATGTACCCACAGCCCACTGAATTCAAATCCATTTCACGTGTTCTAGCCATGACCTTCCCCCTCGTCTCTGTAAGCAGTGATGCATGCTGACGCACAGCCACATGCTATGCCGTGACAGCCTTACCTTCTCCCTGCGGGCAGCCTCCTGCTGCAGCTCGCCCCTCAGCAGGGTCAGCCTCTGGTCCAGCAGGCCGGAGACCCACAGCCCCAGGCTGTCCCTGTCCGTCCGTCTGTCCAGCTGCTCCCGGAGGGAGCCGTAGAGGCCCAGCACCTCCCCATGCTGCTGCTCCTGCAGCCGCCCGCCCCTCTGCACGCTGTCCAACAGCAGGGCCAGCCGCTCCTCCAGCCGGGACAGCCGCTCTGTGTCGACGGAGACCGCCGCGCCTGCGTGCTGTGAGCCCCAGAGAGGGGGGGGAGGAGAGCAAGTGAGAAGAGGAGAGATATGGGGAGAGGAGAAAAGAGAGAGGTGAGAGTGCGGTCTCACCTGAAGGACTGCAAAAACAAAAGAGGGAACTCCTTCACACACAATCACACAAGGGAACAATGTTAAGACTCCCATTATACACCACATTTACTTGCCCTTCACATATGACTTGTTCCTGAACACACATTCAGGACAAGGACAAAGTATCTAGCCCTAGAGTCCTCTCGCTGCTGGCAAGCCACTGTCCTCTTGTTTACAGCACAACATGTCACCTGTAGGGCGATGGGGCTCGAAGCCCAAAACTCACACTGACACCCAGTAACCCCAAAAACCCAAAAACGAGGACGCAGGCGGTATGCTGCGTGCTGCTCTTACCTGTGACAGAGCCGGTGTTGGAGCTGTGGCTGGGTGACCCTGCCCTTTGCTGACCTGCCCCGTCGACAGTGGGGTCAGGGCCCAGGGGAGGGATGACGACGACTCCCTCCACTCTGTCAGGTTGACAGCAGGCAGATAGCCCAGCAAGCTGGACGGACCCCAGTACCACAAGCCTGGGGGAACACAGCGTCAGGCAGAGGGCGGGACAGACAGGAGGTGATTTAAAGTGGCACTGCAGCGTGTTCTGTTATTACTGCTGTGTGTTTGTAGGCTGAGAGCCAGTAACATTATCTGAAGATATCAAATGCCACAATGTTAATCAACACAATTTTAATAAACGTGATACCAAAATGATTTTTTTTGCGTATTACCAATTTTGAAGACAATTTTGAAAATAAAACACTTAATTTAACTTTTAGAGTTTCACTGTTTATTAAATTGTTTGTGAAATGTCACCCAGCAGCATAGTTTGAAAATATACTCCCCCCAAACAATGATAATAAACACAGTACGCATATGTGGACGACGCAGGATGGATCTGGATTAGGATATAAACGCAATATAGAATGCGTGTGCATGTTGTTGTGCGGGCTCCCAGGGCAGCACACTGATCTGGGAACAGCGCTGTATGATCACTCACCCAGAAGCAGAAGGAACGGGAGCAGGAAAAGCAGGAATTTGTAGAGTTTAGGGAGACACCTAGAAGACAAAGCAACCTTTTGTTAAACATCATATATATCACTCATCTTTGCTCTCACCTGGAGAGCAAGCCAAAGGAAGCTTTCATCAGCTGCATTGTCTAGAAGGGGTAGTGTTTGAGAAAGGAAGAATAAATCACATAGATACAGAATGTTAAATATAGAGAACATAGTGTAATGGATATAGAATATTATTTATGACACAAAGTGGGTCTTGTGTTTACTCCATTTCTTTTTGTTCAGGCAACTATATAACTCCAGTATCTTATCAGCAAAACAGTTTATCTTTAACTTCGTAACTCAGCAAATAATGTAGCACCTTCCAAAGGTGAAAGGAAAAGGACATAATATATTCCATTCTTTTGGCAGAAGTATTCACTCACCTGGCTTAAGTCAACACTGGTTTAGTTAACTACAAGCATAAAGCTCTAAAAATAGCACACTTTTGTCAGGTTAATTTAATATTTAACTGTCCAGAGAGAGCACTCAAGACTGCAGATCAATGAGAGTACTTTTGTGCAGACAAACTCAAACCTTGAGCTAGATAAGACACCACGTTTTCCAGCATAAGTCCAGACTTTTGAACTGTAAGGCTGTAGTACATGATTGGCAGTTGGGGTCAAAGCTCATGTATCTGTGCCACAGGAAACCCTTAGGGGTGTGTGTGGAGCCTCACCGGGTCAGGATGAAGACGTTGAGCAGAGACATGAGGGTGACCAGCTGGTACCATCCTGTCCCCAGCCACCAGAACACCCCGGCGGCTGCCTTCCCTACAGTCAGAGACAAAATGAAGGGGTGAGACACAGCACACCTGCTTGTTTTTGGGGAAACAGGGAGAGCAATCCACACGAGGGGCAATGCATGCAGGTCTTCTCTAGTGTTAAGCTGGGGTTAGACGGATATACGCCATCTGGAGGCCAAAGCAGGGACACCACAGTCATATAATAGACATAAGAGTCAGACACCACAGACATAATAGTCATAGACAAGGAGGAGTGGGCTTTAGAGAAACTAGAGCACAAAGAGACAAGTAAAGGCTTGTGAGGCACTAAAGGATTGTGGGAATGGACGCAGGAATGCACCCTACACCCAGCACTGGAGACCTGGGAGATGAAGGGACATTAGACAAGCAAGCGGTGAGCTGGAAAGTCAATTTTTTTTTTACTCACTTTATAAGTTTTTCTCCACACGAAAAGGTCAATTGCAATCATAAAAGCACTCAATAACATTGAATTTTTCACCAGTCTACAGACAAGTGTCCATGTAGAGGTAGAGAGAACAGGGAAGGAGAGTCAATTTTTAAACATACTCCCTGTCCCTTAAAAAGGTTCCTTTTCTGTATTTTTGGGGAGCCATTCCTTGGGCAGGGATTTCCCAGTTTCCAAGCACATAATAAGCAGCAGCAGCATAAATTCTAATGATGTTTCCAGTCTGCACTAGTCGGTTTATCCAAATCTCTTCCTCTGTTGGCATCTGATTAGTTTAAATCTATTTATGCAAAGACAGAGGAGGGATTCGGCACCAAGCCAAGAGGCTGCACTGCGCTGCATCACAAAAAGGCCTTGCATAGGAGATAAAGACATGAGCTGCCACAGAGGAGCGGGAGTCCACACGCAGTGAAGAGCCGGTGGGGATCGGCACAGAGGGAGAGTAGGGAAAGAACAGGATCGGCGGTTCCACGCGTGGGTTAGACCAGCATGTCCCCGAGAACGAGACCACAGGTCACACAGCAAGCCCCCGGGTCTCACCTAGAGCTCGGCACTACAGCACACACGGGGTTAGTGGAAAAATGTCTAAAACTCTACTGACAGAAGCTGCTAGTCAGGGGATCAAGCCAGCTGAGGGAGACAAGGGGACGTTAGCAAGTCGGGGGACAGGTGGGGTGGGTTTTGAGGTCTTCGACGCGGGACGCATAATGACCTGGAGACACTGCGGCCAACCACAGCACTGACAGCAAGGTGCGGGCCACAGACAAGCCCGCAGATCCCACCGATCGTACCGCCTGCAGCAGACAGTAGCCTGGAGACCCCCAGGGTGAAACAGCCACAAAAAACTATTTATATCAAAATGATAAATGCTACATTTAGCTACATACACAGAATAAACATTAATAATGTGACACCTGATGTCTTCCACTGGACTCTCAAGTGTGGATAAAAAGCAAACAATCATAGCTCTAGTTGAGGACTTCCTGCTTGCTTTCTGCAAATGCAAACAGACCCATGTAGGCTCCTCCAAAACATCCCACCGAACACCGTACACTCACAAGCTCCAGTAAATGCATGACATCCGACTTCTGAGAGTTTCAGTTGGTCTCTATTAGCCTGGGCAGTTACACCAGTGATAATTAACCAGCAGAACGCCCGCTGCTGCTAACGTTAAGAGCTGCTGCACACACGATAGGCCAGTTTAGGGGAAGTAACCTGTGAAAGCAACAACACGCCACAGCGCCCCCATCAGGCGGCGTGCCCAGGAGGGCTGTGCGTGGACCGCCAGCTTCTCCAAGTGCTGTTTCCCTTTGCAGTCGTCACCTGTGTGGGGGGGGCGTCACCAGAAAAGGTGGTGATGGGGAGGAAAAAACAGAACAAAACAGAATATAAATAAGTCAAATCAAATGGATGTGAAGGGAGAACTAAGGGGGGAAAAACAGAAAAAGAACTCAACAAAAAACAACAACAACAAAAAAACATTAAATAAACACTGAAATTGAATGAAGCAAAACTGAAAATGGGGCAACTCAAGAGCTGCGCGTTAGAGACTGTGGGAGAGAACACACTGGGCAGAAGGCTCCAGGGATATCTCTAACCATCTGTCCTCCTGACCCAGGTACACCTGCCCCTCCAGTCAGCCCACCCCCCTACTCTCTGTCACACAATGGATGGATGTGTCCCTGCTCCCGTCTGGTCTGCTTTCCCTGCTGTGTGGGTTGTTTGACTCCCTCTGACATAAGCGCTGCTCGAGACTCATGGCGTCTGGCTCCACCGTGTTTATGAGAACAACGGCTCAGATACTGCAGTTGTTTTTCTTTTTTTCCAGGAAACTGAAGCGATATGACCAAGCACTCAGAAATCCCCTTCATCTCTGACCATGAACAGAGACAGCCACAGAAATGCAGAAATGCAGGGTCACACATTCTTTTCTACATTACCAACCTGGCCTGACAGGGTCTAAATCTCACAACATTTGGCAGACCTGTTTTGCTGGCTGTTGATCAATTTTGTAAGATCAGTGAACAACCCTTGCTCTGACTCCACAGTAGACAAACTCCCTCCCCTAACAAGAAACCTTGGTGGTTTGAAACGTCATCTCTCTTAACTCCTGGTTAACACAGCAGGCCTTTTCATTAAGAAACACATGCTTGGTTTACAGCAAACTGCACCCCAGGCATCCACATGTAGGAAATTAGGGCAGTGAGCAGCACATTAGCGTTTCACCCTCCCCAATCACTCTCCCCAAATCAGCTTAAGCAATGATTGCAACAACATTAAAAATCACATTTCCAGAAAGTTCTCTGCCCCATTACCATATGACCCATTTTGACTGATCCCAATACAGAGTCCAAAAATAAGCAGCTTAACACTGAAATCAATACTCAATTTCAACATATCGATGCTAATCAGAACCCAGGAGGTTTAGCTTAGCCCTCTCTCATGTCTGGGATGTTGGGTTAAGAAAGATGAGAAAATCAGTGTTTTAAAAAGGCAGGTGTGAGGACATCGCGCCCTCCTGGTCCTGTTTCTGACCCTGGTTCCCTGAGCGCGAGTGAAGGAAACAGGAAGCGTTACTCACACAGCGACCCGTTCAAACTCAGGTGCCCGTCATCCGTCACCAGGTCCTTTACATTCATGCTTCCGCAGTAGCTGGAGTGGGCTGCAGCACAATACAAAATACACAGGGGAGAGGAGGGGGGAAAACAAAGGTACAAGTGAATTTAGTTTCCAGCCAGGAAAATCCCTCTCTCCCCTCCTTCTGTCATCCCTCAGACTCAGGTTGAGGATGAGCAGAGGGCGGCAGAGAGTGAGGGAGGATTTGCATGTCACCACGGCGACGGCCGGGACGGACGGAGGCCCGATTTGCTTACGAGGGAGAATGACGAAGACCTGTGTGGGGGGCCTGGGGAACAAATCCAAACAAAGAGGGATAGAGGGAGGAACAGCTCAGAGACGGGGAAAAATAAATAAGTATAATGAGATGCAGCAGAAAGGTTGGCTGTTGACATCTCATCAGGAGTGAGTGGCCCGCTTCAGTGGTGAGCTTGAAGGCAACCCAGAGTGAGTTGTGAGTTGGGAGCCAGAGGAAACAGTCTGAAACAACAGTGATATGGACTAAGCAGGGAAAACAAACAATTCCACCACCAGTACCCAGTGCAGACTTCTCTAAGCAGAAGCTCATTCAAAACTGTTTTCCAAGACCTTTCAATCACCCTAAACCCTTGGCAAGACGCAGAGCTATCCCCGAGTTCATAAAAACAGGTCAAACAACAAACATGCATGACCATCTAACTTGACTGCGCAAGTCTGGCCCAGCACTGTGCTCCCCGAACCTGCGGCCGTGTAGATAGACGCACAGAGAGTGTGCCACCACCTTCGAGACAGCCAGCTGCGGGTTCGAGAGGGAACGCCGGCGGCTGACAGCGGGAGAGCGCGTGACCCACGACGTGCGACGCGTACCTCGGTCACCGAGCGCTCTGCCTTTCTGGCGCGTCATCAGCCGAGCGTTCTGCGCCAGCAGCGTCACCAGGGACACCGCGGCGGCGGCCACCCTCCTGCTGCAGCGGAGGCAGGAGCCCGAGAGCGACGGCAGGACACCTGGCGAGAGAGAGCGGCGCGGGCCGCGGTCACAGGGGAGCGCGCCGCGAGCACGCGCGGCAGGGACCAACGGACAGCGCGCCCTTTCAGCCCGTCTTCTCCCAAGCACCACAGAGCAGGGATGCGGAGGTGCATACGTGCGTGAGACACCAGAAAGCCAGATTTCATTAAATCAACCAAGCCTGTCATTCAACACCCCATTAGGGGAGGGCAGGCCTTTTCTGCACTGAGCATACAGGTGGGTGTAGGGAAAGCTGTGTGTGTTAGAGCCCTGTGATTGGTGAGTTTGAATGCTCTGTGAAAGCTCTCACAGCCTGTAACTAACAGGCAAACTGTGGTGGTTAGTTCAGAGTGGTCAAAGTCGTAAATGCAGGAGTGGAAACGCTGACGACCTCAAAGCAAAGAGAATCCGTATCACCAAGCTGCAACGAGAGTGATCAGTGAAAAGGCTGCTGGGATAGAAATCCAGTGCTGTGAAGGTTACGCCCCCACCGCTGTGCGGTTAGTTCCCTGGCCCATCCCCGTGCAGGCATGAGGAACAGGCTGTGAGGGTGACGGAGAGGTATACTGAGGGCCACTTTGAAACGTGTACCTTTGCCTTCTGTGCGGATCTTCAGCAGAACATTCTGCACCAGCAGTGTCATTAAAGACGCTATGGAAACGGCCACTCTCCGGCTGTATCGCACGCAGGTGTCGGAGAGCGACACCAGGATCCCTGGCGACAGACCGACATCTCCAGGTAAGACAAGTAGGGGTGTAATCGGAGAACGCACACTTGCAAAAACTCACGCCCTTACCCGCACAGATATACAAGCTAAGGCACTCACCTGTAATACACATGCACGGACACACAACACAATAGCTACTCAACAACTGACAGATTTATACACATAGTCTGCATTGGTGTAGGTGTGTCTCCAACACACTCACACATCACATGTGAGGGCTGGATGAGAGATTTTTTAAAATGCTCTCCCCCTTTGTTCCACCCTTTCCGGAAACGCTAATTCCACATTAAGCTCATCTCACTGCAACAACCTCTGCGCTCACGCACAAGCTGTCACGAGGAGAATGCAATCCTCTGACAGACTCACACATAGCACACTACAAGTCCCACAGTGAACAACAGTGAAGCGAGTGCTGATTGGGAGAATAGGCACAGCTCCACTGATGTCATCCCAGCAGCTCCTAAGTGCCTGACAAGTGGCACGGTGTCTGACTGCAGAGAGAAGGAAACCCTACCAACAACCCCACCCCCCTGCCCTGGTCAGATGAAGCCAAAACGCACATAACCGTCCAATAAAATGGCAAAAGAAGCCTGCGGCTGCAGGGAGCGGAACTCTGGAACCACTCAGCGGACCAGGGCGTGGCCTCACCTGACTTGTGCTTCCGGCTCTTGTCCCGGTAGTAGACGGTGGAGGAGGGTGGGGAGCCGGGAGCGGCCGCCGCGTCTCCGGAGGCGGAGCGACGCAGGGAGGAGGAGGAGGAGTACGCCGTGAGAGCGTCCTTCCTGTCGGAGTGGACAGTGCAGTCTCTGCAGATGTAGCCGTTGAGCACGGTGGTCTGCGTCTGCGCCGTGTTAAACTCTCCGTTCAGCAGGGTCGTGCTGTGGTCCGCCCTCGTGCTTTGCTCTGAATGCGACACACACACGCAGTCTCAACAACACGGAAGGAAAGCAGCACACACAGAGCAATATGAATTAACATTCATTTTGTCATTCGCTTTCTACTGGTCACTAAATGGAAGTGTCTTTTGCCATTAAGCAATCATCTCACACAAATTATAAAAGTTTGAAAAATGTAAGGGAAATAACATTCTTCAGGTAGAGCCGGTCAAGTTAGAGACAGCTGTTCCACATATAATTAAACATACTACTGTCTCTACCACACCCTAGTCTTACCTGAAGAACGTCATTTCCCTTTTAAACATGTAAAACATGCTATATGGTGTGCTGTCCTATTTTTGCTTATACAAACAAGAACACCCATTCACACATGCATATATATAATTTCACACAACCAAACTGCATTAATCCAGAAAAATCTGTCAACACCAAAATCAACAACTACATTAATCAATTACCTTTGAGATCTGTATCATCATCCAAGCCTACAGTAAGAAAAAAAAGAGAGGGACATATTTAGGTTGACTGATTTGTTGACATTATGCGCTACCATTCATTCATAATCCCTACTGCAAGAATGGCCACATAAACCATGCTTGCACATCTTAAAGGCCTGCCTGACACTGGCTTTCAGGGGCAGGAAGTATCCTCACTCCACTAAATACAACCCACCACACTTTCATTTAAGGCATTCACAATCAGTACAGGTTTGAAACACCGGATTTTAAGAGGTATCTTTAAAATGTTCTCCCACTGAAACCAATGATAACTGAACCACGGACCCTTCAACAGGGCATACAGTGGCTTTGGAAAGTATTCAGACCCCTTTACTTTTTGCACAATTTGTTGTGTTATAGACTTAATCAAAAAAAGGATTAAATGTATTCTTTTGGCTGTCAATCTACACATAATTACTCATAATGACAAAGCAAAAACTTTTTTTTTTTTTTTTTTTAACATTTTTGCAAATTTATTAAAAATCAGAAACTGATATATCTCATTTATGTTAGTATTCAGACCCTTCATTCAGTGTTTTGTAGAAGCACCTTCTTGGGTAAGTCTCAAGCTTTGTGCCCCTGGATTTGGGCCTAAATACTGTCCGAAGTCACTGTGCATGGTGAAAAACGGAGAGTTTTCACACAGAGAGCCCACCCTGATCGGTTTGAATGACTGAGTCATGTTACGGGCAGTGTAAAGACTACTGCTCTCGAGAAGCTATGGAAACGAGCAGATCCATAAAGGGAGCCGGCTCTGGGCTCCAGGGCCGGAGACCTGGCACTGACCCCAGAAGCTGTCGACCACGGTGCGCTCCTGGATGCTCGACTCGTCCAGCATGGAGGAGAGCAGGGAGGCGTCGCTGGCCGTGCAGCTGTGCAGGCTGCCGCGGCCGTGCAGCGTGGCGCCGGACTGCGACTTGCGCGGGGTGTGGAGCAGAGACTGAGAGCCCGTCGCAGACCGCTCCTGCCTCCTGCTCCGCAGGGTCCTGGGGGCGGAGACAGACGCGTGACCAATGGGGTCCGGTCAAGGGGTCAGAGACTGACAGGAGAAAAAGGACACAAAGCGGGCACCGCTTCTACTGTGGCCGGCGGCAGCGTAGCCTAGTGGTAAGAAGCAGGGCGCATAATGAAAATGTTGCTGGTTTGACTCCCTGTGGAGGCAGTGCTGCTCTACCCTCGGGCAAGGTACTTAACCCACAACTGCGTCAGTAAATAAAAATGCTGTATATATAGATAACATGTAAAAATTGTAACCTATGCGAGTTGCTCTGCATAAGAGCGTCTACTAAATGACAATAATGTAATATAATGTAATGTAATGTTGCACAAACAACAGTGTAACCAGAGCTGTGAGAGGGCTGTATTTTGGAACCTGGACTACATAGGCTGCCTCTTCACTGCACCTCAGTGCCAACAGGAGTCTGACCACAATACAGTACTTCACTGTGCATTACGATTCAGAACGGAGGTTTCAGGGGCTTTAAACAAGACCTGCTTCTGCTTTTTCTCAAGCTTGCTGAGGCAGCAGAGATGGAGTGTGTGACAGCGCCGAGTCTCACGGCAAGATGATTTATGAAAGCTCCTTTCACAACTTTTCTAAAACTCAATCAATCCTGAACTGCTCAGCCTACTCTACACTGCACAGTTTGTACTGCAATTATACAAGTATATCTGCTGTGTCACACTTGTCCTGGAATGTTCAATTAGTCATCCGAGTATGTCTGTACATTTCGTAATCGAGGGTTTTGTCTTCTAGATTGTGTCACACAGAAACATGCTGGCACAGTCTGGGTGTGGTAGTAGTAGGCCTAAGACTGCTGCTGAATCACTCTCATTCCTCTACGACCGCGTTTCATGTAGATTAAAGGACTGAGCATTTAGGCATGAAATTCATCCAAAAACAAAATTTCCCCATTTCCAGGCATGATCTCAGAGACAGAGAGAAAAGGACCGCATTCGAAGCCAGGCGCCCGCCCACTCAGTCGCTCACTTGGACTCCCTCCGGCCGGCCCCGCTGACACTGTAGGTGACGCTGTGGTTGAAGGAGGAGTCCATCAGGCCATCGTCGCCATAGTGACCGCCCGCGGTGTGCAGGCGCAGGCTGCGGCGCGACATCTTGGGCGAGTCGAACACGGCGGCGATCCTGTGCTCCTTCTCGAAGTCGAGCGCTGCTGTCGAGTAGCTGGAGCTGGGTGACACACAGAGGGGGTGGAGAGAGGGTAACTCAGGAGGATCACTCCTACAGGGCTGCAGACACCGAGGCACCTGGACCCATGGTGATCAAACACAGTACACTCCAGGTAACATCAACACGCATTCCACCAAGACATTCTACTGCAGACGTAGTACGGGTGTAATGATACATCAATTTGTGTTGATGCACCAAAACAAAAGCAGTGAGAATTAATAAATAGCATTGATTTTATTCAAATTAATGACGTATTTTTCCCATTTTAGCTTGCTGAAAAAACTGTAGTGTCATGGCATCTTTCAGTGGTAAATAACACACTTGGCTACCTTTGACCCCAGAGAGCTGTTTCAATGACATATAATGAACTGATGCTTAGATGCTCTAAATTTCACTGAAAGTATAGAATAACTTTAAGATTATGTTGGAATCATATTGTATTGAAATGTATCCTATTAAATTGTACCATATTGAATTAAATTCTCAGAGATACTTCGCTACAGCATATCATCGGTCAGGTACTGATGTTGTATCATATAATTGCCAAGCCAGGGATTTAAACACCTAAAAAACACAGCTTTGCTTCAAATTCAGAATGCATGTATTCTCAGTGCCTTGAACGCCTGTGTAAACTGCATGCAGGCTGCTATCTCTAAGCCCTCGTGCTTCCCACAGTCCAGCTTTCTGCCCTTGTGCCTCCGTGTGGAGAGTACCGTCCTCACAGGAACCTGTGCTTGCCAAACAGCAGATAAAGCTGTTCAGGTAAAGCATATGCTCTACACTGCTTGCCAAGACATACATACAGAGAGAGCAGTAGAGTAAAGAAGAGTTTCAATTCCAAATTTAAGACATACATACAGATTGCCGAATCATATGAAAAATGTTTATTTCAAAAATACGATGATTTCACCACCTGCTGCATTTGCCAACTCAGAATAGCACAAGCACACTTGTATACAAATGTTCGTTTTTCTCAACCTGCTGTTCATGTGCAAGCTGCTTCTATAGAAGTACAGCAGGTATACATGCAAATATACTCTCAACAAACACTGTACTTTGACAACATGGCCTTGGTGCTGCGGTCGTCACAATGCCTAGGGTGACAGGATATGACTGCCAGTAAACACTGTCATAAAGTAACAGGAAGCCAAGGGACTCAGAGTGTGAGGCCTGATCTAGGAGGCCTTCTACAGGAACACAGTCCAAAAACAGGGAGAGGGAGAGCGAGGGAGGGAAGAAGAAGGATAGAGGGGGAGGCAGAGTGAGAGGGAAGGAGGGTGAGAGAGATAGAGAGAGAGAGAGAGAGGGAGGGAGTGAGTGTTGTATAGGCTGCCGTGCTAATCTAAGCTTCTCTGACTGACTGAAGAATGTTCTCAGACGGATGCGGCAAAACAGTGCAAATGTCTGACAAGACATTCTGCGTTTTCCACACCGCTTGCTTGGAGTCCGACCAAGATCTCAGCGGGGGAGCAAAATTCCTACTTGCGTTTGCCAGCTCTCAGGGGAAAAAAAAAAGAAACCCAACTGCAAATTCAAAACACAACATTTACTGCCATAATTATTACATGGAACAATCCCAGAATTCCAATTCTGGATTATTTACAAACATGCCCACCGCCCAAACCCACCCACCCCACACAGCTGAGCCCACCCCCAAGAACCAGCAGCAGTACAGTAATATTCCAGCCACGTTCCTCTAACTGTGCTATGAAAACTGTCCCTGTTCAAATATGTACACACACACACGTACACACACACACGTACACACACACACACACACACACACACACACACACACACACACACACACACACAGCAACTTCCCGACCACAGTGAGTGACTTCCCGCGTACTCACAAAGGACGCAAAGGGAGAAGAGAAGGAAAAAGCCAGTTACGCACAGCGCAGTCCAGCCCCAGCTCTCCAGATTCCACCTCTCCTCAAAGCTCATAACACAGCAAATCCCCCACAGGCGCGCATGAGGACACAGGCGGAGGGAGCCGCGCGGGGATAGAGAGAGATCAGGCAACTCGGCTGCGCTTACTGCGCCGCCTCTACCTCCCACTGCACGCGTACACACAGGCGCTAACACGCTAACACGCGCACGCTCACTCCCACACGTACACAGTGCACTTTGCACCACGGCGAGGGAGGCGAAAGGAAACGGAGGGAGAGAAAGAGAGGGAAAGAGGGAAGGGAAAGGGGGTATGGGAAGGGAGTGGGAGGGACGGAGGGGCGCAGAGATTGGGACAGCTGCTCAGACCCGTCCCCGAACGACCCTTAGGAAGGCCGGCTCCGCGGTTCGCCTCACTGCGCAGACCCGCCGCTCCACACTCAGGCCCACTCTCCTTCCGCCCCGTCTCTGAGCCCCTCCCGGATTACCAGCCCCCACGCAGAGCCAATTAAACGCTTTCCCCCCCGCTCGCTGCCGCCTCCACCTGCCTCCCCGGCGCAGAGCTGGCCCTCTGCAGGGCGCCTGCGTCCCCACACCCGGCCCTCCTAATCCCAGCGCCTGGGCCGGGGCCAGGACAGCTGCCGCGCCGAGGCCCGTTGCACACTGGAGCAGTGTGCTGGTGCCGCACGGCACGCCCCCGCGGCAGGGTCCGGGACAGACACAGACGGCAGGACGCTTCACCGCGCTGAGGTCACACTGCCGGGGACACACTCAGGGCAGTGAAATAAGAACAACGGGGTAACAGGTTACAGCGTAGCAGAGTCCAGCACAGAGCCCAGCTCTGTCCTCAAGAGAGTTCACTAGAGCAGACAGCACTACTGTAGTGTACACATTCAGTGCGCAAACACCAATCCAGCAACAAACTGGTTTACAAAAAAATACATGTCACACATTATAAAAACTTATGGCAGCAGAATCAGTTCAGGTTCAAGGCCAAGAGCAATGCAACTGAAGCTGCTGTAAACAGGCGCCATCGAGATGCCTCATAACAAGACCGACAGCTCACTCCCCTGCCTGGCACATGGAAATTTGGCAGCAGGCCATTGGCTCAGCCCTGAGCAAAGTAATTAGTTTTCATTTGAATTTGCATAATGGACATTCGTTACCACAGAGCGCAACGCCCTCCGACACAACAGAACCCATTTGTGGGGAATGGCAGGGATGTCTGTTGGCATATTAACGCTTTAACAACAAATGTTAAGGACCCTTGAGCTTGCCGCCCAAATCGACCTCGGAGCGCCATATATCAATCCTCAACTTGCGCACGCACCCCAGTGCAAATGAGAACAGCAGCCCCATTCCCGCCTAATTCTACATACGCAAAACTGCGAAAACACCCAGTGACAACACTTCTCTCAGGGAACACAGGCTTCCACACCCACTGAACACAGCCAGTTTATCTATGCTGGCACATCCAGTTGCTGCATATCTCCCCAGACCTGCTGCATGACAGAGCAGCATGGTGAGACACAATCAAACAATCAACTGCCCCCAATCCCCCATCCCCCTGCTGTAGTTAAAGTTACTTTGTGGAAAACAGTAACTTATATGTGGTCTATAAACCAAGTGTGGGCAATTCTAATCCTGAAGGGCCCAAAAACTGCAATTTTACTTCTCAGCCTGGGCGGGGTTGCCCTATTTCAGCTTGGTCTACTATATCATTACATATACTCATTGCATTCATTTGGCAAATGATCTTATCCAGAGTGACTTCCAGTGTAAGAGAACAGAAGTTATGACTTAATATCAAAAATTATGACTCTCACAATTCAGCCTCATATTGCTCTGTAATTTGTTCAATAGATTGATTTTTCTGGTTGATTTTATTAAAGCTGATTCTTGCTGCATTCATCTTCTGTTGTAGTAATGGCGAAGGCGCAGACAGAGTTAAGCCGCAGATGACAAACCACAGCTGACAAACCTCAGCCCCCGGCAGCTGCCACAAACCACAGGTGCACTCGTTTCACAGGGTTTCACAGGGTGGCTGTGGTTTGCATGTCAACAAGAGCTGCTGAAATGCCACCAGGAGAAATGCAAAAACGGATGCCGGTGATGGATTGATCCATATCAACATCGTCTACCTACATCAGACATGTGACAGCAAATGCACCTCCAAGACAAATGTAATTCAGATGCAAACAACTTGTTTGATGGTGAGGAAAAGCTCAATTTCCCGACTGCATTGTGTTCTCCAGACACCTGAACAAAATAAGCATCCTCTATCCGATTTCTATCTCTACCTTTGTAGTGGATAGAGGGGTTACTTGGAGGGAAATGATCCTTATTGTTCAAATACTAGCCACGACGGACAGCAGTACAAACTGGCTTCGCTCTGCTGGGGTGGGTGGGTGGGTGAGGCTCCCCCTTTCAGACTTGTCCTTCAGGTGCACCGTATGTTCCAGGTTGCCACAGAAACAACCCCCGAAACGCCAGCCTGTGAACGGATGGTCGCCTGTGGATCTGAAAGCGCGCTATCAGTGGAAGGCACACTGTCTCTCCGTGGGAACAGAGTCCAGCCCACACAGATGGCACAGTACGTGGGAATGCAGCTCAGAGCCAGCCAGCACGCACCCCTATCTTTACCTCAATTCCTCAATCGGTCCTGGAGGAATCGGCCTTCAATCAAAGCTGTCACTACGGTCACAAAGGGGGTGGGGGTTCTACTACATCATTCCATTTCCATTAGGGTGAAGACGGCCAGGATGTTTCTGTTCCTTCTTTATCAGTTTCCACTATATTCATTGTGATCACACAGCACTTTGCCTCAGTGGCCCCACACAGAGCGGGGGTGTCAGTAACTCAGCCATGCTGGCAGCGGCTGGCCAGCAGATATGGAGCCTACTATTACTGTGAGCAAACAAACTGGCAGAGAAATATTGCTTCTCGTATCTGCTTGACGGTTATCTGGATTCCTTGATGAAAACAAACCACCTGCGCACCTTCTGTCATGATATACATATACGCTTTCGGCTTGTCTAGTTAGATGACTACACTGTGTGTTTGTACAGCATCGTGTTATGTTATACACAGTAGGGTATAACTACAGGGCATTTCCAAAGTGCTTTAAATTTAAAAATAAAACATTTCTTTTAATCTCCTACTCATAATGCATAATCCAATTTACCCAGAAGACAATATTCAGACTCCATTGCATGTGATAAAAAGGCCAGCTATGTGCATTCAGACAACTTTGACCTAGCCAGCTAGTTAGTGGCACACTAATATGCCTTATATGCTGTCAATAAAAAAAACTATGGTATCTTACACAATATTCATCCTAGCAAGTTAATGTGATTTTTGGTAATACCATTACCATAAGATAGATTAGCCTTTTAATGTCAATTTACTACAAAGCCATCTTGGCAGTGGAACTCAAAAACACTGCTCTGTCAAATAACTATGGTGTTTCTGTGATACAATACACTAATGCTACTCAGCTAATCTGAATTGCTTGTTGGAGTCACAGTAATAGCATTTTAGCACTTAAATAGCACTTTAGGCACCAATCAGCACACAGGTCTGCCCTAGAGTGGGGAGAGGATAAACAGTACAGGACAGCATCTACGCTGCTCCAAAATGCTGTTGATGCTTCATCACTAAGCTGTTCCACCTTTTCTCAGTGCCAGTAGCTAGTCCTGAGGAAATGCTTGCTGCGACATCAACACTGCAGAGGAGTGACCCAGCAGCTCTTTCCCACCCACTCGCTGAACGATGCCAGTCATGCATGCAGTGACACACCCCCACACTGCTGCTCTCACACTCTCTCACACGCACGCGCACACACACAGCGGAGTTCCTCATAGCCGCCAGCACTAGGCGGGGAAGGTCATGGAAGCCCTCTCAGGCCTCACACACCTTCACTAAAAACTCACACTATCGGGGCTCTCCACCTCTCCCACAGTCATTCATTCCTCCAATGTTTTCAATTCAGACTGCTCTGGTATGCTTTTACACAGTACAAATGTACAGCTCTAGTCAGCAACAGACAGAAAGAAAGGTTAAAAAACAAAGTATTTACTTGTATCAATCCAGGGTTTTACATTTACAATGAAAATGTGTCCATCAGCTTCACTGTATTACAGATGTTAAAATGTTCAAAACAGCTGAATTACAGTAGCCCTGTCTATACTTGCACTTTACAATTTGTATTCAAATAGCACTTAAAACATGTACTGAATGCTGAATGCTGTAGTCTGTATGAGAATCTGCTAATTCTCGGCGACTTGCCCTGGATGAGGTCACCAGCCACATAAAACAGAGTAAGTGTTCATTGTTCACTCAGCGTCCTTGTGTCTCTGCTGTATGAGAGCTCAGCCATGTGTGAAATTCTGGCCTCCCAACAGGTGATGAATATTTCAGCTGTGCCGCTCTGATGAACATGGCCCACATTTCCTTCCCCTGTACCCTTTACTGTGTGACACTGAACTTTTAACACTGCCACCCCTCTTTACTCCTCCCTGTCTGCAGAATTCTCACAGCAGTGTTTAAATCCCCTTACACTGTAACTGTGTCTTCAAAGCCTTGAGCATGCACCCAGCAAAGGCCACACACACACACACACACACACACACACACACACACACACACACACACACACACACACACACACACATACACAGCCACTCAAAGTCAAGATGTTGGACCCACATAAAGCATGGCTCTTTCACATCATCTTCCAGTGTTCTCCACACCACACACTCCGCTCCGATAGAACTGACATTTTGATGATTAGCTTCTTAAATCGGGCATTGCGCGTACAACTAACGAGTTCTGCACTGAGAACCCGCTGTGATCTCTTCCGTCAGTCAGGCTTAGATGCGCACCATGCTGAGGGAAGGGTTTTTTTTTTATTATTATTAATAACCAAGCCAGGCAGCATCTGTCAGGGATTCTAACATTTTAAAAACACTAACTGGAGACAAAGCACTGGTGTCACCCCACCCTAGACTAAGCCAAAAGACACACCCCTGTCCACACCCCCACCCCCCCGCTCAACTGACACAGGCCAGAGCTATGTTACTCTGTAGAAGACGGCATGCAAAAGTTAGCGTTCCACAGAACATGCAAAAAGCAGTCCCTTGTCTGGAAGTCCCTTCGCCCCAGTGCAGTGACAGCACTGCGAGTGCGCCCACCGTGCCATAGCAGGTTTGCCATGCTCCTTCAGGAATACAGCCCGCACCCCGACACAGCGCCATCATTAACACACAGTTCAGATTCTTCTACTCAAAACAAACATATTCAGCTCACATTCGTCTTCAAAAGGTTGACTTTTGGGACAGGAGGGCGTCGTTTTAAAATTACAGCACCGCTACAGAACACCACTGCAACTTGGAGATCATGATTCAATCTTCAGGCTCTTGGGATATGTGGGACACATTTCACTTCCTTTACCTGGGGGAAATCCTATGCTTTGACATCCAGAATCAGAGAGGCAAGCAGGTTTAGGGACTCAACAGCATTACTATGATCAAAGAACCCATGTCCAGGGCTTAGAGGGCCAATGGTTGATGACCTCACTGTAATATACTACTCACGTGCATCTCTTTGGTCCAAAGGATAATTATGCAACTGTATTATCAAGGACGCAAATAATGTGACTTGCTCTACCACACTTTGACTTTCCATCTAATAAACTAGTCAAAAAGCTTGTTTGTGAAACATTCACGTGATCGGTCAATATCATTAAGTTTCCTAGAGAGAATTTGTATGTGTGGAGGCGGTGTCTGCCATTTACAGCCTTGACTAATGGATAACAAACATATCGCTTAGGTGGGGTGAAAGGCAGCTGGTACAGAGAAAATTACAGTCTTAGAGATTTCGATCATAACTGTCAGGGTGCAGGCAAGCTCTGACACACCCACCTGTTTTTACTGAGCTGTGAAACAGTGAGACAGGCTGTGGCATACCAAGGTGTCAGAGGAACTGCCCCTTTGAATGACGAGCGGGGGCCACCCCCCAAGGCTGGGTTTGCTGACGTGCGCTTTGCAAAGACGTCTGCATCACGTTAAACGGAGAAAAGAAAACGACAGTAAATCCTGCAGCGCAATTTGCTGGGACACGTCCTTGGGTCAATTAAAAACGCCTTTTGATCGCAAATGCCCGCAAGCTGTATTTCGAGAGATCACTCCGACACCCTGCAATCATCGTCACAAACTCTCCTTCTCTCTCCCTCCCTCTGAAGGCTTTTGCTGAGTTTCACACACATCAGAGTGCACTGCCACTCCTACTTACTACTGACTGCTGAAAAAATGCGAGGAACGGACACGCCACACCGTGTGACCTGACCCTGACCCTACATCCCAAAAATCCTTCCACTGCTGCCGGCTCACATTTCTGAGGGTGGAAACTGGAAACCCAGCGGCAAAGAAAGAGTGTACAATTTAAAAAATTCGGCTCCAGCACACACATCACCTGGATGACAAGCCGACTGGCATGTCCTCTCACGCTGAAAAATGTGCAGGACTTGGGAGGGCTTGCACTGGGCAAACAGCAAAACCAATGAAGAAAAACAGAGAGGGGCATTGTTCTTAAGTGTATAAAAACACGATGAGAAATATGCTGAAGAGCCACATAGTTTGTGGTAGCTTTCTCAGCCGCATGACAAGCTATCCAGTCATTAATGCACACGCATGCACAGCCCATCCACGTTCAACCCCAAGGACCAGGCAGTGGGAGTGATTCTGATACAATCACATAGGCAGGACATTAAACCTACCTCCTCTCTTGTCGGGTTGGCAATCCTTCCTCCAACATACACACACACACACACACACACACAATCACACATAAAAACATGTCAACTATGCACAGGCTGAATTTTCAGATGCCAAAAACCTCCACAGGCCAACTTCATTTTTTGCTAAGTCGGAATAACTTATTGCAGTTCTCTCCAATAATAACAAGATTGGAGTGGAAATAGAGACAAGCTGGTTTTTACTTCTCGCCCACTCTGCCACTGACCATTGTTTCAGAATTGTTATTGCTCATAACAAAGAGGATGCTTTCTACTTTGTGTTTCAGAATTACATTACACTTAATGCATTCAGCAGGAGCTCTTATCCAGAACGACTTTCAGCATAAGAGAACAGAAGTGTATCTATCCAAGTTACATAAGCAAGTGACAAACCAGCTTTACAACACTCCCAGACCCAAAAGTGCATGTATAAAACTGTTCAAGCATCACCACAACTCAACTTGTGTTAATCTGAAACTAGACAGCCTAGAAAACTAAGTTGTTACATTAAATTTCAAACTCTTATGGGTTAACAACAACAGATTGGACCCAGAGAAAAGCAGAGAAAACCGAAGGTAAATCATTTGTCATGTACGGCCACCTTCCACAAAGTAAGGAAACGTGAGATGAAAATGATTTTGGGAGAGTTCATGCAGTTTTGCAAAGTTGGGTATTTGTGCCGCACACAGCAGTGCCGAATGCTCACCTGAGGGAGTAGGTATAGCCCGTGTTCTTCGGAGCACATTGTGGAGGGGTATAGGTATGGAGCTGAGAATAATCCATGGTCATTCCTCAATCAGACTGTAAGAGGCAAGGCAGGGGATGGAAGGGGGGGCACTTTAGTGCATGGCACCCGTGCACACGTGCCTCTGCTATCCGTGCCAACACACGCTCACACAAACACAAACAGCGTACGGTTCAGCCTGTCTCTTTGAACCAGATGGGCGGCCCTTAAACAAGAATAACTTCAATACTAAGGATTTTTTTTTCCCCCCAGTAAAGGTGACGGTTCTTCCTGGCAACTCTGATGGGTTAGGGAGTGGTGTTTAAATACCACTCTGGTAACCGTGACAGTTCTTACTGGGAACTCCGATGGGACAGGGAGTGGCATTTAAATGCCAGTCTGGCAAAACTGTCTTAGGGCAGGCTTGGAATTCCAGCCAGTCTCACCTGAGGAGTCATCTGATCGTGCAGGGCTGTGTGAGAGATAATATTGCACAAAGTCTGACTGAAGCAGTAACTTATCTGGACATACCAAAAGCAGGCAGTCACAGAATAGGAGGAATAATGTACGCAGTCATGGTTAGTTAAATAGGCAAAGAGCAGACTTCCTCCACTGTTTATAAAACACACATACAAAATTACCACGTTGGAAGTACTACAAAGACATTGACTCCTGGCAAGATTTTTATTTACACTGTGCATACCAGGACTTCATGCTCTTTGCATCTTATTTAAAGACCTACCGGAATCATCTTCTACAAAATGTTATAAAAATAAATAAATAATAAAATTAAAAATCTACAGAATTCTAATCAGTGAGAAACAGACATTTGGAACAACTATTCAAGCTGAGAGATGAATAAACATGCAATATATTGGTATTAAAAAATATGCACTTTTGCCAAAATCCATTTCAAACAGATCAGTAATCAACAGAATTACAGTCTATGACAAGAGACCAAATCGACCCCTAACCCCTCCACACCCTGCACCAAATTTGGGACAATACATCAATGATACATCAATGATACATAAATGAATGGACGTTAGATATTTAATTCTACCTGCACAAGTTGAAATGTAGCTACCAACACGATACAGAAACTGCTAGACATTGCAGTAATAAACAACAGTCTCAGACATTTGCACCACACTAAACCAAAACGAATGCATACATGAAAAGCATGCACTGTAACATGCTTTAAGTCAAATTCCCTTAATCCTCCGTGCAGACTGCAAACCAAAGCTAATACTATTAGCATGTTCATAAACAGCTTTTAAATTAGCCAACTTCACCTGACTGAGGTTTGTTAATCTTGGTATTAAGTGCACTACAGGTGCATAGCTTTGCTTAGATCTGTTGAAGTCCCAAGAAGGGCAAAGTAATACGTAAACGCTCGAAACAGGCTGAACAATAACTGGAAAGTCAGACTTGCTCTCACACGCACACAACACCACAGGACAATACAGCACTCCTCAGGTACTCGTAGAACACATTCATTAAGCTTTCCCTATTTTCTGTGTTCCTTTCCCAGGGAACACAAAAACAAAAAAAAACAGGGTTGGAGTCGAACCATTTCGCGACATTTAGCCATTTAAGAAATTATATATGCATCGACTGAATAATGGACGGTTTACAAAGGAATTAATTTAAACAACGCAACCTAAACAAGCTAGCAAACCTTTCGTCGCTACTCCAAATACAAGTGAAGACGGCGGCAAAAGCAGCCACGACAACTGTCCGTCTCAAGTGGCAGTCGGAGAAATTCATACCTCAAAATGTTAGCATTGTATAACCACCCCGCAGGCGCGTCTCAATTCATAGTCCAAAAATCAGTGCACGAAAAAGAGCGCATGTAACAATCAACAGAACGCTCATAGAACGTGATTCAAATGCCAGGCCTTGGTTCACTTCGCAATCACACTGAGTTTTGAAGAAGAGAGTTAATTCCTGAATTAAACATTCAGCAGAACATATGATGGTTTTGAGAGAAAGGTCGCAAGACGACTATAATATCATAAGTCACTTCCACTTGTCCGTGCAGTTATATTGCGATCCCGTCTGCCTTACACTAGTGTTCTTCTGAGCGTTAGCCTGCCGCACTATATCATTACAGCCAGTAATGATGCGCACGCTTCTTTCAGCATCCAGGCGCGTCACTCGTGGGACTGAGCGGTGGGAGTGGGCCAGACGATCCGAACCTCCGACTGCCTCCACCCCCATGCACGGTGTGCTCCCAGAAAGCAAAGGTAAAAGTTTGCAAGTTGCCCAATGCGTAAATTCACAGCCACAACTGTAGAATTCCAAAATGGCTTCCCAGACGTAACAAAGCCCGAAGGATAGCTACAGACTTGTTCCTCCCACTCCTAGCTGTTGTCTGTCACGGAGCACTTTGAATCTATTGGATGAAAACAAAAAAACGCTGTATCGCAGTGACTGTGATATGAACTTCTCAAGAGTACGAATGAGCCAGATACCATGCATACATTTCAACGTCCGTAGCGAGAGGTCATAAAATTTGAGAAGTGTCTAATACAGCGGCTGTAGTATTTTACTCGTCCAAAGGAAACGGAAGTATTGAACGATCAAAGAAACCTTGGGATTGTCAACAGAAATGCGCGTTAATTTTTAAATGACTGAATTTCTCATTGAAACTTCACACATTCAGAACACTGTCAAATTTCTGCAAATAAAGAGATAGTAGAGGTAGAAACTGCTGCAATTTCCCAAGACACATCCTGAAAGCTTTGAACCTGGTATCAAACATACAGCTAAGTTAGCTTTGATGATGGGACAAATGCTTATTAGTATTTTGTTAACAAAATACTAATAAGCCCTCACTTTCCTATTTTGTTATAGCTGTCCCTCGATTATTCTCGGAAGTACTGAGACGACGCTAAGCGACGTTGGCGATTTGGGTACGACCACGTTCTTTGTAGCATACAAAATGAACACAGATTGTATAAAATGAAAAATATTGCCATTATTGTCCAAATTAACACAAAACAATGCAAAACTAATCAAGAAATAAAATGTATTATCATACAATAAGGACTACTGTATAAATAAAAGGATACGGAAAAAAATGTTGTGTGCACTGGTGCATAAATTGAATAGTGTTAAGACCCAACGCTTAAAAATCATACAAAGACACATTATATACAACACCTGCTGCTTATATTACTTGTTGCTTATTTCACCTGTAGTATCGCGATGTGTTGTGGATACTGTGATCTAGTGACACATGGTGTGATTGACATATGGTAGTGCATGTACTTGACTCTCCTTTCTAGGCTGGTGAGCACGTTAATTGTAGCAGCGCTTGAATGGTGTTGTGCTCACACTCACTGGTCTAGTAGTATTGTTGCCTCACAATGTTGCTCATTTAACTTGAACTGATACACTTTTCCCTTGTGCTGGAAGTCTCCCTGGATAACAGCCTCTGCTAAGCGAACGTACATAATGTAACAGTATATGCACATCCTTACTGCAACTCTTATTAGAGCCGCAAGGTACATGAGACATTTGACTGTTCTACTTTACTTAACAAAAAAGGAACAGGAACTTAAACATGAGCTGTACATTGGTATTATGTGTAGTCCATGCAAATATTTTAAATATGAACTTTACTAATGATACAACACGGTAAGAATGTCAACGGGAGCATTTCATTAAAACATAATTTCGAAGATAGCGGTAAAGCGCGATGGCTCTTCAGGAGAATACGCATTCAGGTATTCAGTAATGACGTTTATAAATCTTGACAGAATGCCAGACTACAGCGACCCTCCTGCTCTCTCGTGGGAATACCTAAACTTGTATTATTTCCTGTCGGGAGTTTGTTGGAAATGTAAATACATCCCATCGGTTCCTCGCACCATGTACAAACAAGACACGACACACGAGCATGCTTCCAGCAATATGAAGCATTTCCGGTCAGTATCACCAGATAAACACACCTGTACAACGAGCAAACAGAGTCATGGGTCACCCAACCTGGATTAGCCTACAGCTACGATGAGTCACTGTTCCACACGACGGTTTTTGTGACAAGGTACACTACTCAATATTTGCTTTAAGCAGCAATAACTAGAGGCAAAACTGAACTTCTATTCGCGTTTGTACTGTATAAAGTAACCAAAAAGTGATTTCTTGCGCCAGTTCAGATCACTGAGTAGTTTGTAAATTCCCCGTTATAAGAACGTCAGTCAATTTACAATAACAATGACCACGGCTGAACGGGCGGAATATGTCTTGCGGACTTAAAAGGGTGAAAGATAAAGTGGTGACTCGTGTGCGATAGCGAACCTAACTACCTTGTGGCGTCCAGCAAATAGTGGCACTCTTAAATACAAGAATAATAGACAAGACCAGCAAATTGCCTAACTCCATTCTTTCTGGACATCGCAGAAGTCAGGGCCACTTAACTTGTCGGACATGTCATGCTTCAATAGCATAATATATTATGTTTCCTACTTAGCTGACGTCCTAGCTAGTTATTGGCCATCAACCATAGTTAGATGGAGTGCTGCCAGTTTCTTTGGTTACAAGAAAGATCAGTTTAGGTGGACTACTACGAATAGCCATTTGGAAGACATTTTCGGTCTTCGGAGTACATTTATGTAGCCAGCAAACAATCATGTCAACTTTACAGAATGTCACTTAAAATCGTGTGATTTTCTCACGAAACGGCAGGCTACCCAGTTTGCTAGTTCCACTTCGTCAGTCCCCATGCTGGACTGTCAGCATTACTGATGAAATAAACCCATTTTCGGTCTGCACCAATCATAGCACATCTCAATGTCGAATGACTACTTCTTGAACCAACAACTGTTTTAACTGGGCGGGCTCCCGCGAAATGTGAAATAACCAGGTTAACCTTAGCTAACGCTAGCTAATAAATGACTGCAAGCAACGTTAGCTAGCGTTAACCTACTTAAGTAACCAGCTAAATTTCAAATACTCCAATCAACTGACTATAGATAATACATGGGTGAAATTATGTGACATTGAATAAATGAGCACAAACAACAGCTAGGTAACCGGTAACGTACCTAACCGGCTATTTATTGAATATTAGGTAACAACAATTCATTATTACCCATATAACGTTGGACTAGTATCCTTTGCTAACGTTAAAGTAACCAGCTGCCTCTCAGAATACTGAAGACAACTCTCGTCTAAGCCAGGCAGGTAGCTGGTTAGCCATTTATATAAGGTAGCTAGCCGCACAGTTTTGACCTGAAAGCTGAAATAAACACTTGCTGCTACTTAGTCACGATTTTTTCAATTATTTACCGTGTCTTCTCTTCCCACAGACGATGAGTTGTGCAGCAGGTCCGTGTAGCCGGCAAAGTTATTGCAGAGAAAACAAATTAGCTATTATCAAGCAAGCTTAGTACGCTCCAGAATCAACATATAACGTTTTATCTTCGTTGTAAGATAAGACATTAAGGCTCACTCCTGATGCAAAGTTCACACAGCGAGCTGAGCAAATCATACGTTTAAAATTGGCGAAATTGGTCCGAAGTGCGGTTAACCAGCCCAACGCCAAACCGTCTCCGTTGCTCTTTGGTCAGTGGTAAATGACGTAACCGTACCGGAAATCACGTGACATGGCCCTGACAGTAGAGTCGTTGATCTTGCGAAGGGCGAGATGTGATTTTTTAAATGCTTACTAATGTAGCTCATATTGCCGGTGGCCAGACTACTTAGAAGCAAAGGTCAGATGACAAAGAATCCGTTTATGAATTCTAAAAATCGGCCATCTAAATACGTTCAAAATGCGTAGCTTACTGAAATATAGGCTACATAGGTTTTGCCGAATAAGTGTTTCACGATTTCAACAAACTATGAGTGCATGCATGGTACATCAGACGATGAAATATTCATACCGAAGTCAACCTAAAAGCAGATTCCCTGCAAAGAATAACTCTTAAGTCCTTATGGTTTTTGTGAATAATCTTTATGAGCTCTTGTTAATATCATGTCATTTCAGAGATCGATAAGAATGTGTTTACCACCCGGAATTTTAGATTCAAACTCGGTTCCTGGCATGTAAGATGACTTTTGTTTCCCCGACTTATCCCTTGTCCACGTACTGCACTTGTTAAAATCACAACCAAATGCAGAAAATCTTAAGTGGGAAAATTCGGTCATTCCTTTTACAAAGGCTCCATCTAGTGGTAGTTTTACGCAATTGTAAATAAAGATGCGTTGGGGTGCACGCCCTCTTGAGTTCCACATTGGCTATAAGCATATGTTTGGGCCTGTTCAGAAGAACTGGTTCATTTTGTATTATTGTGTTGAATGCCCTAAGAATAAAGTCGCTAATCAATAATTTAATGTATGCTTGTCTGAAATAAATGTGCACGTATGCACACCGACCACCGACCAATTATAAACGTTCTGGATGTTTGTAAAGGAGACTATATTTAAACACTAACTCTTCATCTTAAGGGTCGTAAATGAAAATTCCATTATTGGAATTTCCTGGAATACATTAGTAGTAGTAGTAGTAGTAGTAGCAGCAGCAGCAGCAGCAGCTGTGGTAGTAGTAGTAACGTGGTACTGTCTGAAGTCTTTCCAAACGCAAATTAAATGATGACAGCACACGTTTTAGTCATTAAATCGTAAATCTCTTTTGTGGAGTAGTATGATTTCTTAATATCAGATTCTTCCTGTATTTCCTCCTGCTTAGCTCCGATTTTTTGCATTTGCACATTGGAAGCCGCTCTGGATACGAGCGTATGATGACTGTCAAAATGTAAATATAAAGGTAAATTTCTGGTCATATTGTCTGCTGGGTTACCTTTATCAGGAATGAACATTGCTCAGAACTCATCCAGGTAGATGATGATGGCGATCTCCCGTATTATATTAAGAAGTTCTCTCAAACTCAAACTCGCACACTGAGGCTAAAATTCACTGGACAAGAGAAGTTTTCATATCTCACTGTAATCATAAATATCGGCAGTTGACATGTGCGCTCGCGGCGAGGGGGCGGGGTCAGCATGGTTGCTAGGAGGCGCCATTGCCGCCGAAAATGATGAAAAAGTGCCACACGAGGCGGGAGGCAATTACAGCATTATACGGATGAATAATCATCAACTGTGAGGATCCCTTTTAAAACCCACCAGAAGTCTCTGTTTTGCCTCTACCTTTGTTTCACGTCACATCTCTCAAAGAAGTAGAGCAAGACCCATAGATCTAAACGTGAGAGTGGATGCCATAAACCTGAGGTAAGGCGGCTACGTTCATGATAGCGAACTAAGCGACAGCTTAGTTAGTGTGTCATCAGACCTGAAGAAAACGACTGACTCACTTATGAATCAGTTTGAGTGTGATCTGTGATATTTAGCTTCAGAACTGATCTTCGCTATCTAGCTAGCCAACTGATTGTCACCAAGATAACAAACATTAGCTGGCGTTATGTAGTTAATTAGCTAGTCAGTCAGCTATGCGTTAAGATGTATTCAGTCAGGGTTGTGCAGGCGTCTTTTTTTCTGAATGGACTTCAATCATTAAGGCGAATAACAGCCATTCCTAGCTAGGTGGCAATGTACGGTAACTACTTAACGTCCAAGATTATACAATTAGGCAGCTAGCCAGCTAGCTAGCTAACCTAGCCGAGGGTCTGCCAGTGTATGAAGTGTATTGAAGTGAAAGCGCATTAAGGAGGAATGCTAATGTTGGCGGTATAAAGAAGTTCACGAAATGTCGCATAAATTGGTTTATTAGCTAATCTAGCTAACTACCATGGTAACAGCAAACGAACACACGCGCTGATTGCTCGCAGTCTTATAAGAGAAAGTAAATGTAAGAGAAATCCTAGATTACAGTTACACCTCGCTAGCTAAAGCAGGTAGTTAAATTTTCTCTAATGTTATTTAATGTAACTTGTTGTGCTGACCTAACTTAAGTTGTTTTAACGTTATCTTAGATAACGTTAGGTGAACATCAAGGTTGCTGATTAGCATATAGTATACCGTTAACAGTGTAAGGCTATAAGGCTAGTTGCTTAATATAAGACTCTTTATTTCAAACTTCTTTAGCTATAACGTGTGGTAAAACTTACGTGAGCTAGCAGGTGACCAAAGGCTGATACACGGAGATATAAGTAGTTGGATAATGTTAAGTTACCGATAGATTACCTGTATAGTTCGTTGGTTACATTACATTTACATTTATAGTTACATGGTTTTTTATGTTCTGTAACTAACTAGGCAACGTTTGATTTCTGACAAGTGACAGTTGTGTTTGCTTTATATTGCAGTGGCTTGAGCAGGAAGCGCAACATCTTTTGTTAACACTGATAAAACAAGTCAGCTTATTAGCTAGCTATATTTGAATAACAAACACGAGTTTGTTGTAGGCTAACTGAGACTTTTTGATTTTAATAAACAGTCAGCTTCTGGTTGAAAGCTTGACATAATAATGTGTTGTTACGCGTTTTCGAGAATAACTAACAACGTTAGATAAGTTTCTGGTCAGTGGCCAGCACTTCAATCGTACAGGTGCTATGGCCGCGTGAGTAAAGACAAATGGCTACCGTGCCTTCTATTTATTCACACCCCTGAATACACAGCATCAACATGATATGAGAGATAAAACATATACGTCCTGGATAATTTCCCCTGATAAATTAAAAAATGTTATACTGTAATTTTGATATCATTGCGCAGGACGAAGTTTCTTTATTCCAGGATAATACATTTTATTCCAGAAATCTTGAGGGTCACATTTTTTTCACACCACTGTATTTCCTAGATCCTCCTCTATCATGGAATACACTTACAAGATTTTTCATGTTTTATGTGGTTTTATGATTTTGTGGCACTTATGAAGGCACTGGCATAAGTGGCACTGGCATAAGTGCTCTAGGTTATTCAGAGTTTCTGGTTTCAATTTTTGATATGCTTTCTTAGGTTTGAATCACAAATATTACATTTAAGTAATGTCTGGAAAAGAGATGGCCACTTGCAAACAGCATCATCATGCTAAAATGTCCATTTTCATCTAAGATTGAGCTTCTTGGCAGAAGGAACCATGTTTTTGGTGCAGACATCCTGGTACATGTTGGAGTTCATGACTCCCTCTATCTTAACAAGGGATTAGCACCCCTGTGTGTTACTTCCTTTTATATACTAGGGAGACAAGAAGCCTCTGGGCACTTGTATGTACTTTCAGAAGCTTCTCTTGCACTTCCAAAATGCAGAGTGTTTGTGTGATGTTATGTAAAGCATTACTGAAAGGTGTGAATAAATGTTGTTATTTATGAACATTAAGTGCAGTGCTATTAGAATTAAAGTACTGTATAACATTCTACAAACATTTTTAAGAATGAAGAAATCATCCAATGCGTTAATATATTTTATATTATATATATTTTTTTATTTTGTAGCATTTCTATGTTCTTGTTCAGGTATGTGTATGAATTAATATGGAGGGTACTATCTGTGTGCTTTCATCCCACCCCCGCAGTATAGTAAAAACTGTACATCCCAGAGGGCTGTCATGTTTGCATGTAGTGCTGTTGATGTCAGAGTTGTGCCACAGTGGGAGAGTGACAAACAGCTGCTGAGACTGCCTCCCTCAGGGGACAACAGGACTGGTAATGCAGAGGAGGGGATACTTTAGGCTGCAAATGAACATTCTCAGTTGGGTGTACAAGCCAGGATCCCTGCTGGAACACTCTCTAACACTGTAGCTTGAGCGATGCACTTGCCACAATAATATCACATTATTTTTATTTGTTAGGAAGTGCTTTTCTCATACAAAAAAGCAGTACCTACATAGAGATCAGCCAAACTGAGCTGCGGTCATCTCATAGAAAGAGAAGGGAGCAAACATGAGCAAAATGCTAATTGGAGCAAAATAAAAAACAAGTAAAAATTCTAAAAATATATTATAAAAATAATATAGTTTAGGGATTAAATAAAGGAGTTTGGCTAATTAAAAGTGGAGTTAAAGGAGATTAAGATACAAATGAGATGAACATAGAGCCAAAACAATCTCTAAGGTTGTGTATTAAAATCAATGAGTTGGATGTTACAAAACAAAATGAGCAAAAGCTAGTCATCTTCTCTCTGCCCCCACATTTGCTCAGAGCTTCGTAATCAAGGAGGCTGATGAAGCACATTCACACTCACATGTTTCTCAGCACAGGTTTTGGTTGAGTCATTTTCTGACTTCCCCTGTTTTTGCTCCTGTGGAAAATGCCCTCAAACTCGTCTTCACCAGAACAGAGCCACAAGCCACGCTGGTTACTCAGTTTGCTGTGTCTTTGTGGGTTTGGTTGCACAGTGTGCCAGGGGCAGACCACGCATGGAGAGCTATGAGGAGTTTTGCTCGAAAAGTCTGGCCCGGCTCCAGACGGAGGGGAGGATGCAGATGTGCGGCGAATCCTCCAGCCAGCAAGAGGCGCTGTCCATCATTAGGTTTCACGGAAGGGCTGTGCTTTCTCCTTTGGTAAGGACCCGGGTTGGAAAGGTTTGCAGGAAAGGTTGAAAGCACGTACATGCAAACCCAAAAATATTATGTGCGTTTCTATGTGCTTTTCTCACTTTCTGTTCTTTTTTTACTTATATAGAAAACACATTCATTCTACATAGGTATCCTTTCTTTTGATAGAAACCACAGGAAGAGCCAAACTCTGAGTGCTGTAGAGGTATGGGTATATGCCCTGCCACCATTTGATGGATGGCACGCCTGCCATCTTAGTTGTAGCAGTGTCAAACACACGGTGTCAGTGACAGACAAACAAGGGCTATTCATCTTGGTGTACCTCACTGTACAGTATGTACGATAGTAGAGTATTATGCAATTCGTTAATTGCCCATCACGAAGTTTGTCAGAATCCTGTTTTGTGTGTGCGTGTCCCTCCTGTGGTTTTGTTTTGTAACTCCGCAGTTGCATGGTAACCAAAGGTAATGCGCAGCAGGGTAGTTATTGTTGGTAAGGCAGCTTGTAGTAAGTAGTGGAAGCATGCTAAACCTCACAGATGAGCTCATATACACACAAACACTGGGCTGCTTCAATACGATCATGCACTAAGGTGTATGGCTAGCCGACCTGAGCACTGCAGCACTAAGAAAAATCTGATGAGTGCACATTGTGGTTAAAACCAAGGAGAACCAGCAAAGATTCATAAGAGGTAACTGTCTGTTCATAGTATACATTTTGCATTAGCAAAATATACAAACAAACCTGATTCTGATTTGGTTGAGTCAGCTCATAAGAAAACCTAAGAGAGCTAATTGTATGGCTATGATTTGTACATATGTGTAAATATATGTTTTGAAACCAGCCATTTTTTTCCAGAATGAAGATACTAACATTGATTTACAATGTATTATTTTATGGGTTCAGAGATTTCACATTACAAAGTACATTTTACACTTTACAAGTGTATGTTTCTCAGTTAGAGATAACCTGTTGTGCAGATTTATTTTATTTGAGTCTGAAATATGTGCATTGTGTGTATCTCCCTTTTGTTCATTGGTTGAACAATATAGGTATAATATATTGCTGACTATTAACAGCTATTATATTAGATATTATATTGTATTGTAAACAAGTACTGAGTAAAAGATGGCTTTAAAATATATAGCTGTTCGAGTTTACAGTATTTATGTTCAGTAAAGAATTGTCATAAAGATGCAAAAAATTTACAAGACCTCAGGTTGATTAAGACAAAATTTTGGAAACTCAAACCTTCATCAGTCACATTATGAAAAAAGTATGTTTATCCACTCAGCAGTAGTGTTTGCATGGTTATGTAACAGGTAACTTGTATCCGCAATGCTTCATGGGAAAATAAAGAAGAGGATCAGTGTTAGCATTAATTGTGTCTCGTCAAACAGAATTTACCTGAGTTTACTGAGGAAAGCCATATGAGCAAGGAATGAGTGTTTTTGGAAAGAGGGGGCACAAGGGAGAGTGTGTTTATTACAGCGTGTGTTTATGATGTGAGGTCCAATCACTGATTGCGTTTGGAGAGGGTTATTTTCAACCCCATCGTGAACGTGTCTGGGTGGGAATTCAGTGTCCAGAGGGAGGGGCCCCTGGGGCCCGGCCTGGAAAGTTCCAGTTAAGGGGGGGTGTATACAGGTGGAGGGTGGTCACTGGGAAAGAAGGTTAGCCTGACTTGTTAACCCAAGCATGAGTTTGCATTCAGATTGTGCGCTTGGTTTGTCCTCCCTGTTAATCACAGGGTCTCAGATTACCAAGGGGGATTTTCCATCATAAACAAAAATAAAACAAAAAAACTAAGCCATAAGCCATGCAGCAACATTAAAAAAAACAAAGATCACCAAGACGATGCCCTAGAATTCAATAGCTGAACCAAAACATGGCATATTTTTCTCACAGAGTGACATAAATAGGAAGGGCCTTCTGACACTCAAAACCCTACAGTTTATCACTAGATCTCTGCCAATAGTTCGGCAGATATTCCCTCCATGATTTTCCTTTGTGAACACAACCTGTACACCTCTACCCACCCCCCTGTGTTCTGTGTACGATTTAACAGGCTAATTGGGTGAAATTAATTTTCACACTGCAAAGCTGTTTTAATAGAATTGCAGTCGGTATGCAGCCTGAAGTGTAAAGCAATACAGTTCAAAACAAATGGAGATGGCATTGAGTGTGTGTGTGTGTGTGTGTGTGTGTGTGTGTGTCAGCTGAGTGTTGATCAGCGCAGGGAGATGACGCAGTACAGGCAGAGAGCTGTGCAGCTGGAGGCAGACAGGCAGAGTCTGCGCAGGCAGAGCAGACTGTTGGCCCGGGTTCAGGACATCATAGACAGCGTGCAGGTGAGTCCTCCGACGGTGAATACTCCACACACCTTTTCCACGTGCCATCGAGTCACAGGTAACCGGGCTTTGATTGTGCTTCGCCTGCTCGAACGTCCCTGTGCTCACAAATGGTCACTCAGCGCGTCTACACTCTACACTGGCTTCACCTTTCTTGAGTATGGAAGTGAATCACCCAACTGTTCATATGGATATGAATGCACCGCCCCAGTTTAAAATTGTGCTGAAGAGGACACATCTGTAAATCTGGAATTCGCATGGATTTACACAGTGTGTGTTTGCGAAAAGTCAATACCACTCATGTTGCTAAAAGGAGGGCTTTGTTGTATAAGTTCTTTTTAAAACACAAAACCTGAGTGCTCTGTGGCTGTAAGAATAACATCCAGCCATGCTGAGTATCTGTCAGGAAAACTGAATATTGATGGTTGTAGCATGTCTGGAGAAAACCATGCTGGAATCTGTAGTCTGTAGTTGCCGTTACTTGGCCACCCTCTGGACTGGCTTTGCCGAGCTGGAGAGCAGGGCATCAGACAAGATGCAGTCTCGGGTGAAAAGTGGATTTAAAATTACCCAACCACTTCTGGGCCACTTGTGGTGGTAGGGGCAGGAGTAGGAGGAAGGAGGCAAGGGCAGCTTTTCTCAGTAACACATCAGCAGAAGTTAATGTCACACTTGTAACCATGGGGACGCATTGGTGTCAGATTAGAAGCTTCAACAGACACGCATACACGCGCGTTCACTGTTTTTACTTCAGCTTATGTGTGAATGCCCGCCCATCTGTTTTGTCACAGTGGCCTACTTGCTTTCTGTGTCAACATAGGCCTCAGCTCTCAAATTCTCCCACTGTGCCTGTTTAAGGGTGAAGGTTTTACTGTAGCTTTGTCTGAGTCCGCCTTCCAGGTGGGATAGTGTAGACCTTGCTCACTTCAGATGTGCTTGGAGACAGCAAGCCATTACATGTCAACTGAAAACAGGGCTACCTGTGTACACACACTCTCACTTCTCCCACTTGCTTTATGTAAAAAATGTAAAGATTTTAAAAGTTTTTTTTAAAGATGCATTGGCTAGTGTCCACACAGTTTGCAGTGTGTGGGTAAATTCATGACTTTTGAGTCGAGTACCTTGAACTGTAATGAGCAGCAATAGTACCCTTACAGTGTAAGATCTCTGATTATGCAGTGTTAATTTTCCGATCCAATCCAATCCAATGTTTTTATTAACTAATTCAGTAATCAGTAGACGTTTTGTAAAGGAAACTTGATTGACGTACGTCTGTCTCTTTGTCCTGCAGGTACGGAAGGGGGGGATAGACTCGGAGGACGCAGCCCTGTCCACCTGCTTCCCCAAAAAACCTGAGCAAAAGAATGGCCTCGCCCTGCTGCCCAACATGTCCAGCCCTCCCCGGGGAGGTGGGGCGGCGGGAGGCGCTAACAGGGGCCTGCCCCCGGAGTGGGGGAGCCCCCCGTTCCCGAATGGGACGGGAGAGGGAGCGGAGGCGCGCGGGGAGGGGGACGAGGGCGGCGGCCGCCTGAGCCTGCAGGTGGTGCTGAAGAGGTCTCGGGAGTTCCTGGAGAGGGAGCGGAGCCGCCGGGGCTCGTGGGGCAGCTGCAGGAGCGCTCCGGCCACGCCGGGCGACAGCCTCTCCGACAAGGAGAACGAGGACGGCCGCGGCCCCGCCCGCCGCCCGCCCGGTGTCGCCGGTCCCACCGACTCCACGGACTCGCTCTACGGCTGCACCCCGCACAGCCTGACCGGGTCCTACGCTCAGCTGCCCAGCCCCGAGCCCAGCCTGAGCCCCCGCCCCCACCGCCGCAGGCCCCGCCCCGTCTCCGCCGGCAACATCCTCATCTCCTGCCCCGTGAGCGCCGCGGAGCTCAGCCCGGGGGAGTTGGGCAGGGGGCAGGAGGGGGACGCACGAGCGGACGGAGGGGCGCTGGCGGACGACGCGTCCCCAGAAAAGAGGTCCCCCGATGGCCGCTCTCCTGCGGGCTCTCTGCCCTCTACAGGCAGCGACAGGAATAGCACCCATTCAGACCCCAGTCTGGTCTGTGACCCGGCCACCCCAGTGAGTACCTCCGTCCGGAGCGCTGCCGAACAAGACGGCTTTTCCCCCGGCTTCCGCAGGCGGTCCCACACCCTAGACAGTCCCCCGCCCCCCCCCCGGTCAGGACCCCCCCTGGATTGGAGCCAGGAGAAGGCCCCGCGCCTCCCGGGTGGCGTGGGCCCTCAGGCAGCCAGCCGCCGTTCACCGCCCGCGGCCCTCAACCAGTCCTACGACGTGGAGAGCCCCTCGCCCACGCTGCAGCGGCCCCACGTCACCTCCGGCCCCACCCCCGGCCACGCCAAACACGGCTCCCCCGAGGGCCAGCTCACGCCCCTGTCCACGCCCTCGAGGGAGCAGCACAGACCCACGGGTGAGTAGCCTGTGCGTGAGAGCGTGTGGTAGTTCATCTGTCTGTGTGCACCTCTCGATCTGTCTCTGTGTCCCTACTGGTGGTGGCGTATGTACAAAGACATAATTATGGACAGCATTTATGCGTCTGACTCTGCATGCGTCCGGTGTTTCTCAGTTTGTGGGTGTCTATGTCACCTGTGTTACAACGTAAAGTGCAAATTTGTTAGCATAGTTTGTAGAGTGTAGTTGTATGTTGTATGCATTATTGTGTGTGTGTGTATGTATGGTTGTGTGCGTGTGTGTGTTACAGAGGAGGAGGTGCAGTGGCAGGTCCAGGCCCTGGAGGAGGTGCAGCGGCGGATGGCGGAGGAGCACGCTCAGCAGCTGTCCCTCCTCATCGCCGAGCAGGAGAGGGAACACCAGCGCCTCCGACAGGTCAGACCATGCAACAGTACCGTATACACATAATACACAGGCAGCACAAAGGAATGGAAAAGAGGAACTGTAGTTTGAGTATGCTTCTGTCTGTATACACAGCCTGTCTCTGTTCGTCTGTGATGGTGTAGGCGCTGCAGGAGAAAGAGTGGAGGCTGAGAGAGCAGGAAGGTGACCAGGCCGCTGACTGGAGGGCCCTGAGTGTCAGCTGCCCCACCCTGAGCCCCACAGAAAGTTCTCCTGGACAGAACGCGCACAGCACTGGTACCACACATAGTGCATAGTTAATTCCGCTCCAGCACTGAAAGCCATTGTACACTGCAAACAATACTAAATACAATTAAACATACAAATAGTACATGTAACTAAAGAAGCTAAAACACTCTACAGTGCTTTCCCACCGCATGGCAGACTGTGTCACATAGAGCAGTGATGTCACACATGATGTCATTAGCCCGGGAGCTGACAGGTTTCTTCTCACGGATCCAGAATCCCATTCTGAAGTTACTGCTGCGTATGCATGACATTACGTTACATTAAATGACATTCATTTAGATACACTCTTATCCAGAGCAACTTTCAGCACAAGAGAACAGAAGTGCATCCACCCAAGTTAGAGGAGCAATGCTGTCGGACCAGGCTAACAACACTCCTACACCACTGAGTGTGAATGCAACACCCTTCAAGCAACTTGTGCTAACCTGACTAGACAGTCTAAAAACTAATGCAAGCTATGTACACACACTACCATACATTGCAGTCTCTAGATTACAGAATCCATGACACATTGCAATACTACAATATACTACAATCAGAAACTGTACAGCCTAGAGAACTAAGGGGAGTCAAGTACATGCATTAGTATATATCTCAGTATCACAGTAGTCATAACACATTGCAGCACTACAGGTAAACCCTCTAAGTGACACTCTGCTTTCCTTGAATGCAGCTAAGTTTGCACTCACTCTGACCTGGTCTGTGAATAAATCAAAGTAGTGGATTAATTTGTATACATTTTGATGAGTGAAGAGAAACTGGGGCAGCTATTTTTAAAAGAAGTTAAAAGTAGCTAGTCATAAGCACGTTTTCATGCTGGTCACAGAAATGTATTCAGATATATATACTGACCCAGCATTGGTCACTAGGTCAAGAGTATCATGTGCTTACACAAGCACCACACAAGAGCTGACAGACACCACCGACTGGGACTATTGGGACTACTTCACAGCAGACTTAAAGATCAGATCTGGAGGAAGTGAGGTGTTATTTCTCCCTCCCATCCTCCTCCAGGTGTCTCCTCTTTTGTCAGCCCGAGTGCACCCTCACCTGCTGCCCAGCCCAGCCTCTGCCCGCGGGGTCCTCCGTGGGGGACGGGCAAGCCCCCGGGGAGAGCGAATCAGGTGAGCTCGAGCCCGTGTGCCTGGTTACTCTGTCTGTACGGCGCGGGAGTGTGCGTAACCAGACGTCTCCTGCATCTCCCTGCTCCTCTAAGGTGGCGACCCCAGAGCTGCAGGGGGCGCTGTGCCGCCTTGGCGCTCTGGCGCGCGGATTTCTCACCCGCAGACTGCTGAAGACGGAGAAGCTCAAACACCTGCGGCAGACCATACTGGTGGGGGGGATACACGTGCCCTCGCACACAGACACACACACACACACATACACACGCCCACTAACACACACATACATAACCATACAAATGCCCACACACACACACACACACACACCCATACACATGCCCCCAAACACACACACAAATGAATGCTTGCACACATATGTCCACACGCGAGCACAGACAAACACACACACGCATCTTGGAACAATGGAATACTTATCCTTATACTGTCCACTATACCCATTCCATTTGAACCTCACTGTTTGTATGTCCTGTGTGTGTGTGCGTGTGTGTGAGATCAGGACACACAGGAGTTCATCCGCTCGTTCCAGACTGAAGCCCCTCAGAAGAGGGGATCCCTCTCAGCACAAGACATTGCCCTGCAGGACAGAGTCAGAGCTCAGGTAAATAGGCAGCGCTCTCTCACACACTATATCCTCACACACCTACACTGTCACACTACACATTTCCCTCACACATAGCCCTATACAGTGTATCTCCCTGCAGGAGAGGGTCACAGCTGCGAGCTGCCCTGTTCAGTGTGTGTGTCTCTGTCTGTCTCTCAGCTGTAGGTTTGCCTGTGTAATGTGTGTGTCTCTGACTGTCTCTCAGCTGTAGGCTTGCCTGTGTAATGTGTGTGTCTCTGACTGTCTCTCAGCTGTAGGCTTGCCTGTTTAATGTGTGTGTCTCTGTCTGTCTCTCAGCTGTAGGTTTGCCTGTGTAATGTGTGTGTCTCTGACTGTCTCTCAGCTGTAGGCTTGCCTGTTTAATGTGTGTGTCTCTGTCTGTCTCTCAGCTGTAGGCTTCCCTGTTTAATGTGTGTGTCTCTGTCTGTCTCTCAGCTGTAGGCTTCCCTGTTTAATGTGTGTGTCTCTGACTGTCTCTCAGCTGTAGGCTTGCCTGTTTAATGTGTGTGTCTCTGTCTGTCTCTCAGCTGTAGGCTTCCCTGTTTAATGTGTGTGTCTCTGACTGTCTCTCAGCTGTAGGCTTCCCTGTTTAATGTGTGTCTCTGTCTGTCTCTCAGCTGTAGGCTTGCCTGTTTAATGTGTGTGTCTCTGTCTGTCTCTCAGCTGTAGGCTTGCCTGTTTAATGTGTGTGTCTCTGACTGTCTCTCAGCTGTAGGCTTCCCTGTTTAATGTGTGTGTGTGTGTCTGTCTCTCAGTTGTAGGCTTCCCTGTTTAATGTGTGTCTCTGTCTCTCAGCTGTAGGCTTCCCTGTTTAATGTGTGTGTCTCTGTCTGTCTCTCAGCTGTAGGCTTCCCTGTTTAATGTGTGTCTCTGTCTCTCAGCTGTAGGCTTCCCTGTTTAATGTGTGTGTCTCTGTCTGTCTCTCAGCTGTAGGCTTCCCTGTTTAATGTGTGTGTCTCTGTCTCTCAGCTGCGAGCTGCCCTGTTCGACGTGCACGACATCTTCTTCGTGATGCCGACGGAAGAGAGGCTGGCCCTGCTGCAGCAGGACAGAGAGCTGCGGGCGGAGAGGAAGCTCAGAGAGATGGTAAAGCACTCGCCCTGTTAATTCACTCTCTCAGCGTGCGCCTGCCAAATTTAGAGACGCTTCATCTGAGGCTGTGGTCTCTGTGTCTGTGCCGGGGGGCAGGAGAAAGCCAAGAGCCCCCGGGAGAGGGCCATACTCTCAGCTGCCACCCAGAGGTCGCTGGAGAGGAAGAAGCAAAGGTGAGCGCAGCATTGCAGTTTCACTGTGTCGTCTTTTAATTTGACGGGTGACATACGTAATGCCGGTAACTGACCGTGTCGCTGTCTTTTTTTATATTTACCTCTTCAGATTCGGGAGTGCCTCGGGACAGGGCAAGAGGATACAGCCAAGGACACAGGGAACGAGTCCCTCCATGAACAGGTGCACCTTCACACACGTGCGTACACACACACATACACGCAAATAGGAAGTTCACTGAACCACAAACCCAGCTATAAACATTACCACTCTGGAGCAGACTCCAGGAGAAAATACAGAGGGGTGCAATTGCAATCCATGGGGGTGCACAAAAAGTCATAAATACTATGCAGACATCGGGATAAAAGGAGACAACTGGGGGTGCACTGAGGTCCGCTGGGCCTGCACTGAAGTGCTTAATGGACTGAATAACGAACCAGGTGTCAGCTGGCCTCTTCCTGCTTCTCTCTCCCACAGGGTGCTGCAGCCCAAGCAGGGCCAGAACTCGCCTGTCCCGGGTCAGATGCTGAGGAAAGGGTGAGCTCTCCGTCTAGGAAGTGAAAAGTGCTCGCCTCTCTGATTGGCTGACCTGTTTGTAACGTAAAGACCTGTCACTCTTTCTCCCCTCTGATAGGAATCCGCACAGGAGGACGGCGGAAGAGCGCGTGAAGTGCTCGGAATGCCTGAAAAAGCAACAGTCACTGGGGTAACGTCGGGACCACGCCTCCCCCTGCCCCATGCCGTCCCACTCCAACCACACCCACCCTGGACAAGCCAAGATCATATGCTGACAATCGCCATGCCAACGCTTTACCATTCACTCGACCTCCTGTACCAAGGGCAGGCACACATGCCAAAACCTCCAAACATCCAGTGCCAACACTGACCCCCCTGCTGGCTATCAAGTCCATCCCCACGCTGCTCCCGAGGGAGCTAGATGAGCCTGACCCCCCACCAGAACGCCCCGGCCAGGATGTGCCCCCCTGACAGCCAGGAGGCCAGTGGTGGAGCATCACATTCCCACTATCATGGAAGGATCATTTTCACTTTCACTGAGTGAGTTCCATTCTCTCCCCAGCCCCAAGGCTCAGGTATTGCTACATATGTATACAGTATACATGTTTAGCCAAGATAGGATAGGCGGCCTCTTCAGTTTTCATGTTATGCCAAACTCAAGAGAGACCCGAGCTGAGCGTTTAGAGCTTCACGAAGGCAAACGCAGGCCGGTACTGAGGACAGGCCCGCTTTGACGCCTGCGGATTGGCTCGTGTCAGCCCCAAGGGGTGGAGCCATGTTGCCGTGCCTGCGCGTGCACCACGCAAAGACAGTCCTGTCACTTCAGGCACTCTGACACCCATAACCAAATCGGATGGGCTATGCCTGCCGGGGTGCCGCAGTCCAAGGGTCTCGCTGGCACACGTGGTCTTGTACTAAATTGTGGCCATTTTTTCCGCTCTTTTCTCCTGCTCCCCTGTGAGCACCCTTTGCCAGTTGGGGCCCCCACTCCACACACACACACACATACACCCACAACACTTAACTTAAACCCATTTCTGTGTCATCCTACTGTAGCAATGTAGTGTTGTTTCTGCAGCAATAGAGGCGCTGTGAGAATGTCACATTTTATTGTCAGGTCTGTTTTTCTTTTGACCAGACGCATTCTGTTCTTCATTAAGGGCTTTCTCTCCTCACAGACATGTTGTTGCCATACAGTAATGGTCTTTCTTTGTGCAGGGGTTAAAAAGTCCTTGATACTTGATAAAACATGTCATCCATTTTTTAAGTTTAACTTAAACTACTAGTCTTTTACCCTTCATTTTTGTCTGTATGTAGCATGTGTGATGAGGTGAAAAGTGTTCTTGCCTGCAGAGCTAGTTTACTGACTGAAAACTGGATTAATGCTTAGTAATCACCTGGATGTACAGTATGTGCCGTTTTGTTTTACTTTGCTATATTTAAAAGAATTTATCAAAGAACATGAGTGGCATAATTTGAATATGTGGGTGGTATAAGCTATGGACATGAGCAAACACAAACTGTACAGATCCATGAGAGAGAAGATTTGCTGAAATGACCTCTTCAGCACAAGGACAAGTAACCCCAGTCCTGTATGGAAGATCACAGTGCTGGGCTGCTTTACCACACTACAGCCACCTGCTGGCAATGTGGAGTACTGCAGCTTCTCCATGTTCAGTATCCCAGCCCACCAGTGCAGGTACAACTTTAGATGTGTTTTTGCAAACCACCACGCCACTCATTACACATTGCTGCAATGAGTGGAGTGGTGGTTTGCAAAAACATGAAGGTCATTTACAATCTTTTCTTTTCACAGAATTTTGATTAGACTGTACGTTCCAGTGGTCTGTTGCATTCAGCTTTTCAAGTTTAGCGTATTTATTTATTCCTGTATATAAAAATGCTGTATTAAAATTTGTATCAATGGTAATAAACGAAATCTGTTTTTAATGAATGCTGTCGACAGTTTTGTAGTGTTGATAGAAATGATTTAATATGAAATGATGACCCTTCCCAAATTCATGTACAGAGTGGAAGTGGAAGTATCTTTGAATATTAACTGTATGAATTCATTGATGTTTTTTCACAGATGGAGTGATGAATCATTTCAATCCGTTCTCATCATTTCATTGCCCCATTTCCGACTGTCTGTCACACCTTCTTCTCACCAATCATTTTCATCTGTTCTTTCTCTTGCTTGTGCTCCTCCTAATCCTCTGCTGGTAAGAAATGTTTTGCATTCTGTCTTTTCACATTAAAATGACTATTTTTTAATATATACAGAATTTTGACAGAAAACCCATTTTCAAGACCGAACACCCCCAGATGTTATTCATGCAATCTTAAGACAGCAGAGGAGATGTTTATAAAATAAAAAAGAAAAGAGAGTATATGTATATGTCACACATCCCTTAAAAACAAGAACTCATGCCTTTCTATTCACACAACATACAAAGCAGGTCAACATTACCTCTAGCTGGTTAAACTGCCATTTTGCAACACAAAAATGTCAGATGTTAGTAACACAAATTTCATACAAAGTGCCATAGATATCTTTAACAGTAATGATAAAGAGAAGAAGAATTCATTGCTAGCACCTGGCCAATCAACAGTAAACACCCAAAGTCAAATGTCAGGCACTACCAAAATCTGCAAACTAATCAGAACAATGCTTTTCCTGCCCTGAGAAATGTGTAGTAGTCAGTAAGGTGGAGTATACCAATTTATTTGGGAGTGAGAGAAACCAAGGAAACCAAGGCGTGGATAAACCTTCAGTTAAACAGTGAAAAACAGAGATGACAGAGGTGGATATATCCATCAAGACATTACCCTTTGTCGAATAAAGATATTAAAACTAAAAAGATCGTTGGGCAAATAACACCGTGGAAATGAATCAGTGAAAAACTAATATAAAGAAAAATTATTCCTCGAGAGAAATGTTAGGGGAAACAGATTTTAAACCAAATTAAAAAGCTGGGCATCAAAAAGCTGGAAAACCTATTTTCAGTGTGGAATCCTTTGAAAAGATCTTGTCAGAGTATGGATTGCAACACATATTTAAGTATACAACATTCTTCAAAATGGCCTGGAAAAGGAAGTTATCGCAAAATCCGAGATCTTAGATAGTACTCTGAACTGAGGAATGGGAAGAAATTTACACTGGTGCACACAATAAAAATCCCAATACTGGAAGGAATACTCATGGAAAACCTTTATAAGTAGCATAACAAATTATAGAGGTTATCTGCATGTATACTGGATCAGATTCTCTTAAATGTTTCCCACACTTACAAAACAAAAATGGTTTCTACTTAGTGAATTCACTGATGATCCTTTAAGATTGCTTTGTGACTGAAACTCTTCCCACACTCCATGTACAACTATTGCTTCTCTCCTGTGTAAATATCCTGATGATACAGAGGGCTTCCACGCTGATTGAAATGTCTTCCACAGCCTGCACAAAAATATGGTCTCATCTGTATGAATTTGCTTATGTGATTTAAACTTTTCCACAACTCTTTCACAACAACCCATGTCATCTGCCAAGAATTACCAGGAGCCGACGATGGTGACCAAACTGGCTTCGTTCAGTTCAGGCAATATTTACCAACCACATCTCTGGCACCTCTCAATTCCACCTGCAAGGTACTCGCATTACACTGGGAGGATGTGCTTATCCCCAGTTAGGTGCCCCCCTCTTGATGCATTGTGTGACTTCTAGTGTGAACAGCAGTTGTATTGACCTGTGCATCAATCTGAGGATTGCAAGTGTCATGGCATGAAAAGGGTTTCTCTCCTATGTCAAACTTCTGATGATGTTTTAAATATGATTAATGAATGAAACTCTTACCACACTCCACTATGCAGTGGAGGACTCTCTTGTGTGAGTTTGCTTGTGTATTTTCAGCTTATACGAGTTAATGAAACTCTTGTCACACTCCGTACACTGGTAAGGTTTTTCTCCTGTGTGAATCTTCTGATGATGTTTCAGATTTCCACATGTACTAAAGCTTTTCCCACACTCTGCGCATACGTACGGTCTCTCACCTGTATGACGTCGTTGGTGCCGTTTGAAATCCGAAAAGGTGACGAAACATTTGCTGCACTCGCTGCACGAGAAGGGTTTCTCGCCTGTGTGAATCATCTCATGACGTTTTAACTTTGCGGTAAACTTGAAACTCTTCCCACACTGTATGCACTTGTACGGCTTCTCCGTTGTGTGATTTCTCTGATGCAATTTAAGATTTCCGTAGCTGTTGAAGGTTTTCCCGCACTCTTCACAAAGGTACGCTTTCTCATTCGCGTGAATTAGTTGATGGTTACGCAGCGATCCCGAGAACGTAAAACGTTTGCCACACTCACTGCATGAGAAGGGCTTCTCTCCCGTGTGAAGCCTCTGGTGGCGATGCAACCCTGACGACCATTTGAAACTCTTCTCACACTCTACACACTGATGAAGTTTCTCTCCAGTGTGCGTTCTCTTGTGCCTTTTTAAGTCTAACGAAGATATGAAATTTTCCCCACATTCCTTGCACTGGTAATGCTTTTCTATTGTGTGAACTTTTTTATGTCTTTCAAGGCATGCTGAATTTTTGAAACTTTTCCCACACTCTGCACATGAGTACAGTGTATGGCATACATGAATCTCCTGATGTCTTTTCAAACCTTTCAATCCACAAAAACGCTTCTCACACTCACTGCATGAAAACGAATTCCCCCCAGTGTGAATTTCCATATGCCTGTTCAAATTGCTCAGCTGAGCAAAGCCTTTCCCACACTCACCGCAACAATGCGCTTTCTCCCCAGTGTGAATTCGCAGATGTGCTTTTAACAAGCTTGAGAAAGCGAAACGCTTCCCGCACTCGCTGCACAAAAACGGTTTCTCCCCGGTGTGAATCTGCATGTGCGTTTTTAACGTGCCGACAAGAGCGAAACATCTCCCGCACTCGCTGCAACGGTGTGGTTTCTCTCCGGTGTGTGTTTTCAGATGTGATTTTAACCCGCTCAAGTAAGTGAAACGTTTCCCACACTCCGTGCACAAGTGCGGTCTATCACCCGTGTGAATTTTCTGATGTCCCTTCAAATCTGGCAGTCTTAGAAAAGACTTCCCACACTCACTGCATGAAAAGGGTTTCACTCCAGTGTGGAGCTTCTGATGCGTTTTCAATGTGCTCAGCTGGGTGAAACACTTACCACACTCACCGCAATGGTACGGTTTCTCTCCAGTGTGGATGCGCTGATGTATTTTCAACAAGCTTGAGGAAGTGAAACCCTTCCTGCACTCACTGCATGAAAATAGTTTCTCTCTGGTGTGAATCTGCATATGTGTTTTTAATGTGCTCTTGTGAGTGAAATGTTTCCCACACTCACTGCATGAAAACGGCTTCACTCGAGCATGAAGTTTCTGATGTGTTCCTGACGCGCCCAGCTGAGTTTGTCCGTTGGTGGCATTGAAGTTCTCAGTTCTGTTAGCAGCTGTGTCTGGAATACATTCATCATTAACACTGACATTTAATTCTGGTTTAAGTATAGATCCAAGCTCATTAATGCCTGCTTTTATTTCATCGTTGGACTGCTCCTCAAACTTGGTTTCATGTTCATCCACCTCTGTTTTTACTACAGTACTGGTCTCTTGATTGTGTTCAATATTATCCAGTTCATCAGTCTCAGCTTTAATTTGGTCAGAGATTAATGTTGTTCCATCTGCAATGCTGAGACAGTTGTTGGATTTGTTTTGTGTCCTTTTCCCTCTGTGCTGCTTGGCATTATGTGGGTGATGGTAAGCGAGTTGTTCCAACAGGTAGCCATCCGATTCTTCACTCTCTGTTTTAATTTGCTCCTTTGTCAAAGTAGTCAATGACTCCTGTTCTGTTGAGTTGTCAGCCTCCATATCAGAGTTAAATACAGAATGCACCATGAGACACCACTGAGATACCATCCATGTAGGCTGGAAAAGGTCAATTCTAGGAAATATTTAGATCCTTAGGTAGCTACTGCATGCTTATCGGCTTGGACAAGGAACCAATCTTGCTGGCTTCTGTTTTAAAGCAGAGCTTTCCCTCTTGCCTGAGGCATGCAGGATCTACAGAAACAGAAAGGTATGACCAGAATATTACTGCAAGATTCCACAGTTTAAAATAACAACTAAAAACTAAAACTAAAAATTCAAATTCAAAAACAGTGTGCATTTATGCCATTTATGAAAGCACAAAATATACATGGCATTCAGTTCCTGACAGGTAGACCCGCTTAATATTTCTCTGTTTACTCCTACACCCCGCTTTAATTCACCTAAATGTTAATTGCAATTGTCTTCATTTGACTCAGCAGATACCCTTTGCTTGTGCTAACTGGAATCTAGGCAGCCTAGAAAACTAAGGGAAGTCAAGTACATACATTACCAGGGTTGGGGAGTAACGGAATACCTGTAACGGTGTTACGTATTTAAAATACAAAATATGAGTAACTGTATTCCGTAACAGTTACCATTTAAATTGACAACTGTACAACTGTATTCCGTTACAGTTACCATTTAAATTGATGGTTTTTTTTCATTTAATTTCATTTATTTTTTTCATTTAATGTCTATTCAGCTGGAAAATCTATCCAATGATAGGCTGCTCCAGGGTGTATCTCCCATATGCCCCTCACTCAAAAAAAAGAAGAAGAAAAAAGCACGCAGCCTATGGCAAGCCGTTTTAACATTTAATAGCTAGACTGGATATGTATTGCTAATATCTGTAATTCAATTCTTCCTAGTCAAAATGAACATTCCAGATAGGCACAATGACATTCTTCCTATCCACAATTATCATTTCAGATAGGCACAACGTCATTCTTCCTAGGACAAATGACGCCACTTTCGCCATTCATTTGTATTGAGCTTTCAATTTCAGATGTCCACAACGTCATTCTTCCTATCCAGAATGAATATTCTGGATGTCTGCAATAGAATTCTTACTAGGAAAAACTCCCATTTCAGATATCTACAATCCAATTGTTATTAGTCATAATTTTAATTTCAGACATCCAAAATGGAAAAACCATTTGAATATCCAAAAATACATTTTGACTAGTAAAATACAAATACAATTGTGGACCTCTATATTAATATTGTGGATATCCATAATTGCAATTCTTCCTATCCAGAATGCAGTTTTAGATGTCTGAAATTGTAATTGACGTAGAATGAATGTAACTGTGACTTTTGACGCAGTGTTTTGAAGTGTAGGCCTATATAATGCATAAGCCTATATACAGCCTACATTTTACACTTGATCGCTGGACTTAACATTAGCTAACATTAGTTTCATCTAATTTGAACAGATGAGGCTGGGTGCTAGTTCTTTCAGTAAGTTAGCTAGTGATAGCTAGATAGGTAGCGGTATTATCTACCTAGCAGGTTAATGTCAGTTGCAACTAGCTAGTCACTTAGCTAGCTAGCTAGTCACTTAGCTAGCTAGCTGGCACAGTTAGACACAAAGATGTTCATACAAATGTTCGAATAAACTTGCAAACATAAAACTATATCCACAAAATTATTAATTTATTGTATGACTGTGAACAGTGAGTGAGTGAACGAGTGAGTGATTTCAGATGCAACCTTCATCTTCGCAACACTTCTGCTAAGTAAGGTTGCTGGTTTTTAAAATGGCGCTTGTATCTTTTCGCTGCAACTCTGTAAAACTGTATTTCACACTATTATGGTTAAACTTTGCAATTCATCTGCGGTTCACACCGCGGTTCACGGTTCACCGATCCGTGTGGGGATCCGTACGAATGATGGATCAACTACGGTCCGTTACACCAGTTATGACTAGTAACAATTGGATTGTAGATATCTGAAATGGGAGTTTGTCCTAGTAAGAATTCTATTGCAGACATCCAGAATATTCATTCTGGATAGGAAGAATGACGTTGTGGACATCTGAAACTGAAAGCCAAATACAAATGAATGGTGAAAGTGGCGTCATTTGTCCTAGGAAGAATGACGTTGTGCCTATCTGAAATGACAGTTGTTGATAGGAAGAATGTCATTGTGCCTATCTGAAATGTTCATTTTGACTAGGAAGAATTGAATTACGGATATTAGCAATATATATCCAGTCTAGCTATTAAATGTTAAAACGGCCATGCATACTTTTTAAGGATTTTTAAATTTAGTTTTGACTAGTACAATCAAAGTTGTAGATCTTGAAATACAATTTCTACTAGTAAGAATGTTATTGTGCATCTCTTTAATTCCCATTCTGAATAGTGAGAATACAATTTTGACTAGGAGAAATGCTGTTATGGATGTCTAAAATGTAATTACAGATAGGAGAAATGCTATTGTGAATATCTAAAATGTAATTACAGATAGGAGTGTGGCTCGATTAAATGTTAAAATGGCTTGCCATAAGCAGCCTGCCTGACTCACAAGACAGTAGAATGGAGAGTGGGACAGAAAGTAACCAGCGCAACGCGTTCATGTCATGGAAATACCGGACCATTTTACTTTAACATTACTTTCAAATTTGGCAAAGGTCGCAACATAACAGTACAATGCAAGCTGTGTTTGCCAGCAACCAAACTGCTATCCACTTCAAAAGAGTCGACCTCTAACCTGAAGAAGCATCTTGAAGTACATTCTCTTTTTCATTATTTAAGCTAATATTGAGCGCTAGCTAGCTACACTATATGGACAAAAGTATTCAGACGCCTGACCATTACACCAACAGGGACTGTAATGACATTGACCAATGAGTTGGTCCCCCTTTTGCAGCTATAACAGCTTCCACTCTTCTTGGAAGACTTTCCACAAGATTTTGGAGTGTGTTTCTGTGGGAATTTGTGCCCATTCATTCTGTAAAGCATTTATGAGGTCAGGCACTGATGTTGGACTAGAAGGCCTGGCTCGCAATCTCCATTCCAGTTCATCCCAAAGGTGCTCGATGGGGTTGAGATCCGCCAAACCCAGACTCGCCCATCTGACTGCCAAACAGAGAAGCGTGATCCGTCACTCCACAGAACACGTTTCCACTGCTCCACAGTCCAGTGTTGGTGTGCTTTACACCACTCCATCCGACGCTTGGCATTGGACTTGGTGATGTGAGGCTTGCATGCAGCTGCTCGGCCATGGAAACCCATTCCATGAAGCTCCCGCCGCACAGTTTTTGTGCTTACATTAATGCCAGTGGAAGCTCAGAACTCTTCAGCTATGGAATCAGCAGAGCGTTGGTGCCTTTACGCACCATGCGCCTTAGCAGTCGTTGACCCCGCTCTGTGATTTTACGTGGTCTTCCGCTTCGTGGCTCAGTTGCTGTTGTTCCTAAACGCTTCCACTTTCTAATATCACTTACAGTTGACCATGGAATATCCAGCAGGGATGAAATTTCACGAACCGTCTTATTGCAAAGGTGGCATCCTATCACAGTACCACGCTTGAAGTCACTGAGCTCTTCAGAACGACCCATTTTGTATCACAAATGTTTGCAAATGGAGACTGCATGGCTAGGTGCTTGATTTTATACACCTGTGGCAACGGGTCTGATTGAAACACCTGAATTCAATAATTAAGAGGTGTGGCCAAATACTTTTGTCCATATAGTGTATCTTACATAGTTTGGCTGCACTGGATTAGCTATTCGGTTAGGTAACGAGTAGATACAGTGACAAAACAAGTGAAATTTCACATGTTCAAAATTGCGATTACTCCAACAATTTTACACTATGCACATTATAGCCTACATTAAATTGTTAAGCTACTCCTTTCTCACTCACAATGTATTTAGGGTGGCTTGTGCCGTTTCTAACTCATGTTTTCCTGTAATGTACAGCTTTTGAATTAACATTTACAATTCTGAAGAAACTGCAATGAACTGCCCATAGACTTAACACTGGGGGTGCCAAAATGTTAGGCACAACAATGCTAAGTGAATATTCTAAAAATAACCATTCAGAACCTTAGTCGGACGAATTATACCAGTGCACGTCCTTATAAAACTTTCATAAAATGCTTTAAATGTTTTTTTTACATGTGAAATATTATCATAATTAAAAAATATAGCCTAGACTGTATTTTATGTATTGCAGTAAAAAAATCACTCAAGTTTAGCTACTTAGATTTTGACATCACTTGGACATAGTTCGTGAGAATCACCCAACCAGTATATGCCACATTCACACTTTTACTTACATTCTTTTAAAAATTAAAAACACAGTGTTCAGAAAGTAATCCAAAGTATTTAGACTACGTTACTTACCTTGAGTAATCTAACAGAATACGTTACAAGTTACAGTTTAGGGCAAGTATTCTGAAATCTGTAGTGGAATACATATTAAAAGTAACCCTCCCAACCCTGTATATTACCATATATCAAGGGTGTAATTTTGTATATGGACGGTAGGGACATGTCCCTACCAATATTTGAGCGAACTCGTTCGCATTATCTTTGGAGTGAAGTCACATTACATAATTCCAATGTCCCCTCGGTTGTTGCGTCCCTACCAATGTTGAGACCAAAACTACGCCCTTGCCATATATCACAGTCACCACGTCATAGTATCAATGACACATCGCGATATTACAAGTAAATAAGCGGCAAGTAATACAAGAAGTATGTGTTGGGGGTGAGGATTTCAGTGGAACCGACATACAGTCTGGAGAGATGGGTCTTTGTTATGAACTCTGTCATGATTATTCCCGCGGTTGCTGTGAAGTAAAACTCCTTCCCTTATCAAGTCTGTCTCTGATTAAATACGGAAATCTTTATATTCCGTTGGAATATGTTGTTTACCAACAACAAAAATCTGAGGTTATTCATTTGGGTAAACTAAATTGCAATGGTGCTTCCTTCTGTCAAGACCCCGACATACTAATTCAGTTACCATACATTAAGTGCAAAAATGACTTAGATGGGGTTACACTACTTGGAGGCTTCCTGACATAAAGTTTGTATTTGGTACAAACAGAAAATGAACTCCTTCAGAGCCTGACAACAAAAGCAAAGTAGGCGCTAGTGTCATCACTAGAAATTACGACCTATAGATTGTAAGCACTTTCAGTATAGGGCTGTGTCAAAGCGTGCTAAGTGCATAGGGACAGCGGGACAAATGATCAACTCGTTATGAACTCCTGAAGCTGCTTAATAACAAACGGATCATTTAAATCAGCTGTGTTGGAGCAGGGAGAGATCTAAACATGCAGGACAAGGGATACTCCAGGAGAGCGTTGGGAAGCGCTAGCCGAAATTATGTGATAGGAGTCTGGGGCACACCTCTTTACCTCGAAATTACTTAGAAACAACAACTGAAAGCAGTTCAGCAGGCAGTTTGCAAACAAGTCTAAAGTGTGTGTATATATAGCGAAACGTATACTTAGAACAATGTTTAACTTACCAGTGGTCTCGTTATTCGTTCCTTCAAGTCTTATTACTATGCAGCTTCTGTTCAAGCGTAGATTGCTGTAACGAGGCCAAATTATTTACGCGTTGCCTACTGTCCGTGCGTATAGACGCAGACGGTCTACTTCGACGGCTCTTGCCCGCGCGGAGTAGTTCTAATTTGTAGCAAAGCTATTCAAGCTATTCTATTCGACTATTTCTCTGGCATATATTCGACTCTTTATTGCCACCTACTGCTTTGGGAGGGGAAGGGGGGATGAGATCAGATGCGTCTTATCAGGTCAGGAGCTCTACCTACCAGACTGAACTCATCAGTGGCACTTTTGATTAGCTGAGCACACCTGATTTAATCATGCAGCAAGGATAGATAGAAGATATGCAGGACAGTGGGCCTCCAGGAGTAGGATTGAGAAACACTGTTATATGTAATGGTGTGCTGATTGATGAGTTAGCAGTTTAGCAGTTAGAACTTTCTGAGTTGAAAACATTGCTAACCCACATAAGACAATGGTTTGCTCCCCGCTGTTGAGTATAACTGGAATTCCTAACACTGTATTCCCTCTTCCCCAACCCAGTTATTCTCTGCCTGGAGGTGGAAGGTCTGTGGCCGCTGGCTTCCAAACAAAATCCCAATTCTGGACGCAATGAACACTGGCTGCATATCACAGAAGAATCCTATGGGGGATGGCTACGGCATGCAAGACCTTTTTCCCATAAATGAATCTAACATTCTTCTCCGTCATTTACTCCCCTTACCCGAACGTACAGAGCAGCTACTTTAAAACCCTCTCCCTCGACTACTGATAGCACTCAACTGTCCCAGAATATCGGCATCCCTTAAAGATAACCGCTTTTAACGTGTTTAACAAGAGAACACATCACATTATAAACCGTTTTGACTCTTACATCTATATAGGAGACTGGCATAAGGCTGTAATGCTGACTTTAAAATGATCTCCAGATTTCAGTATGAGGTGGTTGCTTACTTGGGCACTGGGAGTATTATGTTTTATAGATAATGTGTTATTCAAGATATGAACAACATATCTTGGGGGGTCGTTTTTTAATATATAATAACGTGATGCCCCGCTTTTATCTCACTGCATGACATCCCCCGACTCTGACCAATCACATACAGTATGGACTCTCGAAATGGCCAAACAAACTTTTTCTGCGTTTTTTTACAAAGGCATTTCTGTGCATGCAAATACACCACATTCCTCCCCGGAAAACTTAAACCTCGATGACAAAAAATCTTTTCTCTCACAACATACAAGTTCACCTTTTCAAATAAAAAAAGTCTTTAACTAATCCCATCCTCGTCGCCAGTGTTGTGTTATTCAAGATATGAACAACAGGGGTTCGTTTTTTTTCATAATAACGGAGAGAGACACAATTACCCTTGGAACTCTAGCATATCTTTAATTTTTATAACAACGCAGATCGCCATCTTCTGTACAGGTTTTAAAACCCAACTAGAAAAAAAGCGCCAATGGCGTACGTGATGCCCCGCTTTTATTTCACTGCATGACATCACCGACTCTGACCAATCACATACAGTATGGACTCTCGAAATTGCCAAACTAACTTTTTCTGCGTTTTTTTGCAAAGGCATTTCTGTGCATGCAAGTACACCACAATAGACATATCAATAAATGGCGCTGTAAAAGTTGTGCTTTTTAAAAAGGCGGCGTCAAAGCCAAATGCAGTATCATATTACTGAGAAAAACGAAACTGAAAGGATTTATGCAACTGGAACAATCGCCATGTTATAAACAGAGTAGGCCTAACACCTCTGGAATAATTAGCACCGCAAGGTAAGAATACAAACAAAAATAAAACATAGGCCTATGCAATACCCCAATATTTTAATTGAGTGTTACGGGCTGGATTGACTTTAGCGGCAGGCAAGTTTAAACTTGTGTTTTTGCCCAATGGTTCGTTAGGTGATAACTTTAGCTAAACACGGAGTTTAAAAAATACCCTAAAAAAAACCCTAATAAAAATTAAAATAAAAATTAAATAATGCAAATTCGAAAGACAACACTTTCATTTTAATACGTGACGTGAATTCCGAAAATGAGGGGTTTTTACAGGCTAGGCTACTGTATTCGCTAAAGCAGAGAGCGGCGCGCTAGGAAGCAACAAGTGTGCTGCAGTTATTAGCGCAGAGCCTCTAGTGACCTAATACAGCCGTTACCCGAAAAATGGATAACATAAATGTAATCCACTGTATATTTATTACAATGTCTATATTTATAGATTCACTGTGAATGTGTATATTCAGCTATTTTGTCGGATAAAACTGGAATCATGGATAAGTAGGCCTACATCAGCTGGAAAATGTTTAAAATGATTGAACATTACTGTTTCGCTGGCTAAAAGCTTAATTCAAACGGACGCAACTCGCAATGTCCAAATGTTTGAGTATGAACAATGTAGCCTACGCTGCAAGGCTTGATCATTGATATGGAGGACAAAAATGACATAAGCATAAATAAATAAATGTAGAAATAAATAAAGGAAAAATAAATAGGCTACATTTTGGTAATGGAAAAAGGCTATTTCTGTATTTCTACATTTATTTATTTATTTATTTCCGCATTTCTACATTTATTTATTTATTTCTGTATTTCTACATTTATTCATTTATGCATTTCTACATTTACTTATTTATTTCTGTATTTCTATATTTATTCATTTATTTATTTATGCATTTCTACATTTATTTATTTATTTCTGTTTTTCTACATTTCCACATTTATTTATTTCTGTATTTCTACATTTCCACATTTATTTCTTTCTGTATTTCTGTGTCCGTATGTTAATTGAGTGGGTGGTACTTTACCTCAGTCTGAAGCAGGATTGGTCAGCTGGGCGAACCAGACAGAAGCAAACGATTCCTATCAAATCTACAATTACACAAGCTGGTCAGCTAACCTTGGTATTAACTCCACGTAATGGCTCGTACAAAACTTTCCATCCATAACACAGGGCTACATTAAAACTAACGACAACTCAAGTTTAGATTACCGGCTAGTAGCGAGCTAAAGGCAAATCTCCCGTATAGAGGGTATGCACTGACGTCCCTTTCCACCGGAATACGCCCCCTCAGTCGGACTGAGTGGCAAAACATACTGCAACATGGCTGTCTTTAGTAGGGGAAACTGCGAAGCCGGGAGTAAAACAAATAATTATCTGCCTAAATTAAAGGCAGTTGGACTCGACAGTGATTCTTACAACTTACCAAAGAACCAGTGGTCCATGGACATTGACATGTGGCCAGGAATCGGGGTTTCCTGACGTTTATATGTACCTGATTTCGACCCCGGGGAAATACACAAAGCAAAGCCTGAAGGCGTACAAAAGCCGCGACATGCTAAAACGCTTAACGTGACTTAATGTTCCAAAACTGCAGTTTTGGAATTGTCAGAATCACTTCCTCCTGTCAGAAACACTGCCTCACAGTTTTGATTTTTTGACAGGTGGAAGTGTTTATGAAAAGAGATGTCCGAGATAAATTTGGTGATCATTGATCGCTGTTTTGGAACATTAAGCCACGTTAAGCGTTTAAAAATGTCCGCAAAAGCTTTGACGGCGGGATTTGTTTGCGAAATTAAAGTGATGAAGACACCAATGAATATTCTCGTTGTATGTGGTTTGTACAAATATTTTTATTTTATTACAACTTTTATTTGGAAAACTGCTACACGTTTAGGTGCCTGGATTCCAGTTGTTTCTGCGAATTGCAGCGATCCATTTGCTTGTTTTCTTTAACTTTCGGCTGTCTGTAAAAAGATAGCTCCGATTTCTTGTTGAATCTGTTTGTACAGTCAATCGCACAACTCTTTCCCATTTTAGATGAGTTTTTTGTGTTTTCGCGGCATGAAAGCTGAACGGTAACGCTGCCACTCAGTAAGTCTTTCTGCCACTCAGTGGGTAGAACCCGCAGTGACTCCGCTTACTGTGACGTCACGTGCATAACCCCAGTCAAGTCAAGGCAGTAGCAGTAGATCCAATCGCACCGCTATAACCAATCCGGCTTTAGACTGAGGTATAGTACCACCCACTCAATTAACATACGGACACAGAAATACAGAAAGAAATACATGTGGAAATGTAGAAAAACAGAAATAAATAAATGTAGAAATACAGAAATAAATAAATGTAGAAATGCGGAAATAAATAAACAAATAAATGTAGAAATACAGAAATAAATAAATAAATGCAGAAATACAGAAATAGCCTTTTTCATTACCAAAATTTATTTATTTATTTATTTATGCATTTATTTATTTATTTATGCTTATGTATTTTTTTGTCCTCCATACATTGCTACCTAAGACTGTTTAAAGCGACATGCGGGGTTGTGGGATGGTTTGCTGCAGGAAGTGGAGCCTTTTCTTTTCTTTTTCTAGAACCTTTATTTACAACTGTTTTATACATACCATGAACACGAGCAAAGCCAGAGGGTATAATTAATAATTACACGAGATCATATTTAAAATAAATATCCAAAGTCCTTTGCGGCTTCTTGTTTTTCAGTTCTTCCATTGGTATGCCGTGATCCTTCAGTTCCTGGGGGAAATGATTAAAATTCGGTTTACAATCAGTCCACCTCCCTTCTTGTGTATATGATATTTCCCCATAATAGTTAAAAATTGAACAAAACATTCTTTTACATTCATGTTGTTGTCTGAAAAATAAATACAAACATCTAAATCATTCAAAACAATTGATTCAAAACAACTGTTCAGTTTTTCTTCTTACGAAGTTCTCAACATCAGTCCAAAATATTTTGGCGTACGTACATTGATAAAAGAGGTCAATAGCTGTTTCAAGAATATTCATCACTTATCCTAAATATCTCTAAGACTTTTTAAGTGGGAATTTACCATGTAAAATTGTAAATGTCACGTCTTTGTTATTATTTACACAATATTTATCACAAAATTTCCGAGCTTTACTCCAATCTAAATTCCTAAGAATAGAAGACCAATATAAATTTTTATACAGTAGGCTACTTCACCTGATAGAATTGTTCTAATACGCTTATTTGTACATTTGTGTTTTAGAATGTCAGTTTCCCCAATTCCTCAATTATCAACAACCGCAACATCAAAAAGGTGTAATATTTGTTACGATACATAGCATCAAAGATTAAGAAATATTCTTTGGATGTAACTGGCATTCCAGATTTATAAAGAAATTCACTATATGTCAATATCCATCAGGACCATATATGTCAGTATCCATCAGGATTCAAAAGATTTTAACTAAAATAATATCATTGTCAAACCTTTTAGAAGGAAGAGAGATTTATTTTTTAAATACATTCCAAGTAAAATTATTCCAAATAAAACACTTATTAGTAGAAAAGTTATGTTTATAAGCCAGTGTCCAGGCTAGCACAGCTTGTTTATCTCAATTTTATAATTGCATCTCACTAAAAAAAATGCATACCCTTTAAATTAAATATTTTGGGAATGTATTCCATATGCTAGCTTTTTCGTTAATGGGTTTTATAAGCCACTGGACCTTAAATATCGTATTTAAAGTTTGGTAACTTAATATTTCAAAACCAAACATCTAAATCATTCAAAAAATCATTCAATCATTTTTCTTAATACATAAAATGTCTTTTTTGAAGAAGTGAGGTCTGTTCCTCCATATGCAGTTGAATAATGTTTTATCTAATTCCTTGCATATGTTATGAGGCATGTCTAAGGATAAGGTGACGTAAACAGATCTTGATATACCTTCGGCTTTTGACAAAAGCAAAACCCCTGCATTCAGTGATAGATCCCTTTGTAACCACAAATTGAACCTATTTTTAAACTTGTCAAGAATAGGATTAAAGTTGTTATAAGTAAAAATGCGTTCATTTTCATTTTTACGTATAACAACTCCAAAATATGTTTTGTTTTTAATAGCAATTCTATTTCTCATTTTGCCACTTTCTTTTAGTGGAAATAACACAGATTTGTTTATGTTCATTTTAAGACCCGATGCTAATAAAACTCAATACACTTGATTGCTTTTTAACCATTTCTGGTACCATTTCTGAGAAAATTATAGTGTCGTCTGCCAGTTGGTATAGCTAGGAAGTGAAGTCAGGCAAAGGAGGATCATAGAGGTGGCGTCTCTGTTGTTGGACTTTTGCGCACTCTATCGCATTGTGGAGCTGAAAAATAGTTCGGAACATCAGCTGTAATCTGTTTTTTTACAGTTACGCTATTGATCTCTGCAGAACACATGTACAAGGCACTGATATCGGTTCTAATTACATTATCTGAACAGCAGAGGCCGCAATAAACAAGCAAACCTGTTCAGTCTTTGTTGAGCCATACTTTATGGCTTACACTGAAAAGTATATTCTGAATGTGGGCGTCCGCTTTTAAAAGATGTTTTGTCATTTATTTTAGAAATCTTTATAACCAGAACTTCTATCATTTGGCTTAAAACAATACATTTAGTTTACCATTTTCATAAGAAATTGTTCAAAAATATGGAATCTTGTCAAATCATAACTCATTTTCATTCAAATTTTGTTCAAAATATCTGTTCGAAATACAGTTTCAGACCATGAACGTAGTATCCGATTTTATCGTTACACCGCTAGAGTCTACACAGCTTTACGCTCTAAGCCATTTTACCACTAGATAAATTTAAAATGAAATGGAATTGTCAGGGCAAAGGCAAGGACTCAGTCGCAGACCACAAAAAAATCGTCGTAAACCGGCAGATTTATTGAGTCCACAAGCAAGATCGTTATCGTGAAAACAGGCAGGGTCAAAAACCAGAGAAGCAGTCCGAGGGGCAAATCCAAGAGCAGGTAAAACGATCAGGCAGGGTCAAAACACCGGGCAGGCAGATACACAGGCAATCAGAGCAGAGGGGCAGGCAAAGAACAGGGCGAGAAACGGGCAGGTCAAAAACCGGGGAAAAACAGCCAAGAAAACCAAGCAACAAACGGCGGAGACGAAACAGGCAATAGCAACTAAGACGAACTAGCAACAGGACAGGGAAACACAGGGAAGATATAGGGCAGGGCTGATAACGGGAATGGGAAACAGGTGCGCAGGCAGGCAGGTGAAGGTGATGAGGCAATCAGGCGGGCGGAGACCGGGCGGGGAGCGGGGCAGGGCTAGAACACAAGAAAAAACAAAAGCACATGGACAGAGAAACAAAAACACAACGGCTAGCGGGCGGGAGTACTGACATGAATAAAACATTAAAACTTTTTGACATTTAAAATGTTTGCCATTGACTCAACATCACATGCATATCATAATAAAATGCACACATCTAGCATTAATGTTGAATGTGGTCACTTGGTATTTGAAAATGAGGTAAATGCTACATCCAAAAATTCAGGGAGTGTTTTTTATATAATTATTTCCATAGAAGGCTTTGCTCGGCTCCTCACAGTCAAAGGAGCCTGGGGAGGGGGGCGTGGCCTCTGAAATGATGGCTGAAGAGGATGGAGATGAGAGGGGTGTGGCTTCCGAAATGCACCACCCGCTGATTGAAGTTATGGACCAACAGAGCAAGAGGTGAGGAGAAAGAGACTCTGTGTGTGTGTGTGTGTGTGTGTGTGTGTGTGTGTGTGTGTGTATGTGTATGTGTATGTGTATTAGAACCCGACCGATAAATCGGCGTGCCGATATTATCGGCCGATATGAGCCGATAATCAGTATCAGCGTTTATAACGGCCGATAAATGACAATTAAAAAAGAAACGGAAGGACGGAAGATGGATCCTTCAACCATGTTGTGAGTGTTGCCATTACGTAGTTTGTCCACCAGAGGGCACACTGCAACTCCACTGTTGGCAACACACGGGTTTGGAACACTGTGTTCTTGGTAAATTGATAATTGTCACATGAAATACATTACTTAAATAATACATATCCCCATCACTTCTCCTCTTAGCCTAAATAGGCCTGACAACGTTCATGTCAGCCATGCCTGGTTTTGCTGCAGTAACGTGAAAGCCGGTACCGTCAGTCAAACATCAAAATTACGTTTAATGTTACGGTAGTTGAGTGGTGTAGGCTAAGCTGTTGACAGACTTGATTGTAGGTTTATTTATGAAACAGTGTGGCAGTTCTAGCGAAACAACGGTCCTATCATGTCTCCCTTGTCACTTCTAAAAATTTGCTTGCAGCAGCTTATAACACTGTCCATTGCTAAATTAGGTTACCCACAAAGCTAGCTAATGCCATGTTTATCAGTGGAAGACCGCTAACGTTAATGAGCGGTTAAACTATAGCGTTTAACTTATTCTGCTTAAATGAAGCAATGCTAAATATATCTGCAACTCGAATATCTGTAGTTACTGTCGGTGCATTGGAAATTATTAACGCTTTCACACGTACAGTCACACCAGTGTGATTACCCGTTTAGCGCATATGCTAAAATTGGTGCGATTAGAACACTAGATTGGAGAAATTCTAGCTAATTTTAGCTTTGAGGAAACAGCAATTTAACTCTAAAAATATAGCAAATGCTAACCGAAAACTATGAGAAGCTTAATAACGCTAATGAAAACATAACGAACCATGTAATGTAACATGCGCTACATAGCATAAAAAGTAAGTTACATGCGAAAGGGTTAAACCAGAGGGGACACGTAAATACATGTGAGCTGAACAAGTATCTAACATGGCTTGGTAGCCAAAGTTATCTAGCTTCTCTTTCAAACGTGTAGTGTGAAATCTCAAAGTCCTCGTTGTAGACAGTCATGTAGTATTAGATGCATTTAACAGCAGCATTTACTCTAGGTCACTGTGAATTTTATTCAGTATGCATGTAATCTGAATTAGTGTTCAGAACAGTGTTTTCACCCTTAACACAATCATGAAAGGAGAGTTGGGGCAGGACCACAATGTTCCTCTCACTCTCTGCTGGTTTTCAGGGAACAGGATAATTAGTGCAAGGCAGGAAATAATGCTGTTTAGTTGTATGAAGGGTAGAGAGTAGAGTTTTCACATTACATTACATTGCATGCATTTAGCAGACGCTCTTATCCACAGCAACTTCTAGCACAATAGAATACAATGGCTTCATGGATGTCTTAGTAAAGGGATTTTCCAAAAATGTACATATTTCTGTGTTTACACTTAGAGACAGGAACAACTGTGCTGTAAGGTACGATTTAAAGCTATGCCTCTGATTTGGTGCTCAGCGCAATGTTTCAAATATACTGTCAGCGGGGGGCTCAGGCAGGGACTCAGGCGCAGACAGCGGAGAATGGCAACCGATGGTTTAATGCCGAAAGAGGGAAAATCCAGTAGACAGAGTCGAAAAACAGGCGATATCAAAAACCATGTAGACACAGCAAAAGGTACAAAGACGAAATCCAAAAACGAGGTCGAGAAAAACAGGCAAGATCAAAACGGGCAGGCAGAATAGCAAGACAGAGATAAATGCTGGTAACGAAACAGATAAACTGAGACGAACTGGCAAAGGGCTAAGAAACAGACGGGAATATTAAGGGAACACGCTAACAAGAAAACGAGATACAGGTGAACAAGCGGGCAGGTGAAGCAGATGAGCAATCGGGCAGGGAAACAAGGGGCGGGGCAGGCAAGGGAGAGAAACGAACACAAAAGCACATGGCAGGGAAAAACAAACAACCAGCTACGTAGCCGCAGCACTGACATATACAGTGTTCCTGAAGCACATTTCAGCATGTTTGGTTTACATGTGCTTAACGTGTCACACACTTCCCCATTCACTGACACATCATATTTCTGAAGAACAGGCATGTTAGTGATCAAAGCAACTGTTTTGAGAGGAGCTTAATGAAGTGCTGTCTCTGTGTGCTGTTACCAGCGTCACTGCACAAAGAACCGAGTCACTGGTGCCCAGCTGTCAGTCTGTGAAGAGCGACCGGTCCATGGACCATCCTCGTAATCTTGCGAGTGGACAGCCTGTCCCTTCTCCAAGGTGAGGTGACACTGTCTAAAGCAGAAGTGTCAATGGGCCAAACTCATTTTCACAACCCAAAGTTTCAACCAAACTGGAAGCGTTTTCAGTGAGATTGGTGAAAGATTTCTTTTGTGGTTCTGATCTGCGTCAGTGTCAAGTCCAGTATAGGTCCATGTTTTGCGTGTTAACTTCAAGCAGAGTCTGCTGCACGTGGACCAGGACTATCCCATAAAAATCTCTTACTGGTACAGACAGACCAGATCCCACTGAGCAAAACCAAGAACATGATTAAAATCTATGCGTTTCCTGTAACATCAATGTCATTAGCTTGTGTAACTACAGGGACACATGACATCTTTTTCTACATTTGTAATGTTTTATTAGCAACTCACAGTCCCTGTCCACACATAAAACCAAGTTCAATGAGCATGCCTCGTAGGCAGAGTTTACATTTGCTTAGCTCACTTCCCCATTCACTAACACATCATATTTCCGAAGAACAGGCATGTTACTGATCAAAGCAACTGTTCTAAGAGAAGTTTAATGAAGTGCTGTCTCTGTGTGCTGTTACCAGCGTCACTGCACAAAGAACTGAGTCACTGGTGCCCAGCTGTCAGTCTGTGAAGAGCGACCGGTCCATGGACCATCCTCGTAATCTTGCGAGTGGACAGCCTGTCCCTTCTCCAAGGTGAGGTGACACTGTCTAAAGCAGAAGTGTCAATGGGCCAAACTCATTTTCACAACCCAAAGTTTCAACCAAACTGGAAGCGTTTTCAGTGAGATTGATGAAAGATTTCTTTTGTGGTTCTGATCTGCGTCAGTGTCAAGTCCAGTATAGGTCCATGTTTTGCGTGTTAACTTCAAGCAGAGTCTGCTGCACGTGGACCAGGACTATCCCATAAAAATCTCTTACTGGTACAGACAGACCAGATCCCACTGAGCAAAACCAAGAACATGATTAAAATCTATGCTTTTCCTGTAACATCAATGTCATTAGCTTGTGTAACTACAGGGACACATGACATCTTTTTCTACATTTGTAATGTTTTATTAGCAACTCACAGTCCCTGTCCACACATAAAACCAAGTTCAATGAGCATGCCTCGTAGGCAGAGTTTACATTTGCTTAGCTCACTTCCCCATTCACTAACACATCATATTTCCGAAGAACAGGCATGTTACTGATCAAAGCAACTGTTTTGAGAGGAGCTTAATGAAGTGCTGTCTCTGTGTGCTGTTACCAGCGTCACTGCACAAAGAACCGAGTCACTGGTGCCCAGCTGTCAGTCTGTGAAGAGCGACCGGTCCATGGACCATCCTCGTAATCTTGCGAGTGGACAGCCTGTCCCTTCTCCAAGGTGAGGTGACACTGTCTAAAGCAGAAGTGTCAATGGGCCAAACTCATTTTCACAACCCAAAGTTTCAACCAAACTGGAAGCGTTTTCAGTGAGATTGGTGAAAGATTTCTTTTGTGGTTCTGATCTGCGTCAGTGTCAAGTCCAGTATAGGTCCATGTTTTGCGTGTTAACTTCAAGCAGAGTCTGCTGCACGTGGACCAGGACTATCCCATAAAAATCTCTTACTGGTACAGACAGACCAGATCCCACTGAGCAAAACCAAGAACATGATTAAAATCTATGCGTTTCCTGTAACATCAATGTCATTAGCTTGTGTAACTACAGGGACACATGACATCTTTTTCTACATTTGTAATGTTTTATTAGCAACTCACAGTCCCTGTCCACACATAAAACCAAGTTCAATGAGCATGCCTCGTAGGCAGAGTTTACATTTGCTTAGCTCACTTCCCCATTCACTAACACATCATATTTCCGAAGAACAGGCATGTTACTGATCAAAGCAACTGTTCTAAGAGAAGTTTAATGAAGTGCTGTCTCTGTGTGCTGTTACCAGCGTCACTGCACAAAGAACTGAGTCACTGGTGCCCAGCTGTCAGTCTGTGAAGAGCGACCGTCCATGGACCATCCTCGTAATCTTGCGAGTGGACAGCCTGTCCCTTCTCCAAGGTGAGGTGACACTGTCTAAAGCAGAAGTGTCAATGGGCCAAACTCATTTTCACAACCCAAAGTTTCAACCAAACTGGAAGCGTTTTCAGTGAGATTGATGAAAGATTTCTTTTGTGGTTCTGATCTGCGTCAGTGTCAAGTCCAGTATAGGTCCATGTTTTGCGTGTTAACTTCAAGCAGAGTCTGCTGCACGTGGACCAGGACTATCCCATAAAAATCTCTTACTGGTACAGACAGACCAGATCCCACTGAGCAAAACCAAGAACATGATTAAAATCTATGCTTTTCCTGTAACATCAATGTCATTAGCTTGTGTAACTACAGGGACACATGACATCTTTTTCTACATTTGTAATGTTTTATTAGCAACTCACAGTCCCTGTCCACACATAAAACCAAGTTCAATGAGCATGCCTCGTAGGCAGAGTTTACATTTGCTTAGCTCACTTCCCCATTCACTAACACATCATATTTCCGAAGAACAGGCATGTTACTGATCAAAGCAACTGTTCTAAGAGAAGTTTAATGAAGTGCTGTCTCTGTGTGCTGTTACCAGCGTCACTGCACAAAGAACCGAGTCACTGGTGCCCAGCTGTCAGTCTGTGAAGAGCGACCGGTCCATGGACCATCCTCGTAATCTTGCGAGTGGACAGCCTGTCCCTTCTCCAAGGTGAGGTGACACTGTCTAAAGCAGAAGTGTCAATGGGCCAAACTCATTTTCACAACCCAAAGTTTCAACCAAACTGGAAGCGTTTTCAGTGAGATTGATGAAAGATTTCTTTTGTGGTTCTGATCTGCGTCAGTGTCAAGTCCAGTATAGGTCCATGTTTTGCGTGTTAACTTCAAGCAGAGTCTGCTGCACGTGGACCAGGACTATCCCATAAAAATCTCTTACTGGTACAGACAGACCAGATCCCACTGAGCAAAACCAAGAACATGATTAAAATCTATGCTTTTCCTGTAACATCAATGTCATTAGCTTGTGTAACTACAGGGACACATGACATCTTTTTCTACATTTGTAATGTTTTATTAGCAACTCACAGTCCCTGTCCACACATAAAACCAAGTTCAATGAGCATGCCTCGTAGGCAGAGTTTACATTTGCTTAGCTCACTTCCCCATTCACTAACACATCATATTTCCGAAGAACAGGCATGTTACTGATCAAAGCAACTGTTCTAAGAGAAGTTTAATGAAGTGCTGTCTCTGTGTGCTGTTACCAGCGTCACTGCACAAAGAACCGAGTCACTGGTGCCCAGCTGTCAGTCTGTGAAGAGCGACCGGTCCATGGACCATCCTCGTAATCTTGCGAGTGGACAGCCTGTCCCTTCTCCAAGGTGAGGTGACACTGTCTAAAGCAGAAGTGTCAATGGGCCAAACTCATTTTCACAACCCAAAGTTTCAACCAAACTGGAAGCGTTTTCAGTGAGATTGATGAAAGATTTCTTTTGTGGTTCTGATCTGCGTCAGTGTCAAGTCCAGTATAGGTCCATGTTTTGCGTGTTAACTTCAAGCAGAGTCTGCTGCACGTGGACCAGGACTATCCCATAAAAATCTCTTACTGGTACAGACAGACCAGATCCCACTGAGCAAAACCAAGAACATGATTAAAATCTATGCTTTTCCTGTAACATCAATGTCATTAGCTTGTGTAACTACAGGGACACATGACATCTTTTTCTACATTTGTAATGTTTTATTAGCAACTCACAGTCCCTGTCCACACATAAAACCAAGTTCAATGAGCATGCCTCGTAGGCAGAGTTTACATTTGCTTAGCTCACTTCCCCATTCACTAACACATCATATTTCCGAAGAACAGGCATGTTACTGATCAAAGCAACTGTTCTAAGAGAAGTTTAATGAAGTGCTGTCTCTGTGTGCTGTTACAAGCGTCACTGCACAAAGAACCGAGTCACTGGTGCCCAGCTGTCAGTCTGTGAAGAGCGACCGGTCCATGGACCATCCTCGTAATCTTGCGAGTGGACAGCCTGTCCCTTCTCCAAGGTGAGGTGACACTGTCTAAAGCAGAAGTGTGAAAGGGTCAAGCTCGTTCCCACAACCCAATGCAAAGGTGCGTCATAATTTTAGGAGATGTGGAAAAATAACAGATCTATTGTCCCCTGATGGTGCAATGAACTTCCACACTTTGTCCATTCTGCCAAGTCCCTCTGTGTCTTAAAGAGACATCTGAAGACACAGCTCTTCTGCTCTCACCTGAGCACCTGAAACACTACCACCTAAAGGAATTTCTCATGTCTCAGAACTGTTTCCCACTAAACTAATCTATTGACTTAACATACTCGTTATCTCCACCAGCTAGCTTGTACCTTGTCTGGCCAACCATTGAAACCTGGTCATGCAGCGCTTATAATGTTGTTGACTCCTCATGGTTTTTTGCTTGTGTTGTACTCTACCTCACTTGTAACTCACTTTGGATAAATGCATCGGCCAAATGAATTAATGTAAATATAGATAACAGTGCTTTAATGAAAGGCAGTAGAGATATTATTGCAAAGAAACATTGTGGAACGCAACGAACATTCTGTTTTCTCTGTCTTCTATATTTGGATAAGAGTGTCAGCTAAATGACTGAATGTAGATGTCATGTAAATTTCTACATTTGACTGTAAAGCCTAAATCCTTGTAGGAAGTCACTGATCGTTTAAGGATGTTTTGTACAAATTAATGGATGTAGAAGTTTATCATTTTGAGCAGATATCCCTGATAGGTGATCATTCCTTTAACTTGGGACTAATTCATTATTTGTGTTTAATGCAGTCAGCATAAACACAATTCTAACTGCATTAAATGCAATATGCTAAATTAGTGAACTTATAATGATGATGTTAAAATGCTTATGCTCATGATGATTTTTATGTTGAAAACACTTAATTGAGATCATAAGTGCAGAATATCAGAATTATAACATCATTTTAATTCTGTGTCCTGCAAGGAGCACAAATATATGTAACCACATACTGTCGCTGTCTCTCCACAATAATAATGATTGCATTTATTAAATGAAGGGCGCACTCATCGTCACCAGATATGGAGTTACATAGCCGTAGACATTCAGCATGGTCTGAACGAGAGGGCTGGTTGCCCTAACTTCCATGTAAGAGTAGGTGCCGTTGTGGCGTGGAAGGTTTGAGCAGCTTGACATAGTGAATTCATTTTGGGTGAAAGGGTGAAGGGGTGAAACCTACAACACAATATTCAAAACCAATACATAAAGGAACCAGCCTTGGACAAATAGCACACAGCCCAATTGAAAAGAGTGAGCCCCCTCTGCAGCCACACACCTGCATCTAAAGCCTACTGATTAGAGCAGTTGTGGCTCATTAACCAATAGCTGGTTCAGGTTAAGGCTCCCTGTCCAACACATCTCTGCTCTTCTGCACTTTACAACCCAGTCGGACTTCAAACAGTCTCGTGTCTCACTCACACTGGTCCAAAGTCAAATCGAGTGCGTCTGTAACCATGCACTATTCATGATGATTAAATGAGCTGCTGAGATGAAAAGATAAATGTGCATAAATGAAAGGTAATACGAGTCATTTCTGCCAAGGAACACTGGAACATAAAGACCATTCTGTTTGCTCTGTCTGCTACATTTGTCCTTAAAATCTAAATCCCGGTAGAATGTAAGTGTCTATTTATGGAGCCAAAGCCACTTCTGGTAAAATACTCTCTGGAAATAATGAAACTCTATGGTGGTTTTGAGCAGGTGTCTAATCATATAATATTTTGAGCTTGTTTCTCCTTTAGCCACTTTGCTGCTCAAGCACTGATTAAATGGGTATTCCTGTGTCTGCAGTGAGCTGTCAGAGCTCCAGTCCAGCTCTGCAGTGTGTGAGCAGATGAGCCAGCAGAGACTCTGTCAGCAGGTAGAGGACTTCACTTATTTACCTGAATCTGTTTGCACCTGGACTCACTCATTCACCTGAATCTGCCTGCACCAGGATGCATTCATTCGCCTGAGTCTGTCTTGGTTTCACTCATTCATTTGACTGTGTAATCCTCTTATTTACTGACTGGCTTGATTGTCTGTCCTTTAACCGCTCATTCAACTGAATCTGTCTGTCCAGTATAAAGCCATAGACCTGTCTGTCTCATATACTCACTCATTCATACTCTGCGTATTTTATACTCACTACTTTGTTCAGTCATTCATCTGGTCTCAATGAAAAAAGGTTTAATGTTTATCCAGCTAATGTTCTGAATTGCGTTTTCTACACATATTTCCTAGTTTTCATATAATCATTATAATTATATATCCTTAAGCTCTGGTTTAACTGGTGTCTTTATTTCTCTGCAGTCTGTGATTGTAGATGTATCACACCTGTGTTCCCATGATCAGGACCCGGAAGCAGAAAATGGTAAGATGTTTCTCACTGTGTTATTATTACAAATCAAAAAGGGTCACCTCTTGGAAACCCGCACTAATTTACTCTCATCACCTACACCCTCACTATCTACAGGCACACTACTGCTGTTTAACGCATAATATTCTCATGCATTACATTGCATTACACTGGCATTTAGCAGAAACTCTTATCCAGAGTGACCTACATCGGTTGCAGTTGTTATCCATTTATAGAGCTGGATATTTACTGAAGTAATTGTGGATTAAGTACCTTGCCCAAGGGCACAGTAGCAGTGCCCAGTGGGGACTCAAAACAGCAAACTTTCAGTTACAAGTCCTGCTCCTTAACCACTATGCCTCACTGCCGCCCCACATTCCCTTCAGCAACATGAAAATGTCTCCATTTTTGCAGAGAGATGTACACAAAGAGTCCAAGAGAAACTAAAATCCAGTCTGAAGAAGAGGTTTGAATGCATATTTGAAGGCGTTGCAACATCAGGAAAACACACCCTCCTCAACAACATTTACACAGAGCTCTACATCACAGAGGGGGACAGTGAGGGGGTCAGTAATGAACATGAGGTGTGGCAGATTGAGACAGCATCCAGGACACAGACCACGCAAGACACTGCAATCAACTGCAATGACATCTTTAAGCTTTTACCTGGACAAGAGAAACCCATCAGAACTGTGCTGACGAAAGGGATCGCTGGCATTGGAAAAACAGTCTCTGTGCAGAAGTTCATTCTCGACTGGGCAGAAGGAACAGCCAATCGGGATGTTCATTTCATGTTTGTTCTTCCTTTTCGGGAGCTGAACTTGATTAATGATGAACAATACAGTCTGCTTGGGCTTCTGCATGTCTTCCACCCTGAAATGAGAGGGATTGAAAACATTGAGGGTGATGCTGACAAAGTTTTGTTCATCTTTGATGGTCTGGATGAAAGCAGACTGCCATTTAATTTCCAACACAACAAGGTATTGTCTGATGTAACAAAGACATCCTCAGTGGACGTGCTGCTGACAAACCTCATCAAGGGGAATCTGCTTCCCTGTGCTCTCCTCTGGATCACCTCTAGGCCAGCAGCAGCCAATCAGATCCCTCCTGAATACATCCACCGGGTGACTGAGATACGAGGTTTCAGTGACCCACAGAAGGAGGAGTACTTCAGGAAGAGATTCAGTGACCAAGCCAGCAGAATTATCTTTCACATAAAGTCATCTAGGAGTCTCTACATCATGTGTCACATACCAGTCTTCTGTTGGATTTCTGCTACTGTTCTGGAGGGACTGTTGGGTGAAGCTGACTGTGGAGAAATCCCTAAAACTCTGACTGGAATGTATACACACTTCCTGCTCATTCAGTCCAACATCAAGAATCAGAAGTATCAGGGAAGAAATGAGACGGATCCACAAAAGCTTCTGGAGCTGGATAAAGGCATCATTCTGAAACTGGGACAGCTGGCTTTTCAACACCTGGAAAATGGCACTATCATGTTCTATGAAGAGGACCTAAGAAAGTGTGGCATTGGTGTCACTGAAGCGTCAGTGTACTCTGGAGTGTGCACAGAAATCTTTAAAGAGGAGTCTGTGCTGTGTCAGAAGAAAGTGTACTGCTTTGTACATCTGAGCATCCAGGAGTATCTGGCTGCTTTATATGTGTTACACTCATACACAATCAAGAATGTAGAGGCGTTGAAAAGATTTTTAGGTCAATTTTTTTTTTTCACCTACCAGTCACTGTCTGACGTACACCGGAGAGTTATTCAGAAGGCTTTGGAGAGTAAGAATGGGCACCTGGACCTTTTCCTGCGATTCCTTCTTGGCCTCTCACTGGATTCCAGTCAGAACCTTCTCAAAGGCCTTCTGAAAAAGACAAGAAGTAACTCAAGGAGCATCAAGGAAACAGTCCAGTACATAAAGAATTTGGAGAGGGAGGATTCCTCCCCAGAGAGGTGCATCAATCTTTTCCACTGCCTTACTGAACTGAACGATGTTTCACTTATGAAGGATGTCCAAAAGTACCTGAGCTCAGAAAGTCGTTCTGGTGAAAGGATCTCAGCTGCACACTGCTCTGCCCTGGCCTATATGCTCCTGATGTCAGAGGAGGTGCTGGATGAGTTTGACCTGAGGAAATACAACACCTCAGACGAGGGGCGCAGGAGACTGGTTCCAGCTGTGAGGTGCTGCAGAAAGGCTATGTGAGTATTAACATGAGTATCACCTTTCTAATACACCATGGCTTTCCAGAAAATACATCTGCTAGAATATGATACAATACATTTTGATATAGCATGCTGCCATATAATTGAAATCTCATTTGATTTTCCTTTCAATGCTTAAACCATTGCAAAATCACAAAATCAAAAAAAAAGTCAAAACTATTGTGGACATTTATAGAGATCATATTAAACTGCTTGTACAGGCAAGAGAGTGGTACAGTAATTCAGAAATATAGCCTGTTTCCACTGTAATGTTACATTGTAATGTTGAATTGTTGAGTGGAATTACTTTATACATTTTCCCTAAATATCATGCCATCCTAATTCTTGGAAGTAAATAATAAAATCTTTTCTCAATATTTTTATTCAGTATGAGAATATTGTCTAGAATGAGCAACATTCATACGGTGGATTATAAATATGTATCACTGCTTTATTACGGACCACCAGATATGTTGATTATTGCTACTGTTGCAGTTACAGCTGTAATATAGGGCAACATCATTGGGATCCAGTGGCCTTATTTATGAAGTGGGCTGACTCCCAAATTTCATGCTAAATTGTGCGTATGTAGAAAGTCATCCCAGCATTTTGACTTAAAAACCTTGATGTGAGAATGTGCATGCTTCAATTCAGACTCCAGACCAAATGTACAAACAAATCCTTTTGGCTGAACAGTGTGTGTTACAGGTATGACTTTTCTTATTTGTAAACATGACCCTCTGAAACAGCAGTAAAGATAGCATTAAAAGAAAAGGAAGATGTACCTGTTATAAATACAAATTTCACACAGTGCAATTTCAATAAAATTTCACACAGTACAATTTCAATAAAAATCTGTATTATAAGTAGCAATAACTTTTAGAAATAAATATGCTATAGAAACCAGCTACACAAATAATATTCATATTAATGACTGATCCATTTGAAATGACATGGTAACAAGTTTTTGAATTGATCCAGAATTAAAAATGAAATGAGATACCACCTTAACATAAATCAAAAGACTGGAAATTGAATGACAACATAATTAAAATTGATGTGATAGCACTGCTACCGAAACCAAATTATTTTCACTGGTGTGACAATTTGTCAAAGATATTATATACCTATATTATCCATATGTTCTGAACATGTGCATTGTTGTCCCACTTAATGCACTAGCACTTTTGGAGGATGTGGCTAATGGTACCTTACACCATGAGCATGCATTCAGAGATTAGGCAAACTTTATGGTACATTAGGATGAATGATACAGTCCTGCTTAGCACTGTGGAGCCCAACTGGATGCAATACTGCTGTACAAGTGCAGGGGCAAGTCCTCCCAACACGTGGTTTTCTGGCCACTGGGAACTTTCAGAGGGAGCCCAGTGACAAGTCTGCTTGTCCAAATCACTAAGAGGCATTATGGCTGATGTACAGAGCAGCATCATCCACATCACAACACAATATACTCGCTTCCTCTACATGGCAGTAACACACGTCAAGAGGACATCAAAGGAAATTTATACTCTGTATTTTTCATGAGTGCCTCTCTCACTGTGTAGCCATCTTCATTTCTTTAGCTGTTCCTTTTGTTACACAGAACAACTCTATTTTAAACATGATTAGATTTAGAGTTTTACTGACATATTTCATATTTTGATGTTGTAATAGGCTGTAATGGGCTGTTTGAAAACGCAATCATGCCGACAATTTTTGAGAATCAGTATCAGCTCATTTACCACTTGTAATACGGCACTTGATGGAGTGCACTCAGTAAGATAGCACAGTGCTGTTCATCGTGTAGAGCTTGTACAATATCATTAACTACTACAGAAGCTGTAGTTATCATACTGTCACCAGACCTAAATACTTACTGTGCTTCACTGTATTACTGTCATGTAAGATGTAATTTAGCTGAGCCTTAACCTGAACATTACGTTTAACTGAGCATTAAAGCTGACAGATTTGGTTTGGTAATTAAATTTTCAGCAAGCTTTAAAAGGCAAGGGTCCAAGTTAAGGGGACGAGCAGGATTTCAGGGTTGAACATCTTTCAAGGTCTTACACACCTCTACATCAGATACTGGATTAAATATAAATGTCCATTTACGTGCTGTCGACAAGATGGGTCAGTTCTGTCTCTACATGTCCAAATATTCTTAAAACAGGAACCAACAGATATAAAATGCTGACTAAAACCTTTATAACATGGTATTTATAAATTTGCTGGAGGAGAGTGGAAGAGGCTTCAGTCCCCATCAGTGATTTAATCATTTTCCAGAATTTGGAAGGATTGTTTAGGTTGCTTAGACTGTAAAAGATTTTCCATTAAATTCTGATTTTGCACCATGTAGGGCATTTGTTGCAGAAATATCTGAAGTGGTCCAATCACAGGAGGAATTTTTCTTTCTCACTTCGGCGAAAGAAGGTTTCCTTTTCCCTGTTTTGATAGGAGCATGGTTGATTGTCTCTCCTATTTTTGATAGGAACATACTTACAGAAACTGATTGGCAGTATCTGGGTATAAGATTCATTCCTTTGAAGTTAAAAGAATCCAAATCATAGTTGTCAACAAACTTCTTAAAATTTCTTTTAAATCAAACTTCTTAAAATTCTTGAAGCCTTTCTTTTGAGGATTCTTCACAATCTATGATACAGTTTTTACAGTTAGCATCAGATCTAATAATGGTCATTTCTTTAGGAATTTAGGATTAGGTCTTGTGGGCACAAGTTGCTTGAGGTTTAAAGTGTCACATAATGTATGCCTTTAATGGAATCAGATGTTGATGGTAATAGTCCCAATTCAAATGCCCCATGAGAAAAAATTCTGAATTGTTAAACTCAGCCAGTCGACTGGGTAATGATGTAATTGTCTCCTTCAAAATAAACGGAACTTGCAACCTATGACTGTTACATGTGAGTTGTTGGTGATATTCATCTTAACTGCTAAAAACTAAACATAGTATATAGTATATATGTATATATATGTGTGTGTGTGTATATATATATATATATATATATATATATATATATATATATATATATATATATATATATATATATATATAAACACACACACACACACACATACATACAGACGGGTGACAAAGGAAAAACCAACATAAAGTTTCTGCAAGTCTCTGGAGCTCTACTGGAGGGATGGAACACCATTCCAGATATTCCCTCATTTGGTGTTTTAATGATGGTGGTGCAGAGCGCTGTCTAACACATTTGTCGAAAATCTCCCATAGGTGTTCAATTGGGTTGAGATCTGGTGACTGCGGAGGCCATAGCATATGATTCATATCATTTTTATACTCATCAAACCATTCAGTGACCCCTCGTGCCCTATGGATGGGGGCATTGTCAGCCTGGAAGAGACCACTCCCACCAGGATAGAAATGTTTCATCATAGGATAAAGGGGATCACTCAGAACAAGTTTGCAGTGACCCTTCCTTCTAAGGGGACAAGTGGGCCCAAACCATGCCAGCAAAATGGCCCCCACAACATAACAGAGCCACCGGACCCCCTCACTGTAGGGGTCAAGCATTCGAGCCTGTACTGTTCTCTTGGTGTACGCCACACGTGCATTCGCCCACTTGTCAAGAATATGGTGAAGGATGACACATCTGATCCACATCTCTGTAGACCACTGCCTATGGTTTTGTGCATTCATTTTTGTAATGAGGGGTTTATGCACTGAAACCCCACTATAATATCCCTCTCTATGTAATTGTCGACAGACTGTTCTTGCTGACACAGTCTGATCACGTCCTGCATTGACATTCTCAGTCACCTGAGGAAGAGTTGCTCTTCTGTTTTTCTTTACATATCGCACTAATGCACAAGCATCACGGTCATCGAATGTGCGCTGTCAACCACAATTTCCGACCCTATTTACTGATGTCTTTCCCATAGATCTAAATGCAGATGTCACTTTAGTCACTGTTCCTATCGAAACACTAGCCAGTTGAGCAGTCTTTGTGACTGAAGCACCTGCCATCTGTGCCCCAACAATGAATCCTCTTTCAAAGTCACTTAGATCTTTTCCTTTTGCCATCTTGATCCAAAATCGAGATCAACTGGGCCTGCTCAGCATTTTTATACATGCCACAGAGCATAATTGGATGTTAATTGCTTAATTGTACCATGCAGTACACCTGTGTGGAAGCATCTGCATTCATTATGTTTCTCCACTCATTTATTCAGGGTTTTCCTTTAATTTGTCACCTGTTTGTAGCAGTAGCAGTGATGGAGGATTTAGTCCTGGGAGGAGGACCAAAACTTCCACAAATACGGCACCACAGTCAGTGCTGGGGTGGGCACTGCTGTAAAAGTCATTTTGATCAATGGCATTAATAGGACGAAACAAAAACAATGCTATTAACATGCTTTATGTTAAATAGTACATTACATTACATTACGTCATTTAGCAGACGCTATTACCCAGAGCGACTTCCAAATAAGTGCATCATTATTCTAAGAGGAGTAAGCGAGAAGTATTACAGGAGGTCAGTAAGATACTGAGTTAAGTGCTAAGGTAGTGTAGAGTGCTTTCTAATAAAAATACTAAAATCTGTAAAAGCTTTTCATGGTTTTCCATACATATAAACAGGAAAAGGTAATTACTTTTCTCTCAAACACATGTTGAAGTAGAATTTTGTCATCATGTAGAATTGGTCATAAATATTGTTTTATTTTGTCTTTTCAGACTCAGTAACTGTAATCTTACAGAGAAGTCCTTTGCAATTGTGGCCTCAGCTCTCCAGTCAGTCACATCACCCCTGAGAGAGCTGGACCTCAGCAACAGTGAACTGGGAGAATCAGGAGGGAAGGTGCTGGATGCTGCACTGATGAGTCCAAACTGTAAACTACAGACTCTGGATCTGAGCTTCTGTCAGATGGGAAGTTCAGGAGTGGAACTGCTTTATACTGGACTGAGCAAAGTACCCACTCTGAGGTGAGAAAAGTCTCACCAATTGTGGTTTACATCCTCTCTTTTTCATTTGGACATGCATATAGATAGCATTGACATACATTAGCATAGTTCTTCTTCCCTTAAGTACATTCATACTTGACATTGCATTCTTTCAGTCTGTCCGCTCTTTTCATACATACTGACTGTTTAAACCAAGAATCCCATAGAATACTGTATTAAAATCCACATTGTGGATGTAAAAATGTAAAACTGTACATTTTTGTATAGTGTACAACCATAATATTTCCAGTATAAACAGCAATGGCCCTCACCACCAGGAGCCTGAACAGGGTTTATATGTTCATGAGAGCTGAATTTGAAAGGAATAGTTTACTGGCCTGGAAAAGCATGTGGAGGACAGGTTGAACACTCTTACTCTTAACTAAAGTGTACTGTAATGTGTGAAAAAGGTTCAAGTGTTGATGCAGGCTATGATACACAAGTACTGGAACAAGCTAACAAAGTATGACTTCAGTCCTTTCTCTCTGAAAGTTGCGATAATTAAAATAACATATTCATATTGGTATGAACGTTCAGCAGATGACTTTAAACCGTTGTCTGGGGAATCTTTACTTTCATGGTTACAGCAAGAATGTAGTAAACATAGTGTAAATTGAAGTAAAATTGCTTATACCTGTAAAGTGTTATGTGCAGTCTGCAAAGGAATATAAAAGGACAAGATGTCAATGTCTTGTAGAATAAAACTGTACTAATATAGGTCCATAAACTAATATAGTCAAACATTATGCGTAAGTCAGACAGTCAGTACAGTTTCATTTTATACAGTTTTCTTAACAAAGGACTCCTCTCTGAGTACTTCCCAGAGTGCACTGCATAGATACAGTGTATGCTACAGCAGATAGAACAGAAAGTTTCTAATAATAAAGTATGTATTGTGAAGTGCATGGAAAGTAACATCCTGTTAGTAACAGTGATGGTGATGATCATTTATTATATGTTATGGTCATATTGGTGTTTTGGTGTATGAAAAATCTCCTGCAGTGCAATATGACACTGTCTGGGAAGATGAAAGTTTGTATGTAACTTTAAACTGAAGGCTGACCCAGATATGGTGGGCAATGCCAGGACTCTCTTTGGAGGAACAGAACAGTAGCAGGTATGAAGCTCAGAGGATTGAATTAGGCCCTTTTAGCTTTATTGTAAAGATACATTACTGCTCAGACCATTACTCTCACAGTGCAGTTTGATGAGTATGAATGTTCCCCTTTGTACTGAATAACTGTAGAGTGTTGATGCAGAAAGTGTGTGTTCGGTGTCTTTCTTGGGGCCTCTTTGTCATTCAGGGAACTTGTTCTTTTCTAAGAAGTGCCTCTTTTCCCTTTATAGAATGGATCAGTGTCATTTCAAGGACAAGTCCTGTGATCTTGTGGCCTCAGCTCTTCACCAGTCAGCAAACTCCCAGCTGAGAGAGCTGGACTTCAGCAACAATAAGCTGGGAGAATCAGCAGCGAAGCTGCTCTGTGCTGGACTGTGGAGTCCACTGTGTGATATACAGTCTTTGAGGTAAGCATTAATGCTTATGATCCTCATCAATGAATCATGTTCTGCATGAATAAAGAAATAATACATGAGAGGGGATGTGTTGTTTTGATTATTGGCACAAGTGTGCTACCGCTGCAACTGTCGGCATCATAGTGACGACATCAGCATCTACACCGTCATAAAGGAACATAAGAATCTGCATTACCAAATCTCTAGCTGCTAGCAGTGGCACAGAGACACAGCTGGGATGAGTGGTGACCCCACTGCTCCGTGTGAGGAAATCTCAGCTGTGGGTGAAAACAAAAAGGCAGTGATGTAGTTGTGTTGCAGTCATTTGGAACATCCTGGACACATAGTGTAGTAAATTGGGAGGAGAGTGTATAAACAGGCAGGGGATTTAGCAAAGTAATGAATCTGCATAGTGAATAAATATTCACATACATAAACATACACATTAAGTAGAGCTTCCATTTTTTCCAATTTATACAAGTGTAAACTATGAACATATAAACAATTTCATATTATACTGTAGATCAGAGATATGGGTATACACTATCCTACCAAAAGACATGGGACACGGGTAGTTATGAATGAAACATGTTTTCATACTGAGAAATAAGTAGCATGTTTGCCTACCTTTGGCATTAATGATTGCTTCAACATGTTGATGACTGTCAACAAATTTCTGGCTGAAAGCATGTCAGAAGATTCACATGGAATTGGCTTTTTCTTGTAAATACCATAACTCTCCTTGTCATTGCTGAAAGCTGATTGACCAAACTTAGTCCCACAGAGAAACATGCTGCTGTTTCCTTGGCAATGTTACTCCTGAGCTCTAACCTAGGAGTCAGAGTTGAGCAGGAGATTTGAGAGAGTTTCACCACACTGACAGGCCCATTTGAGCTTGTGTGAGCGTGGTGGCGATCTCGCTCAGGGGAACGCCGGGTTTTGGCGTTGGAAGCAGCAGCAGCAGGTGGCTGGGTTATCAGGAACCTGAGGAGTAGCAGAGTCTCACAGCAGCAGCACTGCAGGCAGACACAGTAGCAGTGATGGAGGATTTAATCCTGGGAGGAAGACAAACACTCCCACAGACACGGCACCACAATCAGTGCTGGGGTGGTCACTTCTATAAAAGTCATTAAAATCAATGACATGAATAAGAGATAACAAATAAAATGCTGTTAATATACTTTGATTAAAATAATAAACTCTTTTCATGGTTTTCTTAGAAATACAGAGGATAAGGTGATGAATTTTTGTCCCAGACACATTTTGAAGTAGAAATGCTTTTGTCTGAGTGAATATTTGGTGATAAATGCTGTTTTATGTCGTCTTTTCAGACTCAGTGACTGTAACCTTACAGAGGAGTCCTTTGAAATTGTGGCCTCAGCTCTCCAGTCAGGTACCTCAACCCTGAGAGAGCTGGACCTCAGCAAGAATAACCTGGGAGAATCAGGAGGGAAGCTGCTGAGTGCTGCACTGATGAGACCAAACTGTGAACTACAGACTCTGGATCTGAGCTTCTGTCAGATGGGAAGTTCAGGAGTAGAGCTGCTCTGTACTGGACTGAGCAAAGTATCCACTCTGAGGTGAGAGTCCGGTCACTAATTACAGTTGACGTCCTCTCATTTTTATTAGGGGAAGGACTTAAAAACATTCATATACATTAGAATATACTTACTTGACACTTGAATTCTCTGTCTGTTAGCTCTTTTATCAGTGGATTCATACAAACCAAATATTTCAACAAACAGTAAAATCCATGGAATTCTGTAGAATAGCATATTAAAATACGCATTGAAATGTAAAACTGTATTTTACTATAGTACACGGCCATAATATTTCCATTATTAACAGTAATGGGCACCAGGAGACTGAACAGGGTTTATATGGTCATTAGAGTCAAGGAAAAACTGTTGAATTTCAAAGTAAGTTTACTGGAGTGAAAAAGCACGTGCAGGACAGAGTGAATCTTCTAGAATTACACTGAACTAATATAGGTCTATAGACGAATCTACTAGACTAATATACGTAGATCAGACACTCAGTACGGTGTTATTTTATACAGTTTTCTTAACAAAGGACTCCTCTCTGAGCACTTCATAGAAACAGTATGCATTACAGCAGATAGAACAAAAGTTTCTAATAGTAAACTATGTTTTGTGAAACACATGTAAAAATAGCATTATGTTCGTAATAGTGATGGTGATGATCATTTATTATATGTTATGGTCATATTGGTGTTTTGGTGTATGAAAAATCTCCTGCAGTGCAATATGACACTGTCTGGGAAGATGAAAGTTTGTATGTAACTTTAAGCTGAAGGCTGACCCAGATATGGTGGGCAATGCCAGGACTCTCTTTGGAGGAACAGAACAGTAGCAGGTATGAAGCTCAGAGGATTGAATTAGGCCCTTTTAGCTTTATTGTAAAGATACATTACTGCTCAGACCATTACTCTCACAGTGCAGTTTGATGAGTATGAATGTTCCCCTTTTTACTGAATAACTGTAGAGTGTTGATGCAGAAAGTGTGTGTTCGGTGTCTTTCTTGGGGCCTCTTTGTCATTCAGGGAACTTGTTCTTTTCTAAGAAGTGCCTCTTTTCCCTTTATAGAATGGATCAGTGTCATTTCAAGGACAAGTCCTGTGATCTTGTGGCCTCAGCTCTTCACCAGTCAGCAAACTCCCAGCTGAGAGAGCTGGACTTCAGCAACAATAAGCTGGGAGAATCAGCAGTGAAGCTGCTCTGTGCTGGACTGTGGAGTCCACTGTGTGATATACAGTCTTTGAGGTAAGCATTAATGCTTATGATCCTCATCAATGAATCATGTTCTGCATGAATAAAGAAATAATACATGAGAGGGGATGTGTTGTTTTGATTATTGGCACAAGTGTGCTACCGCTGCAACTGTCGGCATCATAGTGACGACATCAGCATCCACACCGTCATAAAGGAACATAAGAATCTGCATTACCAAATCTCTAGCTGCTAGCAGTGGCGCTGAGACACAGCTGGGATGAGTGGTGACCCCAATGCTCCGTGTGAGGAAATCTCAGCTGTGGGTGAAAATAAAAAGGCAGTGATGTAGTTGTGTTGCAGTCATTTGGAATATCCTGGACACATAGTGTAGTAAATTGGGAGGAGAGTGTATAAACAGGCAGGGGATTTAGCAAAGTAATGAATCTGCATAGTGAATAAATATTCACATACATAAACATACACATTAAGTAGAGCTTCCATTTTTTCCAATTTATACAAGTGTAAACTATGAACATATAAACAATTTCATATTATACTGTAGATCAGAGATATGGGTATACACTATCCTACCAAAAGACATGGGACACGGGTAGTTATGAATGAAACATGTTTTCATACTGAGAAATAAGTAGCATGTTTGCCTACCTTTGGCATTAATGACTGCTTCAACATGTTGATGACTGTCAACAAATTTCTGGCTGAAAGCATGTCAGAAGATTCACATGGAATTGGCTTTTTCTTGTAAATACCATAACTCTCCTTGTCATTGCTGAAAGCTGATTGACCAAACTTAGTCCCACAGAGAAACATGCTGCTGTTTCCTTGGCAATGTTACTCCTGAGCTCTAACCTAGGAGTCAGAGTTGAGCAGGAGATTTGAGAGAGTTTCACCACACTGACAGGCCCATTTGAGCTTGTGTGAGCGTGGTGGCGATCTCGCTCAGGGGAACGCCGGGTTTTGGCGTTGGAAGCAGCAGCAGCAGGTGGCTGGGTTATCAGGAACCTGAGGAGTAGCAGAGTCTCACAGCAGCACTGCAGGCAGACACAGTAGCAGTGATGGAGGATTTAATCCTGGGAGGAAGACAAACACTCCCAGAATCACAGCATGCACAATCTGTGAAAGTCAGTAAAATCAATTACATCAATGGGAGGTGCAAATGAAATGCTGTTAATGTACTTTAATAAAAAAATGTTACAGATGTACAGGATCCAGTGGTTATGTCTTTGTCAGACATAAGTGAAATTCTTGAAGTAGAAATGCTTTTGTTGTATTGAATATTTGATCATTAATGCTGTTTTATGTTGTCTTTTCAGACTCAGTGTCTGTAACCTTACAGAGGAGTCCTTTGAAATCGTGGCCTCAGCTCTCCAGTCAGGTACCTCACCCCTGAGAGAACTGGACCTCAGCAAGAATAACCTGGGAGAATCAGGAGGGAAGCTGCTGAGTGCTGCACTGATGAGTCCAAACTGTAAACTACAGACTCTGGATCTGAGCTTCTGTCAGATGGGAAGTTCAGGAGTGGAGCTGCTCTGTACTGGACTGAGCAAAGTACCCAATCTGAGGTGAGAGTCTGGTCACTAATTACAGTTGACGTCCTCTCATTTTTATTAGGGGAAGGACTTAAAAACATTCATATACATTAGAATATTTCTTCTTCACTTACTTACTTGACACTTGAATTCTTTGTCTGTTAGCTCTTTTATCAGTGGATTCATACAAACCAAATATTTCAACAAACAGTAAAATCCATGGAATTCTGTAGAATAGCATATTAAAATACGCATTGAAATGTAAAACTGTGTATTTTACTATAGTGCACGGCCATGATATTTCCATTATTAACAGTAATGGGCACCAGGAGACTGAACAGGGTTTACATGGTCATTAAAGATAAAGATAAAGATACATTACTGCTCAGACCATTACACTCACAGTGCAGTTTGATGAGTATGAATGTTCCCCTTTGTACTGAATAACTGTAGTGTTGATGCAGAAAGTGTGTGTTCGGTGTCTTTCTTGGGGCCTCTTTGTCATTCAGGGAACTTGTTCTTTTCTAAGAAGTGCCTCTTTTCCCTTTATAGAATGGATCAGTGTCATTTCAAGGACAAGTCCTGTGATCTTGTGGCCTCAGCTCTTCACCAGTCAGCCAATTCCCAGCTGAGAGAGCTGGACTTCAGCAACAGTAAGCTGGGAGAATCAGCAGTGAAGCTGCTCTGTGCTGGACTGAGGAGTCCACTGTGTGATATACAGTCTTTGAGGTAAGCATTAATGCTTATGATCCTCATCAATGAATCATGTTCTGCATGAATAAAGAAATAATACATGAGAGGGGATGTGTTGTTTTGATTATTGGCACAAGTGTGCTACCGCTGCAACTGTCGGCATCATAGTGACGACATCAGCATCTACACCGTCATAAAGGAACATAAGAATCTGCATTACCAAATCTCTAGCTGCTAGCAGTGGCACAGAGACACAGCTGGGATGAGTGGTGACCCCACTGCTCCGTGTGAGGAAATCTCAGCTGTGGGTGAAAACAAAAAGGCAGTGATGTAGTTGTGTTGCAGTCATTTGGAATATCCTAGACACATAGTGTAGCAGTGCAGCGGTGATGATGGAGTCACGGAAAGGGGTAACTGTACGGATCTACATTTAGGAATGCCACAGAGGTTATACAGCAGCTGGTTTGAAGCAGTTAAATGTAGAAATGGCTAAAGAAGTGCTATAGTATGCTGGGTACTGAGGTAGCAAAATACTGTTTAAAAAAATCCTTTTCATATAATTTTGGATTGCCCAATGATTTCCCCAAATTTTCTCCCATTTTGGAATGGCCTGTAGCTGCAACCCACTCCCACAAACCTGAACCCTCACCAGTGTGTAATACTACCCGAGTGAAACACAGCAACCCTTTTGTGCTACAATCTCCCACTCTTCCTCTCACCTGCTGGGATGCAGAGGGAGGGATTTATTCAGCCAGTTAGTGTGGGGATGATTAAATAGCCAGACTGAGAGTCAGAATCACTCCTGCTCTTTACAAGAGGTGCTGTGGGACCTTTTAACTTCCACAGTTAGTCAGGACCTGGGTTTAACATCTCATCTGGATGAAGGTGTCTCCTACAGCAGTGATCCTTAATGCTGGTTTTGGATAAAACTCTGTGTGTGATTGATATCAGTTTGTAGCCAATCCAGTAGTGACTGTAATCTGTGTGTGTGTGGTTTCCTTTGCATTAGCACTCTTCCATCAGCACATTTCTGTATCTGCTCTGGAGATGTTGGTTAGTGTATATTAGGGGTCACCAATCTGTGGCTCTAGGGCCTCATGTGGCTCTTCTGAACTTCCTGTGTGAAGATGAGAACAGCTTTGGCCCAGACAGCTCATAAACACCAGCAAGAACATGTCTGTCTCACTGCAGATTGCAGAACCATTAAAAATGCATGCATTTATAATAGACCACTTTTAGAGGAACTGTAACAAGCTTATACCTATTGACACAATGGCTTTCAATCTTTTTTTTTTTTTTTTTGTAATTTAAGTTTTTATTGGAAAAGCAGAATTTACATACACAACATAACTTTACTTCATATACATTCATTCATAAGCTCTTTCATGTATTTTAGTACCTGTAAGAGAAAGGAAAACAAAACAAACAAACAGAAAAAAAACCACAACATAACAGGGAGATAGATTGGGTGTGTCCTATTTGAACAGAATCTATAAGTATTCTATACAAGTGTGCCATTTCAACGATCTATAGTATAAAGAGACCAGGTTCAATAGAGTCTGTAAACTCAATCCAATTAGCCCAATACTTACAAAATCTCTCCTTTTGTAATCTCAAAGAAAATGTGATTCTCTCCATAACAAAAATATTTTTCACTACATTTAGGAAATCCTGTAAAGAAGGTGATGTAGACTGCAACCACTTTGTTGTTACAACTTTTTTACTTGCAGTCAAAATTATTTTAAACATATATTTATCTCTTGTTTTCACTATATTCCTAGGCATATTCCCCAGATAAAGAACATCAAATCTATAAGGGACCTGAAGTGCTAGTATTCCCTCTAAGGCCTTATGTATTTCTTGCCAGAAGTATTGAATTACAGGACAGCCCCAAAAGACATGGTAGTGATTAGCATTTTTTTTTCCATTTTCACCAACACATTGAGCCACTCCAGAAATGTTTCTTCTGGGCTGGTGTAATGAAGAACCTTGTTAAGTTCTTCCAGCAAAACTCCCTCCAGTTATTAGATAAGGTTGATTCCCATTGAATGGTGCAGATGTTTTCCCATACCTCCTCAGACATTGTTAGTTTACTTTCCCGTTCCCATTTTTCTTTTATATACAGTGTGGACTCTGTTTTGTGGGCCAAAAAAGCATTGTAGAATTTAGAAACAATTTTGGTACAGCCATGTGATGTATATGCTACATAGAATGGTTCTAAAATACTATTTTTATAAGTTTCTGTTGTATTTCTCCCTTTTATTTCCTGATAGAAATGATGTCTCATTTGAAGATATCTGTAGAAGTCCCTTTGCTCTAATTGAAAATTTTCTTTTAAGGTTTGGAAATCTTGTAGTTCACCATTGGTCATGATAGTGCAATAGGCTGAAAGCCCTTTGTTAGCCCATGATTTAAATCTGCTGTCTAAAGTATTAGGAATAAACTCTGTATCAAAAGAGCACCATCTTAGAATCTTCACATGGCTCTTTAAGTTATAGGTTTTAAAGACGTCATCCCATATCTTCAAGGGCAGGCCAATCCATGGGTTATCTCTATCTGAGAGGTGAAATCTTAACTTCTTATCAGCTATCATTGCTTGGATTGGAACACCATCTGTCAGTGAACTTTCAATGTCCTTCCAACGTGCTGAGTAACTGGGATTACACCAGCATATGAGTGCTCTTAGCTGAGCGGCAGCATAATAATCTTTTAGACAGGGCAGAGCCATTCCTCCCTTATTTTTCTCCAGTTGGAGTGTTTTATACCATATACTTGGTTTTTTACCTTGCCACAGATATCTAGAAATGATTCTGTCCCATTCAAGAAATTGCTTTTCAGGGATTTCTACTGGAAGTGTCTGAAAGAGATACAGGAGTCTAGGTAATATACTCATTTTCACTGATGCTATTCTTGTTTCTAAGCCTAAAAAAGGAGCTAGATTCCATCTAGTGATATCTGCTTTTATTTTATTATTCAGAGTGTTATAATTTATAGACCTAAGTTTGTCTAAGTCTTTAGATAAATATACTCCTAGGTATTTTATTGAATTTGCCTGCCAGTCAAATTTATATTGTTTTCTAATGTCATGTGGGGGATCATAGTTGTAGGAGAGTACTTGTGTTTTTTGTATATTCATTTTGTAGCCTGAAAAAGACCCAAAAGTCTGGAGTGATGTCATCAATGTGGGAAGGGAAGAGAAAGGGTCACTTAAATAAATCAATACATCAAAAGGGAGATTTTGTGTTCAGTATCCGCTATATTTATGCCTTTTATGTTGTTATTCTGTTTGACCCATTGGCTTAGTGGCTCAATGTACAAAGCAAAAAGCAGGGGTGACAAAGGGCACCCCTGCCTCGTACCTCTTTCTAGAGTGAAGGTATTTGACAAGTTACCATTAATTTTAATTCTGGCCGAAGGTTTATCACATATGCATTCAACAGCTTTAATAAAGTCGTTATGAAACCCAATTTTTTTCAAAACCCTATATAAATAAGACCAACTAACCGAATCAAAGGCTTTCTCAGCGTTCAGACCCAGTATGACTGCCTCAATTTTATATTTTCGTATGTGTCTCATAATATGTAGAGTCCGACGTACATTATCCTGTGACTGCCTTTCTTTGATAAAGCCTGTTTGGTCATGGGATATGAGCTCTGACAGCAGAGTTTCCATCCTCCTTGCCATTATGGAAGTGTACAATTTATAGTCAACATTAAGAACTGATATAGGTCTATATGTGGTACACTCACGTTTGTCCTTCCCCTCCTTTGGGATTACCGAGATGACAGCTGCTTGCCAGGAAGGTGGTATCTGACCCTTCTCCATTACCCAATTGAGTGCTTTAAGCAGACCAGGTATGAGTTGCTCTTTAAATGTCTTATACCATTCAGAGGTGAATCCGTCTGTGCCCGGGGATTTATTAGCCTTGAGTCTGGAAATCACTAAATGTATCTCTTCACATTACTAGAAATTAAAATGGCCACACCTCGTCTATGGCCTGATTTATGTGACGAAAAGAAAACATTTTTAAAACCTAACCTGTTCAATTTAACATGTTCTACATCGGAGAGATGAGTCTCCTGTAAAAATGCTATATGGGCTTTATCTCTTTTCAATTTAGTAAGAATTTTAGCTCGCTTGACAGGATTGAGAACTCCGTTTACGTTAAAAGATATTATTTTGAATTTGTCTGGTCTATTCCCTTGCAATATAACCCGTGACATATACTGTTAATTCACACCTCAAAAAAATTATATTTCTCGATATCTCCCATGTCGCTTTATAGAACTGCGACTTACAAGATTTATATGAACAAAAGAAACTTAACAAGAAAAAATAATGTCCAAACGAACTCGTGACTTCCACATTGGCCCCTTTTTCGCAGACCATAGCAGAGCTCAGATGACAAAAGAGCTCTAAAGGGTACGCCCTCTCTCGCTGCCGAAGGCGTAGTGGAGGGCCCTCAGAAAGTAACGTTACTTGCAAAACCAGTCCCTGTTTCCATTTCCCGACATTTAAACCAAAATATTACACTTTATAGTTCGGGAAACCTTTCCTCGTTTCTAACCAAAACAACATAAAGAACACTGACCTGACCAGAAGTTTAAACCTCACGTAAATTAGTCACAAACGGTTCATTATTTCAGTCAGGTTTCATCTGAAACAGGCAATATTCTGAAGGATTGCAGTTTCTCCTTGTATGTTGATCCCGTGTGCTGTTTTCCACGTCCAGTCTTTCTGCTTACCGTCTTCCAGGTCAGTTGCTGTATTCGTTCCGTCAGTGAACCAGGTGGATTGCTGACAGTAACTGGCAAGTTTCTAGTGGCCATATCCTTGATCGCTTCCTCTGCAGAGTTATAGGTCTTCGTTCCATCACTGTAACTCACTCTGAGCTTTGCAGGGAAGAGAGACCTGAAGGGAATTTGGTTAGCTTTCAAAACGCTCTTTACCTCTGTGTATTTTTACGATCCCTTAGGGTTTCCGGCGCATAATCATGGTAAAAGTTGATTCTTTTCCCTTGCCAGTTGAGGCCTTTTTTGCCCACGTCAAAACAATTTCTTTTGTTTTGTAGCTCATGAGCTCATATTGATCTGGGTCTCTCGATATCCGTGGGTTTAGGGACTAAAGCTCGATGTGCTCGTTCTATTTGGAGGTCGACAGAAGAGTCGAGTTCAAGTTGTGACTTCAGTAGCTCCTCTAAAAATGCCGTCATTGTAGTATTGTCCTCCGAACCCTCCAGTACCCCGAAGATTCTGATATTCTGGCGCCTGGACCGGTTCTCTTGGTCGGTCAGCCTGCTAATGAGTCGCTCCTGTAGCTGTACCATCTCCATGATTACGGCCTTCACGTTCTGAATCCGTGTTTCTGCCCCTTCGATGCGTCCTTCTGCTTCTCCAAGTCTTATGTTAGATTTATTTATTTCAGCCTTTATGTCGTTTAATTGCCTCTGGTTGTCTTGTCTAAACTCTCTATTTTCACTTTGAATATTTTCGAGGCTAGCTTTCCCTGTGTCAATCGGACCGGCGTCTTTTGTACTAGCGCTAGTTTCTAGGGAGCTAGCATTGCTATTTTCGTCTTCTGTTTCGCTATAGTCAGGTTTGTGCTTTTCTTTTGTTTTCCCCTTGTTTCCATCATCGCCCCTTTTGACTCATTTCAAAATTTAACTAATTAAAAGACTATTTAATGTTTCGGGACTATATTTCAAATCTTGTCGGGAGAGTGTGTCGTTTATGCTGCCATTCGCTGGTCTGCTCAACCGGAAGTCCGACTTTAAATCGTTTTTTAAATCTTCTTACATCCTTATTATAGAGCAAGCACCTGCTACAGTCATAGTAACTGTTTTTCTGTTGTGTAAAAGGACTTGGTCCCAAACACATTTTCTGTTGTAAGATGTATATTTTCTCTTTTCTACAGGATCAGTGGCCGTAACATTAATGAGAAGTCCTGTGAAACTGTGATCTCAGCTCTACAGTCAGGCACCTCATCCCTGAGAGAGCTGGACCTCAGGAACAATGACCATGGAGATTCAGCAGTGAAGCTGCTCTGTGCTTTACTTATGAACCCAAACTGTAAACTACAGACTTTGATGTGGGTGATGCTATTTGATAATCTTGATTTATCAGCATATTATTCAACTCATTCAGCAAATTTTTCTTGACACTGCCACCCAAGTACAACAGCATTGTGTGCATTTACCATTGATATATGTGCACATCTTAAAATGCAGTTCTTCATATGCTCATGTGAGAGTGTGGTGGCAATCTCGCTCAGGGGAACGCCGGGTTGTGGGGATGGAAGCAGCAGCAGCAGGTGGCTGGGTTATCAGGAACCTGAGGAGTAGCAGAGTCTCACAGCAGCAGCACTGCAGGCAGACACAGTAGCAGTTATGGAGGATTTAATCCTGGGAGGAAGACAAACACTCCCACAGACACAGCACCACAATCAGTGCTGGGGTGGTCACTTCTATAAAAGTCATTAAAATCAATGACATGAATAAGAGATAATAAAATGCTGTTAATATACTTTGATTAAAATAATGAACTCTTTTCATGGTTTTCCATAGAAATACAGAGGATAAGGTGATGAATTTTTGTCCCAGACCCATTTTGAAGTAGAAATGCTTTTGTCTGAGTGAATATTTGGTGATAAATGCTGTTTTATGTTGTCTTTTCAGACTCAGTGACTGTAACCTTACAGAGGAGTCCTTTGAAATTGTGGCCTCAGCTCTCCAGTCAGGTACCTCAACCCTGAGAGAGCTGGACCTCAGCAAGAATAACCTGGGAGAATCAGGAGGGAAGCTGCTGAGTGCTGCACTGATGAGACCAAACTGTGAACTACAGACTCTGGATCTGAGCTTCTGTCAGATGGGAAGTTCAGGAGTAGAGCTGCTCTGTACTGGACTGAGCAAAGTATCCACTCTGAGGTGAGAGTCCGGTCACTAATTACAGTTGAAGTCCTCTCATTTTTATTAGGGGAAGGACTTAAAAACATTCATATACATTAGAATATACTTACTTGACACTTGAATTCTCTGTCTGTTAGCTCTTTTATCAGTGGATTCATACAAACCAAATATTTCAACAAACAGTAAAATCCATGGAATTCTGTAGAATAGCATATTAAAATACGCATTGAAATGTAAAACTGTGTATTTTACTATAGTACACGGCCATGATATTTCCATTATTAACAGTAATGGGCACCAGGAGACTGAACAGGGTTTATATGGTCATTAGAGTCAAGGAAAAACTGTTGAATTTCAAAGTAAGTTTACTGGAGTGAAAAAGCACGTGCAGGACAGAGTGAATCTTCTAGAATTACAATAAACTAATATAGGTCCATAGACGAATCTACTAGACTAATATACGTAGATCAGACACGCAGTATGGTGTTATTTTATACAGTTTTCTTAACAAAGGACTCCTCTCAGAGCACTTCATAGAAACAGTATGCGTTACAGCAGATAGAACAAAAGTTTCTAATAGTAAACTATGTTTTGTGAAATGCATGAAAAATAGCATTGTGTTCGTAATCGTGATGGTGATGATCATTTATTATATGTTATGGTCATATTGGTGTTTTGGTGTATGAAAAATCTCCTGCAGTGCAATATGACACTGTCTGGGAAGATGTAAGTTTGTATGTAACTTTAAACTGAAGGCTGACCCAAATATGGTGGGCAATGCCAGGACTCTCTTTGGAGGAACATAACAGTAGCAGGTATAAAGCTCAGAGGATTGAATTAGGCCCTTTTAGCTTTATTGTAAAGATACATTACTGCTCAGACCATTACTCTCACAGTGCAGTTTGATGAGTATGAATGTTCCCCTTTGTACTGAATAACTGTAGAGTCTCAATGTAGGATGTGTGTATTCGGTGTCTTTCTTGGGGCCTCTTTGTCATTCAGGGAACTTGTTCTTTTCTAAGAAGTGCCTCTTTTCCCTTTATAGAATGGATCAGTGTCATTTCAATGACAAGTCCTGTGATCTTGTGGCCTCAGCTCTTCACCAGTCAGCCAACTCCCAACTGAGAGAGCTGGACTTCAGCAACAATAAGCTGGGAGAATCAGCAGTGAAGCTGCTCTGTGCTGGACTGAGGAGTCCACTGTGTGATATACAGTCTTTGAGGTAAGCATTAATGCTTATGATCCTCATCAATGAATCATGTTATGCATGAATAAGGAAATAATACATGAGAGGGGATGTGTTGTTTTGATTATTGGCACAATTGTGCTACTGCTGCTACTGCCGGCATCATAGTGACGACATCAGCATCCACACCGTCATAAAGGAACATAAGAATCTGTATTACCAAATCTCTAGCTGCTAGCAGTGGCACTGAGACACAGCTGGGATGAGTGGTGACCCCAATGCTCCGTGTGAGGAAATCTCAGCTGTGGGTGAAAATAAAAAAGCAGTGATGTAGTTGTGTTGCAGTCATTTGGAATATCTTGGTGTCAGTACTCGGGCCCCCTAGCTATTGTTTTGGTGTTCTCCCTGTCTGTCACTGTGGTCCATGTGCTTTTGTTTACTGTGCCCATGTGTTCCAGCCCTGCCCCACTCTCCGCCCTGTCCCCGCCCACCTGATTTCCCCCACCCACCTGCCTGCCCACCTGCCCACCTGCTTCCCATCTCCTTGTCAGTCCAGGCCTATATTTACCCTGCTTGTCTCTGTCTTGTTGTCAGTTCATCTCTGTTTTGTACTCGCCTGATTATTCATTGTGTTGTTCCTGTCCTGACTTTCGCCGGACCTCCAACTTCGTCCCTGCCTGCTGCCCTGCTTTGGTTGCCTGTGCTGCCTGCCTGCCCGGTTTGACCCTTCCTGTTCTTGTTTTTGATCCCTGTTCTCAGACTGCCTTTCTGGTTTTTGACCCTGCCTGTTCTGCCATTTTGAACCTGCCCTGCGACTTCAAAAAAACCACTTGGAACCTGAGTACTTCTGGTCTGCATTTGAGTCCGTGCCTGTGCCCTGACACTTGGACACATAGTGTAGTTAATTGGGAGGAGAGTGTATAAACAGGCGGGGACTAAACAGGCAGGGGATTCGGTATTTTGGTATTTTGGTATTTTTTTATGGTATTTTCTTATAAATAACACCGCTCCTTGTCATTGCTGAGAGCTGATTGACCAAACTTAGTCCCACAGAGAAACATGCTGCTGTTTCCTTGGCAATGTTACTCCTGAGCTCTAACCTAGGAGTCAGAGTTGAGCAGGAGATTTGAGAGAGTTTCACCACACTGACAGGCCCATTTGAGCTTGTGTGAGCGTGGTGGCGATCTCGCTCAGGGGAACGCCGGGTTTTGGCGTTGGAAGCAGCAGCAGGTGGCTGGGTTATCAGGAACCTGAGGAGTAGCAGAGTCTCACAGCAGCACTGCAGGCAGACACAGTAGCAGTGATGGAGGATTTAATCCTGGGAGGAAGACAAACACTCCCAGAATCACAGCATGCACAATCTGTGAAAGTCAGTAAAATCAATTACATCAATGGGAGGTGCAAATGAAATGCTGTTAATGTACTTTAATAAAAAAATGTTACAGATGTACAGGATCCAGTGGTTATTTCTTTGTCAGACATAAGTGAAATGCTTGAAGTAGAAATGCTTTTGTTGTATTGAATATTTGATCATTAATGCTGTTTTATGTTGTCTTTTCAGACTCAGTGTCTGTAACCTTACAGAGGAGTCCTTTGAAATCGTGGCCTCAGCTCTCCAGTCAGGTACCTCACCCCTGAGAGAACTGGACCTCAGCAAGAATAACCTGGGAGAATCAGGAGGGAAGCTGCTGAGTGCTGCACTGATGAGTCCAAACTGTAAACTACAGACTCTGGATCTGAGCTTCTGTCAGATGGGAAGTTCAGGAGTGGAGCTGCTCTGTACTGGACTGAGCAAAGTACCCAATCTGAGGTGAGAATCCTCTCATTAATTACATTTTACATGCTCTCATTTATTTCGACATGGAAAAAAAAACAACATCAACAGGCATATGTTTTCATTGCTTTCTTACTGATTTGACTTTGGCATTCACTCAGTCTGTCAGCTCTTTTATCAGTAGATTCATACAAATTGACTTAAAAACAAAAAGAATATCCATGGAATCCTGTAGAATACCATATTAAACTGCACATTAAAATGTAAAACCGTATATTTTTGTATAGTGTCCAAACATCATATTTCCATTATAAACAGCAATGGCCCTCCCCACTGGGAGGCTGAGCAGGGTTTATATGATCATGAGAGGTGAATTTGAAAGGAATGGTTTGCTGGCCTGGAAAAGCATATGGATAACAGTGCAAACACACTTACACTCCCGGGCAAAAAAAATGGGCCAAGCCCAAAATGGCAAAACATTAAGCTTTTAATGGTCTTAATAACAAATCACTGGTCAGGAAATTAGCAGGAATTATACAAATACAGTCCTGAGACCTTCTGTGCCACCATTTGCTCGTTAACTTTTGCTGCAGTGAATTGTTTGGGAGAAAGCTGGAAACAGGGAAATTCATATACTACTCATATAGTGTTCTTGTACACAAAGGTAAAAAAATGATAATGATTAAAATGTTTGATATAAAATTCAAGCTAACACATGTCTGGATGTACAAAATTTTCCAAAAATATCTTCTGGGATGTTTTTTTTTTTTCTGAAAAGATAAGTCATTATTTGGTGACCTGCCACACCTGATGCAGCCCATCAAAGGCCTGATGACAAGCTCATAAGTAGAGCCAGGAAGGATCAATATGCAGTGTTGTGAGTCCCAAGGTAAAGGAGTGAGAAAATCTGCTCCAAAAAAAGCAAAATATCATGCAGGGGTTGCTGTCAGAAATTGCGTAGCTGGTCTTCGTCAGGCCAACTGTAGTTATTCTGAAATTTACAAGACCCTAAAGGCAGAGAAAATCCCTATTTCTCTATCAGCTATTAAGAGAATAGGTCAACGCTTTGAAACAACGGGTGATAACAAATCGTGGTGCCAGGACACTCAGGTAGTTTCCCAGCTCTGTTCACCACATGTTGAGTTCATGACTGTGAAATGCCGACCCTTCTACTTGCCACGGGAATTGACAGCGATTGTTATAACGGCAGTCTATGTACCCCCGAGCGCCGATGTGAAGGAGGCTATGTGCAAACTCTACAATGCAATCAGCGAGCAACAGACGGCCTACCCCGACGCATTCTTCATCGCTGCTGGAGATTTTAACCAGGCAAGTGTCAAGTCTGTCCTACCAATGTTCTACCAACACGTGAATTTTGCAACAAGGGAAAATAACGCACTGGATTTAATTTACACTAACATAAAGAACTCCTACAAAGCAACACCCCTCCCCTACATAGGCAATTCTGACCACCTAAGTGTTATGTTAACGCCTGCATACAAACCACGGGTGAAACAAGCAAAACCAGTTCTTAGGGAAGTCAGAGTGTGGCCAGAGTGCCATCCCCACACTGCAGGACTGTTTTGAAACCACACAGTGGGACGTGTTCAAAGAGGCTGCCACATACGACAACAGCATGGACTTGGAGGAATACAAAGAGTCTGTCATTGGTTTCATTAACAAGTGTATCGAGGATGTGACTGCTGTGAAAACCATCAAGACGCAGGCCAACCAGAAACCCTGGCTGACTGGGGAGGTCCACTCACTGTTGAAGATCCGAAATGTTGCTTTCATTTTTTTTTTTTTATTTTATTGTTTTTTGCTGAAAATAAATGCACAAATCACTTGACTCAACACAGACAAAAAACAACAGCAACAACAATAATGACAAATCAGAAACAAATGTAGCCTTTTTGATATGTTTTCTTCTAAAACTATATATATATATATATATATATTTTTTTTTTTTTCGCATGCTTGTGTGTATGTTTATGCAGGAATGTCTGTGTGTGCATGCGTGTGCTTTTGCATGTGTGTGTGTGTTGTGATATCACAATATGTATGTATGTGAGGATATTAATATTGGTGTGGATGATTGGCAGACAGAGAAAAAAGGTCGAATAGATTATGTTTGTAAAAAATCAATGAAGGCTGGCCAGGAGGACTGAGGTTCTGTTGTGTTATTGAGCAGAGATGATAAATTTTCCAAGGAGATGTGGTCTGTAAGCAAGTTTTTCCAGTGAGCTAAGTGTATGGTGTTCCTTGATTTCCAGTTCATGAGGATAGTTTTCTTGGCGATGGTTAGGGCCACGAGGAGAAGTTTATTGTCTGTTATCTCGGTTCAATGCAGATAAATCTCCTAGTAGGCAGAGTGAGGGAGATAATGGGATGTGGCAGCCCAAGAAGCGGGATAGTGACTCAATGACTTCTTTCCAAAAGTTTCGGATGGGTGTGCAGTGCCAGGTGGCGTGAATATATGTGTCAGGACAGTTTTGTGTGCAGTGTGAGCACATTTCTGATGTGAATCCCATTTTAGAAATTTTTTGCCCAGTGTAGTGCGTTCTGTGGAGTATCTTGATCTGTATGAGTTGTAGGTTAGGATTTTTAGTCATGAAATAAATGTTTTTACAGATTTGGGTCCAGAACTCGGCATCGGGAGCAATGGAGAGGTTTTGTTCCCATTTTATTGATGGTAGGGATATGGTTTTATCTGACTGTAATATTATTGTGTATATTTTGGAGAGGAGTTTTTTTGAGGATGGGATAACTAAATTTGCCGCTGCGGAAGAGAGGTGTAAATTGATGGATCTAATATTAATCTGTGATTGAACAGATGATTTAAGTTGTAGATACTTCAAAAATTGATTGCTCCCGATGCCGTACTCCCGGACCAAGTGGGGGAATGAGACCAGAGTGTTAGATTGAAAAATGTGTTTAAGATGTAATGCCCTTTTCAGCCCATCTGTGAAAATTGAGTGGTTTTTTGTTACTTAGAAAGTCAGGGGTATTCCAGATGGGGGTCAAATTACATGGTGCAAAAGTGGAATTTGTGATTTTATGGAATTTCCACCAGGCTGTCAGAGACGAGGCTATTGTTATTGCATTGAAAAATGGATGACATTTGATGGATTGACTGAGAAATGGGATGTCTGAAATCTGAAGGTCTTTACAGAGTGTTTGTTCTATGTCTAACCAGGTGTTATCTGACTGAGTGGGGTGAGTCCATTTGTACTGAAGTGATGTACTGAAGTTGGTTTGCCAGAGAGTAGTGGTAGAAATGTGGAGCTTCTAAGCCTCCTTGTGATTTGGGTTTTTGCAGAGTGGTCAGTTTGATCCTTGGTGTTTTATTCTTCCAGTAAAATTTGGTGATGATTGAATCTAAGGATTTGAACCAGGTGAGAGTGGGTTGGGTTGGGATCATTGAGAATAGATAGTTTATTTTAGGGAGTATTGTCATTTTAATTAAAGCTAATCTGCCCAGAATGGATAGTGGTAAATTAAACCAGCGGTGAAGATCATCATCTAATGTTTTCAGTAGTGGGGTGAAATTGAGTCCAATCAGCTTTGACAGCCTGGAGGAAACTTTGATGCCTAAATACGTGAGGTGACCTGTGCAGAGAGGGATGGGTGATGTATGAGCTGCCATATCCCATTTGGTTTTGTGCAATGGGAGGATGGAGGATTTGTTCCAGTTTATTGAGTAGTCAGAGATTTTGGAGTATGATTCAATGAGTGTAACTATTTCTTGCAGAGATGATTGAGGGTTTTGTAGAAAGAGTAAAATGTCATCGGCATATAAACTAATCTTATGCTGTGTTTGAGGTGTTTGAATTCCTTTGATGTAGAGGTTCTGACGGATGGCTTGCTGCTAAGGGTTCAATGAAAATGGTGAATAAAAAGGGGGAGAGTGGGCATCCTTGCCTAGCCCCCCTGTGCAATGTAAAGCTTTGTGATGTTAGTCCGTTGGTGGCGACAGTGGCAGAAGGTGCGGTGTACAGAATGTTGATCCAATTGATAAATGATTTCCCAAAACCAAATTTTTGTAATGTGGTGAAGAGAAATTTCCTGTTTACTCTGTCAAAAGCTTTTTCTGCGTCTAAAGTGATTAGGATTGTGTCTTCCTGTTGTAATGACGAATAATGGATTAAGTTGAAAAGTCTGCGTGTGTTATTGGATGCCTGTCTACCTTTGATAAAGCCAGTCTGATCTGGGTGGATTATGTATGGAGTGACTTTTTCAATCCTGTGAGCTAGAGCTTTGCTAATGATTTTTATGTCTACGTTGATTAGTGAGATAGGACGGTCATTTGATGGAAGGGTTGGATCTTTATTAGGTTTGGGGAGGAGTGAAATTACAGCTGTGTTCATGTGTGCTGGAAATCTTGAGTTTTGTTTTATTTCAGTTATTGCTCTGATAAAGAGTGGAGCTAAAATGGACCAGAAGTGTTTATAGAACTCAGCAGGGAAGCCATCAGGTCCTGGTGATTTGTTATTTGGCATGAGAAAGTTCATTTTCTGTTATTGGTGCCTCCAGTATGTTAATTTGTTCTGTATTAAGCTGCGGAAGTTGAATGTTATTGAAAAATGAATTGATGTCCTCTTGTCTTGGGTTATTTTCAGATGAATATAGTTTAGCATAAAAGTTTATGAATATTTTATTTATTTCTTCAGGTGAGTTGTTAGGCTTCCCTGCTGAGTCCTTAATGGTGGAAGTCGTTGCTTTTTCTTTATTTCGTTTGATTTGATTAGCCAAATATTTACCAGATTTATTGCTATGATGAAAATTTTCTTGTCGGAGTCTGTGAATTAGGAATTGAGTTCTTTTATTAATTATTTCATTTAGTTGGAATTGATGTTTCCTTTGTTCATTCTGGGTTTCTTCTGTTGGGTTATTTGCATTTAATGTTTCAAGTTGTTTAAGTTTTTGTTCTAGTTTGACTTCTTAATCCTTTTCTTTCTTCTTTTTATGGACGTGGAATGAGATGATTTTGCCTCGTAATACTGCCTCACCTGTTTCCCAAAGTGATGTAGGTGATGACTTTGGGGAATCATTCATTTCTAGGAAGGATGCCCACTCTCTTTTGAAATAACTATCAAACTCTGGGTCTTTAAGAAGGGATGTGTTAAAGCGCCATCTAGTAGTATGTTTATGTAGATTTGTTGGATTCCATATAAGTGTTACTGGAGCATGATCACTAATACTGGTGGAGTGGATTTTTGAATCGGAGATATCTGGAATAATTGAGTTGCTAATCAGAAAAAGGTCAATGTATGAATAGGTACGGTGAACCGGGGAGAAAAATGTATATTCTCTGGCAGTTGGGTGTTGTAACCGCCAACCATCACCAAGACCAAAATCACTCATGAACTGTTTTATTGTTTCAGTGGATTGCCAGTTACGTTTATTGCTTGTGGTATTGGATCTGTCAAGTGATGGGTCGATTACTGTATTAAAATCACCTCCTATTACTACCGGGCAGTTGGAGATGTTTGAAATAGAAGAAAAGAATTTGTGAAAAAAGGATGAGTTGTCTGTGTTTGGGCCATAAATATTGCCAGTTGTTACTGGGCTATTGTTAATTGATATGTTTATAATGATAAAGTGTCCTTCTGGGTCTGAGATGGTTGTATTATGGACAAATTGGATTTGTTTTGTTTATTAAGGTACACACCCCTCTTTGTTTGGAATTGTAATGTGCTGAGAATGAGTGAATGAATTGTGATGATCCCAATTTGTTGTGTTCTGAAAGGTGTGTTTCCTGTAATAAACAGATGTCTGCTTGTAAATTGTCCAAGTGATTGAAAACTTTCTTTTTTTTTGTCTGAGAGCCAATTCCACGAATGTTCCAGGTTACGAGTTTGAGTGATATGTCGAACCGATGGTTATGAAAATCTCAATACTGATACAGGTGAATGTGAGTTTATGTAAGTGTGCATGTGTGTGTATGCATGCGTATTAATCATGGTAGGACATGAAACAAAGTAGTGCAAAACAAACAAATGCCAAACAAACAAAAACACAGACAGCAAAACAAATAGACCGAAGTGCAAAAACATAGCCATACTGATTGAGGTGTGTATAGTTCAGTGCAGTGAGACTTAGGTGCAATAATATATACAATAGTCCATGTTTGTAGATTTCCAGATAAAGAGAGAGAGGAGGGGGGGCTTAAGTGTGTGTATGTGTGTGTGTGTGTGCGTGTGTGTGTGTGTGTGTGTGTGTGTGTGCGCGAGTGTAGTGAGCCAGGGGAAGGGGGAGGTATCAGAAGAGAATTGTTATGGTGTTATGGCTAAGGTGGTGGTGTTGGAGGGGGGTGCTAGTAAAGCCAGGGGGTAATGTCCTTGTCTTTGAATAACTGTCCATCAGTGTATAGTTTGTCCACTGAAATAACTGCTCTTTTGCCTTCCTTTATTATCTGCTTGCGGATGGGGATTAGCTGTTTGCGTCTTCGGATGATTTCTTGTGGATACTGGTCATTGAGTCCATAGTTCATTCCTTTTAACTGTCTGCCCTGTCGTTGAACCAGTTCTTTCTGTTTAAAATGCTCGAACTTGATGATGATCAGCCGGGGTCGGGTGGTGTTGGTGCGTTTTTGTCCCAAACGGTGAACGTGGTGAAATGTGATATTGTTGACGGTTTCGCTGGGGAGTTTGAGCTGTTTGATCATAAAGTCCTTGACTGCTTTTTCGGGCTCGTCTGTAGGTGGTTCGGGAATGCCAGAGAAGATCGGATTGTCCCTCATACTTTGTGACTGTAAGTCAGAATGGTTTCTTTCATGGTTTTGTTTTCGGCAGTAACAGAGGCAAGCTGAGTGGTGACGGAGGAGAACTGAGTAGTCAATGTGGCGACGGAGTTTTGGAGTGATTTATTTTCTTGTGTGAGTGTGTCGATTTGTTGCTGGCTGTATTCAAGACTGTGGCGGAGTTGTTGAAATTCTTTGTGAAGTACTTCGATTAGTGCAACTCTGGCGTCCAGTCCGGTTAGTTTACTGTCTATGGATGTGAGAATGTCGCTTACCTCGGAACAGCACGGTGGTTTCGGGGATGCAGCTGGTGGAAAAAAGTTAGATGAAGAGGGTGAGTCCTCAACGAGTGGTTTTTTGGCTTTTTGAGAGCATCCCATGGTGCAAAGTCTATTATAGCATTCGTCGATGTAGTTTTCCAGATGATCCAAGTCAATATTGTAATCCAGTTTTTGCGGAGGAGGAAAACTGAAGAAAATTGCAAAAGTTTGTCGCTTCTAGCAGCAGCAGGCTGCCATGTTGATTCACGCACCGTCTCACAAGAGTATTGCGGTCACAGAGGCATCTGAGTCCTCTGAGTCGGGAGAGGATTTTGACACCCCGATTAGATGTCAATGTTGCTTTCAGATCCGGAGACACTGCAGCGTACAGACTGGCCAAAAAAAATCTGTCTCGGGGTATCAGAGAGGCAAAGAGGAAGTATGGGCAGAATCTCAACAGTCACTTTACGGACAACAAGGACACAGGCCGCTTGTGGCAAGGTTTCCAGACCATAACAGACTACAAGCCTTCCCCTCAAACATGCTACAGTGACCGCTCCCTTCCAGACAAACTCAATAATTTTTACACGTGGTTCGAGGCCTCTAACAACACCACAGCGCAGAAATTGACACAAGCACCCAGCAAACAGGTATTACAACTGTCTCCAGCCAGGGTGAAGAGAGCCTTCTCTAATGTTAACCGCCAGAAGGCTGCTGGTCCAGATAACATACCTGGATGCGTTCTCAAGGACTGTGCAGAATAGCTGAAGGATGTCTTCACAGACATCTTTAACATCTCCCTCAGCCAAGCAGTAATACCCACCTGCCTCAAGAGCGCAACCGTCATACCTGTGCCTAAGAAACCCAACCCAGTCTGCATGAACAACTTCCATCTCGTAGCTCTCACTCCGATAGCGATGAAGTATTTAGAGCGACTGGTCTTGCAACACATTAAGGCCCGCCTCCCCACAAATCTGGACCCCCTACGGTTCGCAGGTCCACAGACGACGCAATATCCGCCATCCTCCACCTCACACTGTCCCATCTGGAAAACCAGGATGCCTACGCCAGACTCCTTTTCATCGACTTCAGCTCAGTCTTCATCATACCACACCATCATACCACAGCAACTGGTGGAAAAGCTGAGGTCGCTGGAGGTGGATACTGGCACCTGCAATTGGATCTTGGACTTCCTGACACAAAGGCAGCAGTCAGTCAGAGTTGGCAGCCACACATCAAGCACCATCTCAGTGAGCACAGGCTCACCCCAGGGCTGCGTCCTGAGCCCCCTGCTGTTCACCCTGCTGACCCACGACTGTACTGCCCAATTCAGCAACAACCACATCATCAAGTTCGCTGATGATACTACAGTCATGGGTCTCATCACCAGAGGTGATGAGTCAGCATACAGGATGGAGGTGACAGCGTGGTGCAACAGACACAACCTCTCCCTGAATGTTGACAAGACCAAGGAGAAATGGTTGTTGACTTCAGGAGGGCCCGCACAGTGCACCACCCTCTGCTGACCATAGATGGCGCAGCCGTGGAGAGGGTCAGTAGTATTAAGTTCCTGGGAGTGCACCTTGCGAATGATCTGTCCTCAATGACTAACACCATGGCCATCGTCAAGAAGGCCCAACAGCGGCTCCATCCCCTCTAGAGGCTCAAGCAGGCCAGCCTACCCATTCCGGCCCTCACCACCTTCTACAGGGGCACCATTGATAGTGTTCTGACCTACTGTATCACTGCCTGGTACGGAAAATGCCCAACTTCCGAACAGAAACAGCTGAACAGGACAGTGAGAACAGTGGGGAAGATCATTGGTGCCCCTCTCCCATCCCTGCTGGAGATCTTCAACCAGCGCTGCGCCCGCAGAGCCTCCAGCATCATCGTGGACCCCGACCACCCCTTCCACAGCCTGTTCTCCCTCTTGCCATCGGGGAAGAGATACAGAATTATCCACACCAGGACCACCAGGCTTCTAAACAGCTTCATACCTCAGGCTGTGAGGATCATGAACACTCGTGCCCCCCACTGAACCATTAACCCCTCCATAGGACCAGACAGACACTTCTCTCCACTTGTGCAATCCTTTTCACGCTGCACACGGCACTTTTTGTATAGACTTAAAAGATAATTTATTTATTGACAGTACATGCTGCTATTCTCCTCCATATATTCTATATACTATGTAGACATGCTGCTATTCCCCTCTAAATGTTTACAAAGACAATTTACAGTACACTACTTCATTGTCAAATATACTGCTAATTCTCTGCTTTTCTTGGTATACCATGTGCATTGAGCTACACTGTGTATGTGTACTGTGTGTATTGTACATAGATATGTTGTTTTAATTCTTTTTTAATTCTCTTTCTTACTCATGTACACTGTGGTATAGGAGAAACAGTATTTCATTCTTGATTGTATGCAAGTGCATAATAGAATGACAATAAAGAAAATTGTGAATCTTGAATCTGATGTTGCCAGAAAGAAAGGATCTGGAAGGCCCAAAGCCACATCATGCAGGGATGACCACCTGCTGAAATTTACATTTCTCAAAGACAGGAAAAAAAGCCTACAAAAACTGTCAGAAGAATTCAAGACCTCAGACAACAAGACTCTTTCAAGAAGATCAATCACCCGAAGGTTGTCTAATGCAGGTTTTTTGTCTAGATGTGTTAAAAAGCCATTGCTGTCTGAGAAAAACATCAAAGACAGAATGAAGTTTTTGGCAGAATATAGAAGTTTGATTCAGAGTGGTTCAGCAGAGTTGTGTGGATTGATGATTCACAGTTTGAGTTGTATATTGATGCTCCAGAGAGGTGTCTTCAAAGACCTGGTGAGAAATACAATGCATCTCTACCACAGTGTAACAGTGTAATGGTGTGGGGAACCTTTTCAGCTGCTGGTACTGGTGAACTGCTTCACTGTGAAAGGTCAATTAATGCTTTGGAGTACAGGAGAATATTGCAGAAAGGCTTGCTTCCTACACTTGAAAAGTTGTTTTCTAAAGAGGAACAATCAGATGTTATTTTTCAACATGACAATGCTCCTGCCCATACTGCAAAGACCACCAAGAAGTGGCTTGAGAACAAGTCCATCAGAGTCATGTTTTGGCCTGGCCAGAGTCCAGATTTGAACCTTATAGAGAATATTTGGTCTCACATTAAACACAAACTAGCCAGGAAACATTTTCAACTACTCATCAACTGTGTTAAGCCATCAACACTGAGTGGAACAATATTGACTCTTTCTTCTGTAAAAAGTTGTCTGCAAGTTTACCCTCAAGACTTCACCATTTAAGGGAAAGCTATCCCATACTAAGTTACTTTATCTATTTGTTTAATTCTTGCTAATTTCCTGAAAAGTAATTTGTTATTAAGACCATTAAAAGCTTAATGTTTTGTCATTTTGGGCTTGGCCCATTTTTTTTTGCCCGGGAGTGTACTGTCAACTGGAGTCTACTGTAATGTGTGAGAAAGTTATTGATGCAGGCAATCACATACAAGTAGTGGACCAAGCTAACAAAGTATGAATCCCGTCCTTTCCCTCTGAAAGTTATGGTGATTGTAATAACGTTTCATTTTGTTAAAGAGAGAGATTTTCTGCTAACAATTTTAAACCCTTATCTGGAGAATCTTTAGTTTTATAGTTAGAATAAGAATGGTAACCATCTTCAGCTACACAGTGAAAATGAAATTGAGTATAACTGTAAAGTCTTAGATGCAGTCTGCCTTGGGATATATAGAACCTAAAGGTTCAATGTCTTCTAGAATGTCACTAAACGTATAGGTAAATAACTAAAAATATAGCTACACAAACTAATCTAGTACACTAATATATTGAGGTCAGACAGTACAGTTTTATTTCATAGTTTCTTAACAAAGAACTCATTTCATAGCATGTCATAGTAACAGTATGTGTTCCAGGAGATAGAACAAAAGTTTCATCTAGCAAAATGAATATTGTGAAATGCATGAAAAATAGCATTACATTAGTAACATTGATCATGATGATCATTTATTATATGTTATGGTCATATTGGTTTTTTGGTGTATGAAACATTTCCTGCAGTGCAAAATGACACTGTCTGGGAAGATGAAAGTTTGTATGTAACTTTAAACTGAAGGCTGACCCAGATATGGTGGGCAATGCCAGGACTCTCTTTGGAGGAACAGAACAGTAGCAGGTATGAAGCTCAGAGGATTGAATTAGGCCCTTTTAGCTTTATTGTAAAGATACATTACTGGCAGGATGAAACTTCTTATGTAATTTCAAATTGAATGGTGTCCCCAGTCATGGTTGGCTGTGCAAGGTATCTCTTTGGAGGAACAGAACAGTAACAGGTATTAAGCTCAAAGAACTGAATTGGGTCCAGACTTTAAAGTAATTATTAATCACAAGCTAAACTCACAGTGCGGTTTGATGGGTATGAATATTCCCCATTGAATTAAATATATCTGGAGTCTCAGTGCAGGAAGTGTGTTCAATGTCTTTATTGGAGCCTCTTTCTTATCAGAGAACTTGTCCTGTTGTAAGAAGTGCCTCTTTTGCCTTTGTAGAATGTATCAGTGTTGTTTCAATGACGAGTCCTGTGATCTCATGGCCTCAGCTCTCCACCAGTCAGCAAACTCCCAGCTGAGAGAGCTGGACTTCAGCAACAATAAGCTGGGAGAATCAGCAGTGAAGCTGCTCTGTGCTGGACTGTGGAGTCCACTGTGTGATATACAGTCTTTGAAGTAAGCATTAATGCTTATGATCCTCATCAATGAATCATGTTATGAAGGGATAAAGAAATAGTACATAAGAGGGTGTGTGTTGTTGTGAGTATTGGCACAAATGTGCTACCACTGCTACTGTCGGCATCGTGGTGACAACATCAGCATCCACACCATCATAAAGGAACATAAGAATCTGCATTACCAAATCTCTAGCTGCTAGCAGTGGCACAGAGACACAGCTGGGATGAGTGGTGACCCCACTGCTCCGTGTGAGGAAATCTCAGCTGTGGGTGAAAACAAAAAGGCAGTGATGTAGTTGTGTTGCAGTCATTTGGAATATCCTAGACACATTGTGTAGCAGTGCAGTGGTGATGATGGAGTCACGGAAAGGGGTAACTGTGTTGGGATCTACATTCAGGGATGCCACAGAGTTCAGACAGCAGCTGGACTGAAGCAGTTAAATGTAGAAATGGTTAAAGCAGTGCCAGAGCATGCTGGGTATTAAGGTAGGGAAGCATCAGTCAAAAAAATCCTTTATTATATATATTTTGATCACATGAAGATTTTCCCAAAATTTCTACTATTTTGTAATGCCCAGAAGTGTTGTTGAAGATGCCCTGTAGCTGCAACCCACACCAACAATCTGGCAGGGCACAGGCAAACATGTGCCTTCCTCTGAAACATGTGATGTCAGCCATTGCCTCTATACACACCACAGTCCCCATGCTAAGCTTGCGCAGACATGAGTCGGAGGAGGACACTTCATACGCAGCTTAATGCAGTCAGGATGCAGGTGCCCACCTGACCATTGGGGGTGGGTTTGGGCTACAAGACAGAAAAGAAAAGACCCTGGCAGACTTAACCTCCCCTATATTCCCAGAGGAACAAAGCCAGTTCCACTGCTGTTGGCTCCTGGTTATTGTTGGGCAATGACATGGCTGGGAATCCAACCCAGATCATAGGTCTCAAACTATCATGTAAAACAACAGGTGTATAATACCAACTGAGTGTAGAATATCAGCTGTTTTGGAATCTATTGTGCAAATTGGAGCAAACAAAATACTGCCAAGTAGCAAAAGTTTAAAACTTTGTAATATTTCTTTTCTATTGTATGTATCTCTGTATAACTGTATTTGACATGGAAGAAATGAACTCCTGTGCCTCTTGGCATGTGTATTTATTTGAATGATTCATTCTGCCCAAGTGTATTGCTAAACCATTTGTAAGATCTGATTCATAAAGGTAGATCATAACCAGTTTATGCAGTATTTATGAGTTGATTATATAGAACTCATCTACATTTAAAAATGTACTTGAACATGTAGTACTGGTAGCTTCTGTAAACTTAACCTGGAAACCTAGCGACCATGCAGCATTTCAAAACTAACAATGGCATGAAATACTGCTGTTACATAAATTGCAGGCTTCCATAAACTGTGTGAAACTGCTGTCAGGTTTCACATCACCTGTTTGTTTCCTTACCTTCGTCCTGCTTGTTCTTTATGCATCTTTTAATCTGTTCAAGATGTGTCAGTGCTGTTTCTTTAGATAGACTACAGTGTGAAGTATTTATCTGCACCTCATTTACAGTAAAACATGTAAATGTATATATTACATAAAACATCTGAAACAAATCCAGTCGAAGGAGGAATTTGTCCTTTTTTTCACCAAAAACATGATGGGAACATACTTGTCAACCATCGTATTAAAATTTTATTCAAACTGAATGCTTTGTCCTGGGGATTCTGGTATCTCTAACACAATCTATGGCACAATGTTTACTAACATCAGAATGCCAGTTGCAAAGAATTTAAATGGTCCATCAGTTAAAATCTGACCTAGTAATGGTCATTTATTCAGGATTTAGAATCAGGTCTTGTGGGCACTTTAACAAGTTGCTTGAGGTTTAAAGCGTCACATACTGTCTGCCTTTAATGGAATCAGATGCTGTTGATAACCAATCCCAACATAAATCCCCCATAAGAACAAATTCTGAATTGTTAAACTCAGCCAGTGATGATGTAATCAGGGCTTAAAGTAACAAAATTGTTTCCTTCTTTTCACAATTCAAGATGACCACCATTTTTTTCAAGATGGCGGCCATGGCTGGCATAAAAATTGTAATTCCAATAAAATGACTTGTCCAATAAGGTTACCTGCATTATTCTAGATGGGGCAGCCATTATCCAGATGCTGAAACCAACTTCTGTAAAGACCTTCAATGAGACCTCCTGCAAATGTAAGAAGGGTTGTGTTATTATTATTAGTGGCATTTAGCAGACACTCTCACCCAGAGCGACTTACACTTCGTTTTACAATGTTATCCATTTATACAGCTGGATATTTACTGAGGCAATTGTGGGTTAAGTACCTTGCCCAAGGATACAACAGCAGTGCCCCAGCGGGGAATTGAACCGGTAACAAGTCCTGCTCTTTAACCACTATGCTACACTGCCACCCACTGTTAGGCAGTGGAAGTGCAAAAAAGCTGCCTGAGACTGTACAGCCCTCTGTTACTGTGAAGGGGAGTGCTAAATAGACTTTCTCACGATACACCCTAGGTTTGGGCAGTTATTGTTATCACTTTTGAGTCTTGAATTGTGAGATAGGAGGAAGCTTCTGAGCAATTCTAAAGTTCCTAATTCGAATTCTGCACCATAAAAATTGTATGATTTGACACCGCGATCATCCATGTCGGACTAGGCTACGCAACTTTATTGCAATTACAATTTTCATACCAGTCATGGCCGCCATCTTGAAAATTGCAGCCATCTTGAATTTTCAATGATTTGCGTGTATTATCCAAATGGCAATTCCCAAGAACTATGTATGGTAAATAAATTTAACTATGTCCTCAGTGCTGATAAGAAAGTTGATCTGAAAACAGTTGTCACTGGCGCCTATTTTGAAAAATGGCTGCCATGGTCGACATATTGAAAATTCATGATGGCTCAATCTACTACTTCATCGAAAGTAATACTTATTAGAAAACTCAGTTAAAACTGTACATTATTGAAACAGCGATGATAAATGAAGTATAGCAGCTAGCTGTACTGTAGCAGAATACATAGCACTAGTAGGCAGTTGTTTGGAGACAGTCTCTGGTTGTTTGCAATGCAAGAGCTGCAATGCATGGCTAAATAAAGAGCGGGTTGTTTGAATAAGTACAGCGTTTTCTTTATATTTAAGAAACACTAAGTCTATAAAGGCTAATGTTTTACGTATTTGAGGCCTGAGACATGTGGGAGCGGAGAAGAGTGCAGGCAAACCACCGCAGGTTGGAGTGCAGTTTAGTCTAGCATTTGTCGTCTAGTCATAGCCAATACTGTCTTCAAAAGCCTGTTCATACAACTTAATCTTTTATAACAAGAGATTTTGGCCAAATGTATTCAATGACAGGAAAAACTGAGCACACACATAGCTACAATAAACTCTGTAACCTGTAAGTTGATAACGTAATGCGATGCACTTACTGCCTCAGATGCAGCTGTTCTAATCAATGACAGACAAAACACTTATCTCGACATTTGCTGGTCAAAAACCTCGTAACTCCGTTTGAGCTTGATTTTGGTAAAATGATAATATGACACATGCAAGTATCTGACCATATATAAAGACACAACACCAACTTTGACAACGCGGTGTTCAATTATTTTAAAAACACAGGGTTTTTTTCATTTCCTGAAAAGTAACGGTTTTGGACATATAAGGTTTCCGCACGACAGTGACAATATAACATTCATTCTGTTGCTTTGCATCTTTTCGCGGTGCAGGAATGCCTTCTGTTGGCATATTTCCGGACAACACGGGTCAGCATAGCCGTTGGGACAAATTTGAGTGCAACACCATCAAGGACAGGATGGCTTACAAGGAGTTCTCTACTAGTGATGTGCAGTTCGTGAATGAACAAATATTTTTGAACGAATCTTTGAGGTGAACGGAGTGTACTGAATCACTAGTCTAAAAGATTTGTTCCTTCCTCTTTGCAAACATGCACGCTGATTAGCTGGCATAGCAGCTATAACTCTCCCTCCAGTGGATATTAGCTATGCGGTCTGTCCGTGAAGCAGCCTATCACAAAACTGTATCAGCAGTACGTTCATGACGACAACTAGCCAATGGCTGAAATGCTAAAACAGGAAGCACCTCCCACTGGCCTTCTCGGCACAGCTGACAATGTGGGCAAAAATGCAAAAATCTGGTGACAACGAAGACTCTAAACTCCTCCTACGGACCTGATGAACTGTTGCCAAGTTCTCAGTACAACAGTTCCTTCAGACTCACTGACTATGCTGACAAGTTCCCAGTACACCGGTTCCCTTCCCCTCAAAGGTGTCACTGACTATGAAGATCTGGTGACTACGTGTTGCCAGAATCGCTAGTTCTCAGTATAGCAGGCTTGGGCTACATCCGCCATTGACTGATGATGCAAAAGGAATCAGAGCGCTTCCGTGACATTATTACTGTAAGAACTCAGGCAGGGACTCAAGCGCAGACAGGGAAGACTGATGCACACAGGTTTATTGAGTCCTTAGGGCAATCCAAAAACGAAGTCAAGGCAGGCAGAGTCAAAAACCAGAGCAGACACGGCGACCAAAACCACAGGGCAGGAACGAGGAGCGAAGTCGGGGAAAAAACAGGCAAGGAAACAGAACCGGCAGGCAGACACGAAGAAACAAACGGCGAGTAGCGACACAAGACACAAGCAGGACTTAAATAGGGCAAGGCTGATGAGGAGACGGGATGCAGGTGCGCACGCAGGCAGGTGAAGACAGTCAGGTAATCAGGTGGGCGGCGACAGGGCAGAGAGCAGGGCAGGGCTGGAACACAGGGAAAAACAAAAGCACATGGACAGGGAAAACAAAACAACCGGCTAAGACACCGCAGTCCTGACAATTACAGGAATTAAAAATATTATTAAATATTATTTTGCTCATCTGCCTGGAATATTATTTTATATTTACATTTTTAACAGTAGCATATTTTAGGTGCGCACAATGTATCTCAGTTCTTGTTTATCACAACTGCAATTTTAAGTAGGCTACGATTTATTTAATGTTGACATCACATTTCCTTTTAACGTGAATAAAGTCCTTATTAATAAATACTGACAAATCAACATAGTAGGCTACTAAACAAAACAGAAATGTGATGCATAAGCCTATGCATCACATTTGTAGCGTACTACGTCTACATTAACAACAAATAAAAATACGACATCACTGACTAGGCCTACAAGTATATTAAAATGTTTGGGCTCGGTTAGTTCAAAACTTGTAAAAAGTTTTTCGTTTCGGATTTAAGCCTGGCTCTTTTTTCCTCAGTGCTTTTTTTTTTTAGTTTTAGCAAATGACGTGTACTTAGGCTATTATACGCGTTAAAATGTGGGGTTCTATTACCTTCCTAAAGACGATGCATACTTTGCGGCTGCGTGATTGTTTGAATAGCATGGTGCAGTTTCACGTAATGAATATTACGATTTAATTGTTATTAATTTCATTGGCATTTGGTTCCACATGTGCTGTTTTGCCGCAGAGCAGGCTAATAATGGACATGATGTTTGGAACAATGTAGAGTAACTTTTAAAATGCAATAAAACTACAGATTCGTGTATGCCGCCCAACCGGATATGGAAATGAACAAATCAGTGAGTCAAAGACTCAAATCATTTTATTGAACTGAACGAAAGGAACCGAATCACTAAAAAGAATCGTTTTGAACACCACTAGCCTCTAGGTCTAGACAGGCCCCATTCATTTGGCATTATGCGCTAAAATTTTGAGTGTTGTTTTTGATTGGTTCTCTTGTTTGAATTTGTACCGCCTCTCATCTGCCAATCAAATCAATGCGCATTGCTCTAAGCAACCAGTAGGCTACATATTTAATTTAATGTTTAATTTCCATTCATGACAAATTAATTGCTAGCTAACTAACAGACGCCTTTTGCACAGCCGCACCTCCATTTATGAACCCTTTGGTAGAAAATCGTAGCTAACATTAGTCCTCCTTGAATAGTGATGTAGGTAGCCTATGTGAGATATAATAACACTCACTAACTTAATTCAGCATTGTGTTTTCATTAAATATTAACTTGGAGAGGTCATTAGGTTGTGAAATTTCTACAGGGCACCAACAGACTAAATTAATGCTCTTAAACATGCATACTGTGCTTTTTGTTGGGCACACAACAGTAGTTGTTGCCAGTTTGCCCTGTGCGCAAAGAACGGTAAGACAAGGCAGATTCTCACTAAAACCAGTAATCAGTGGAGTACTGTTGTGAGGTTTACATTGCCTGGTTTAAATTTATGTTTTTAGGACTCTTCAGCTTTATTGCCCAGTTTAAAACATTTGTTAGAAAAGTAATTAAAAAGTAATCAAATGTAATAAGTTACATTACTTTGATGAAGTAATCAAAATAGTTACATTACTTATTACATTTTTAACAGGGTAACTAGTAATCTGTAACCTATTACATTTCAAAAGTAACCTTCCCAACACTGGTTAATAACCTGTTCGCCTGGTAGACCAGTAGTAGAATAACAGACAGGAAGCATAAGAGTTCGCTGTTTTCACCTCCTATTTCTCTCGCCTTTCTGAACTTTGCTCAAGCTTCCGGGTCATATGGTCATGTGACTTACAATAAAAAAAACTTATTCATCATCATGAATATAACAAAGGCAACATAATGAGTTTAACTCACAAAGTACCCGAAATTACAGTAAACAAGATGTGTTATAATTGCATAAAAAAACTACTTGACAATCATAAAAAATCGCGCATATTGACTTCCGGTGTTGTCATGGCAACGTGTATACACCGGTCTTATCAGCATCAGCTACACGTTTTATTGTGCTTGTGTCTACGCCAGACTTCACAAGTTTCGCTTCCATGCTCCATCGATTTCAATGCATGCTAGCCTATTGTGCAGTAATCCACTGATGCAATCCCCGCAAATATTTCCTGGAACCGCCTCATAGTAAGTCAAAATGAGTTGCCGATTGGATGAGAACTTTGCTCTCGTGCCAGTACGTTGCCTAAACAGGCTACTATTGGTTAAAACTCATCAGAAAAAGATGCTATGTCAGTGATTGTTTTTTAATAGAATTGCCTTCTGGTCTGGCATTATCAGAGCACGTATATGCTAGTAATAATTCATTGCCTGATCTAAAATCTCTGCACACCGGAATTCCGGCGTGGGGCCGGAGATCTTGAACCCATATATTGTAATGGTCTCCTTCACAATAAACATTTGTTGCAGCCTGTGACTATTACCAGGGTTCGAATTACTGGGGGGATCGGGGGGGTATGACCCCCCTAATTAAGACTTGAACCCCCCCAAAAGAGGTAAAAACAACAGTTCGGGGGGGTCAAAACATATATCCTTCTTACCTGTAATTGTAAATATTACAATGTATTTCCCATATTCATGCCGGGAAGAATGTTGTAATACGATTTCAGACACCCCTAAAGTGGGGTGTCTGAAATCGTACTTTGTAATATTTACAATTACAGGTAATATATATAAATGTTTCGACCCCCCCTAACTGTTGTTTTTACCTCTTTGGGGGGCAAGTCTTAATTAGGGGGGTCAGATCCCCCCCCGTAATTCGAACCCTGACTATTACATGACAGTTATTGCTGATATTCATCTGAATTGCTACAAACTCAAAGTACCTCTGTTTTTGCTACTGATTTAGTAGCTGTTGTGCTGTATTTTGTGTTTAGAGTGATGGGGACTCCAGTCTATTTGTGAACACATATCTACGTGAAATACACAAACACACACACACACACACACACACACAAATACATGTAATGCTTAAGCAAACACATTTGGAAGTATTTCTGAAATACATGTTTTTTAAAGCAGTTTAGATGGCAAATAGTCTGGGAAAAGCAAATACACCAATTTATCTGTGAAAACCTTCACACAAATAGAAATGTTTCACACCTTCTAAAAAGAAAATGATGAGGTATGACTACTTTTCCTTTATACTTTGTATTTTTTCACAGGCAGGCATAAGCATTAGCAGTGATGGAGGAGTTAGTCCCGAGAGGATGACCAAAACTTCCACTGACACAACACCACAATCAGTGCTGGGATGGTCACTGCTGTAAAAGTCATTAAAATCAATGACATCAACAGGAGATAACAAATAAAATGCTGTTAATGTCCTTCAATAAAATAAATTAAAAACGTTAAATCTGTAAAAGCTTTTCAGGGTTTTCCCATACAAATGTACAAGATCAGGTGGTTACTCTTCTGTCAGAAGTCACAGTTTGAAGAAGAAATGCTTTTGTTGTAGTGAATATTTGATCATTAATGTTTTTTTATGCTTTTGTCTTTTCAGACTCTGTGACTGCGATCTTCCACAGACGGCCTTTGAAATCGTGGCCTCAGCTCTCCAGTCAGCCACCTCACCCCTGAGAGAGCTGGACCTCAGCAAGAATAACCTGGGAGAATCAGGAGGGAAGCTGCTGAGTGCTGCACTGATGAGTCCAAACTGTAAACTACAGACTCTGGATCTGAGCTTCTGTCAGATGGGAAGTTCAGGAGTGGAGCTGCTCTGTACTGGACTGAGCAAAGTGCCCAATTTGAGGTGAGAATCCTCTCATTAATTACATTTTACATGCTCTCGTTTATTTCGACATGGAAAAAACAACATCAACAGGCATATTTTTTCATTGCTTTCTTATGGATTTGACTTTGGCATTCTCTCAGTCTGTCAGATTTTTTATCAGTAGATTCATACAAATTGACTTAAAAACAAAAGGAATATCCATGGAATCCTATAGAATACCATATTAAACTGCACATTAAAATGTAAAATCGTATATTTTTGTATAGTGTCCAAACATCATATTTCCATTATAAACAGCAATGGCCCTCCCCACTGGGAGGCTGAACAGGGTTTATATGATCATGAGAGGTGAATTTGAAAGGAATGGTTTGCTGGCCTGGAAAAGCATATGGATAACAGTGCAAACACACTTACTGCCAACTGGAGTCTACTGTAATGTGTGAGAAAGTTTGAAGTGTTGATGCAGGCAATCATATGCAAGTAATGGAACAAGCTAACAAAGTATGAATTCAGTCCTTTCCCTCTGAGAGTTATGGGGATTATAATGACATGTCTTTTTGTTAGAGATATAGACTTTCTGCTAACAATTTTAAACCCTTGTCTGGAGAATCTTTAGTTTTGTAGTTACAGGAAGAATGGTAACCATCTTCAGCAACTCAGTGCAAATTAAATTAAAATTGGTTGTAACTGTAAAGTCTTAGATGCAGTCTGTCTTCAAATATAAAAAAGCATGAAAATGTAGTATCTTCCAGAATCACACTAAACTAATATAGGTTTGTAAACTAATATTGTGAACTCATATATGTAGACAGTCAGTACAGTCTTATTTTATATTGTCTTTAAACAAAGGACTCTTATCTGAGTACTTCCCAGAGTGCATTGCATAGAAAAAGTGTGTTACAGCCAGAACAGAAGTTTCTAATAGTAAAGTATGTGTTATGAAATGCATGAAAATATCATTCACATTACAATATCATTAACAATGATGGTGATTATCTTTTTTATGTTGTGATCATATTGATTCTTTTGGTGTATGAACAATTTCCTCCAGTGCAATATCAACTTTGAATTTAACTATAAACTGAAAGCTGTCTCTAGTCATGGTTGTTGATGCCAGGTCTCTCTTGAGAGAAGAACATTAATAGATGTAAAGCTAAGAGGACTGAATTAGGCCCTTTGAGCTTTACTGTAAAGCTTTTTTACTGCTTAGGCCATTGCTCTTACAGTGCAGTTTGATGAGTATGAATGTTCCCCTTTGTACTCAATAACTGTAGGAAGTGTGTGTTCAGTGTCTTTATTGGAGCCTCTTTCTCATTCAGAGAACTTCTCCTGTTGTAAGAAGAGCCTCTTTTCCCTTTGTAGAATGGACCAGTGTTGTTTCAATGACGAGTCCTGTGATCTCGTGGCCTCAGCTCTCCACCAGTCAGCAAACTCCCAGCTGAGAGAGCTGGACTTCAGCAACAATAAGCTGGGAGAATCAGCAGTGAAGCTGCTCTGTGCTGGACTGAGGAGTCCACTGTGTGATATACAGTCTTTGAGGTAAGCATTAATGCTTATGATCCTCATCAATGAATCATGTTATGAAGGGATAAAGAAATAATACATGAGAGGGGATGTGTTGTTTTGATTATTGGCACAAGTGTGCTACCGCTGCAACTGTCGGCATCATAGTGACAACATCAGCATCCACACCGTCATAAAGGAACATAAGAATCTGCATTACCAAATCTCTAGCTGCTAGCAGTGGCACTGAGACACAGCTGGGATGAGTGGTGACCCCACTGCTCCGTGTGAGGAAATCTCAGCTGTGGGTGAAAATAAAAAGGCAGTGATGTAGTTGTGTTGCAGTCATTTGGAATATCCTGGACACATAGTGTAGTAAATTGGGAGGAGAGTGTATAAACAGGCAGGGGATTTAGCAAATTAATGAACCTGCTCAGTTAACAGATATTCACATACATTTACACAGCAGAGCTTCCATTTTGTTCCAGTTCATACAAACAGAAACTATAAATATATAAACAATTTCAATGTATTCTTTAGATAATAGATAATAATGGATAATAGATAATAATGGTTTTCCCCCTTTAGCCTGTTCTGTCAACATGGACATACGCTACCCAACTGAAAGACACGGGTATTTATGATCGAAACATGGCATGTTGGCCTACCTTTGGCATTAATGACTATGTTATGTCCACTGTCACAAACGACAGTGCTGCCGCTATTCTACTGTTTTACGACAGTGTCAATGTACGTGTCACATTTTGCTTTACGTTGCCTGTAACGTTTTACGGTATGCAGCCAGTTGGCTGCAGTCAGCGATTGTGAAAATAAAGAGAGCGGTTGCATGCAAGCTAGTTGGTAGCCTCTGTCATTCCCATACCTAACATTGGCGACAAGGATGGAGCTCTCGCTCCCACCTCCTTCCCCCTTCCTAGCGCAGCCTGGCAAGCCTCTGGTGCCTTGGACTCACTGGCACGAATCCTTAGAGACCTATTTATTGGCTCTCAGACTGGTAGATGTGAGTGCTGCACGGAAGATGGCCATGCTGATTCACGGCCTTGGAACAGACGGGCAACGAGTTTTCAAAACTCTTGGGCCTGCCGCTTCTAGCCTCGCATTTCGCCACCCCCCAGAGCGTTATTCTCCGCTGAATACTGGTTCGCCAGCGCCGGCAACGACCGGGTGAGTCATTGCACCAGTATGTTGCCGACCTGCGGGGCTTAGCTAGCTTTTGCAAATTCGGAGCCTTGCAAGACGAACTTATTAGGGATCAACTCGGCGAACACACAAACAATCCTAAAGTTCGGGAAAGACTGCCAATCGCTCCGGACGACCTGACTCTCGATAAAGCCATAGAAATTGCGTTCCAAATAGAGTCGGCCGTGGAATTTGCTTCCAAGCTAGCTGGCCGTGCCCCCCTCCCAGCCCCTCCTTGACCTCTCGGTGCCCTTCTCGCAACTTCAGGCACGGGGCACAGGCCACTTCGGATTCACCATTGGTCGGAGCGGCTCCAACACTACAATTTTACACTGCAGTTCGCTCCTGGGCGCGAAAACATGGTGGCAGACCTGCTCTCCCGCACCAGTCTGTGCCTGCCTGCAGACCCTGGCTCCGATAGCTGCAAACCAGACCTCATCCAGTTGCTGCATTCCCCGCTGCAGGCCATAGTCTCCCTTCAGGAGCTCCAGCTCATCTCGGAGCAGGACCCGGTGCTATCTTAGCTCTGCACCTTTATTCGCACAGGCTGGCCTTCGCAGGTTCCCAACGAACTAGCCCCTTTTCCACCGGGTTAAAGAGGAGCTCACATGCTGGAATGATGTCTGTGTGGCCCGCAGACCCTGCACTGTTGTTCCCAGCTGTCTCCAGGCACGTGTTCTGGGTTTGGCACACGACGGGCACTTAGGCACGAGTCAAACAGCGGTGCCGTGATCTGGTGTGGTGGCCAGGAATAGACAAGGACATCGAAGCCCTAGTCAGGGAGTGCACAGCCTGTCTGGTTAGCGGGAAAATGGGGGCCCCTGCCCCGCCCCCACTGCAGCCCCTGGATTGGCCAGCTAAGCCCTGGGAGCACCTGCAGCTGTGGGGAGCTCTGCGGTGTTCCACATCACCAACGCTTCCTCATTGTTGTCTACGACCTACATTCTAAATGGCCGGAGGTGGTGGCCACCGGGTCCGTCACCACCCAAACTGTCACAGACTTTCTGGAGTCTCTTTTTGCCTGCTGGGGCCTGCCGCAGCCATAAACACAGTTAATGGGCCCCAGTTTCTGTCTGCCGAGTTCTCAGCCTTCCTCGTGGTCAGGGGCATCCGCGATATCCGCACTGCTCTCTACCACCCCAGGCAAACAGGGGGGGTGGAGAGACTGAACCAAACCCTGAAAAATGGCATCCGGGCACACTTGGCCGAGGGGTGTTCATTCTCATCAGCACTCCTTAGCACTCTCTTACATTACAGGGCCTCGCAGCACTCTGCGACCTCTAGCTCCCCAGCATTTCTGCAGCTCCCCCTGGACAGACTGCGAGCCCCAGTAACGCGGCAACCTCCAACACGTGAGCATGAAAGAGTATCGGAGCGCCAACGCCAGATGAAGCAAGCTAGTTGGTAGCCTCCGTCATTCCCATATCTGATGTAAATGTAAATGTCAGACCTTTTCCATCTGTAATGTGATCTACCAACAAACAAAAATCCAGAGAAAAAACAAATAGTTAATTATTAGGAACATTTTAAATAAAAAAAACTACAACACCCTGATTGCATAAGTCTACACACCCTTTCATAATGGGGGCTCTAGCTGTGTTCAAAGTTAACCGATCACATTCAGAATCATGCCTGTAGGTAAATGGCATACCCCTGCCATCAATGAAAGTGATTCTGATTAAACCCAGATTAAAGGCAGCTGTTGCTGTAGGATTTGCTTGAATGTTTGGGGTTGCATCCTACCGGGAGAGCCATAGTCCGCAAAGAGTTGCCAAAGAAACTGAGAGCTAATTGTTGAAAAGTACCAATCAGGAGAGGGATATAAAAGAATATGGAAGGCACTGGATGTACCATGGAGCACTGTCAAAACCATCATCAATAAGTGGAGAAAATGTGGCACCACAGAGACATTGCAAAGATCAGGACGACCCTCCAAAGTTGATCAGAGGACGAGGAGAAAACTTATCAGGAGGCTACCAAGAGGCCAACAGCAATACTGAAGGAGCTACAGGAATTTCTGGCAGGTACCGGTCACTCCTTGCATGTGATCACCATCTCTCACCATCTCTATGAGGTAGGGTGGCAAGACGGAAACCCTTTCTTAAAAAAAGGAACATCCAAGCCCGTCTAAATTATGCCAAAAGATTCATTCAGTCACTCTAAACCAGCGTTTCTTAAACCTCTCCTGGAGGACCTCTTGTCCTGCATGTTTTAGATCTCTCCCTGCTCCAACACAGCTGATTCAAATGATCAACTCATTATTAACTCCTGAAGCTGCTTAATAACAAACTGATCATTTAAATCAGCTGTGTTGGAGCAGGGAGAGATCTAAAACATGCAGGACAAGGGGTCCTCCAGGAGAGGTTTGAGAAACGCTGCCCCAAACTATGTGGGGAAAATATGCTGTGGTCTGACAAGACAGAGGTTGAACTTTTCGGCCTAAATTGTAAAAGATATGTTGGGTGCAAAGCCAATAAAGCTCATCATCCAAGGAACACCATACTGACTTTGAAGCATGGTGGTAGCATCATGCTTTGGGGCTGCCTCTCTTCAACTGGGTCAGGGGCTCTTGTCAAGATAGATGGGACAATGAATAGCTCCAAATATCAAATACCTGCTGGCCTCTGTCAGAAAGCTGAAGATGAAGAGGAATTTCACATTCCAACATGACAATGACCCAAAGCACACATCCAAGTCGACCAAGGCATGGCTTCAGAAAAGGAAAATCAAAGTCTTGGAATGGCCCAGACAGAGCCCAGACCTCAATCCCATCGAAAACCTGTGGAATGACCTAAAGAGAGCTGTACCCAGAAGATCCCCTCGCAATTTTAAGGAACTTGACATTTTTTGCAAAGAAGAGTGGGATAAAATTCCAAAGTCTAGATGTGCAAAGTTAATAGAGACTTATTCACAAAGACTTGCTGCTGTAATAAATGCAAAAGGTGCTTCCACAAAGTATTAGTTGGGCGGGGTCTGCATCAGGGTGTTTTTCTTAATTTATTTTTCCTAATAATTAACTCTTCTTTCTTTCTTTGGATTTTTGTTTGTTGGAAGGTCAGATTAAAGATGCACTACCTTTTCTGTGCAAAGAGAACAAGCAGACCATTTTTAACATTTATCTGACAAATTATAGTCTTCCTATAATGTATAGTCAATATCTAAAGTTACCCTATAGCAGGTGTGTAGTTACAACCCCTTAACCTAGAGGAGATTTACTGTATGTCTATTTTGTAAAACTGCAGGTTATTCAAGTGCTTACTGTAGTTTATTTTAGCCGCTCAAAGACTGAGGAGGCTTTTTTCAGGATTTGCAACTAGCACTTGATGAAATTCTGCTTTTTCACCTGAAACTTTTCCTACTCACTGCAGACAAATTGAAGCATTTAAAGATTTTAACTTTTGGAGGGGAGCAGATCAGAAATGTGCTAGACTACAAGTATTTAGGCATATGGTTGGATGGACAGCAGAGTGTCAAACAACATATTGATGAATTGTCTAAGAAGCTAAAACTGTGATTGATTTTTTGTAGGAATAAATTATGTTTTCAATGTCAGCGAGGAAAAGGTCCTGTGCAATGTAGTTTTTATCTATACTAGATTATGGAAATGCTATTAATGCACAATCAGCACCCAGTACACTAAAGATTCTGGTCACAGTGTATCATGGTGCCATCAGATTTATAACAAATGCAAGACCACTTACCCATCACTGTGAACTGTATGACATGGTGAAATGGACCCCTCTCTCCACCAGGAGGCTGAAACATTTTTCTGTAGAAAGCTGTTATTGGGTTACTCCCTTTATATCTTTTTATTTTCAAAAGAGATCATCCCAGATTTATGGTCTGCCTTCTCAGACATCTTGTCTTTTACTCATCTTTATGTTTTATTGTTCCTAGGGTCAACAGAGAAGGGAAAGTGGTGATTTAAATATAATGCACCTTGGTCGTGGAGCACTTTACAAAAGATACTTGTATTAGATGAAACTGTACCATTGTCAGAATACTGTATATATTAAATTTAAGTGTAGTGCAGATTCCTGCTGATTTTCTTGCCAGGTCTTTCTCTAAAAAGAGGTTTCTATCTTCCTTGGTAACTAATAGGGATCCAGTGTACACCATGTTTTCTGCATTTTCCTCCTGTGCCACAGGTCTCTCTCACTCACTCTACTCCCTGTGGACACAGACACACTTTTACAGAGTCAGTCACCTTCAGCTTGCCCAGGTGCTCCAGCTCCTTTTGCTACATGCAGGGCAGGGTTGACTCCCCCCCCCAAGACAGATACATAACAGATATACAGAAGATACATAGATATGTTACAATGCTCCATTTCATTTTTAACAGAAGACAACAATTGGAAAGAGAAAGACAATAGATAACAAGTGTGTCTGTGTGATTTTGTGCCATCTGCACATTATTAAATCCCTCCATGTGGGGATAATAGAGTTTGCTAACTAACCAACTAACAGATCTTGTCTCCTCTCCACAGACTGAAACAGTGTAATCTCACAGAGGGCTGCTGTGATGATCTGGCCTCAGTCCTGCGCTCACACCACTCAGAGCTGAGAGAGCTGGAGCTGAGGGACAATGACCTGCAGGATTCAGGAGTGAGAGCGCTCTCTGCTGGACTGGAGGATCCACACTGTAAACTGCAGAGACTGGGGTGAGGAGCATAATTATGGACAGTCCACTCCTAATTGCAGAACTTGAATTACTCTGAGAAAGATGTATGTAGCGCGATGTAAGATCCAAGATAAGACAATCAAATTCTAACTAATGTCGCCATGCATTGTTACATACTCACATGCAGCAAGATGAATAGCTTTCATGGATGAGTCATTCGGCTGTATTATTCAGATATATTTTACCTCACACATAACACATAATGTTAATGTAATTTGTGACCTTTCTATTTGATATTGTTTGGGTTTGAATTTCTAGTGTGTTCGAGTGACCCCCTAACCCCATCCCTTCCGTCAACATGTGAAAAAGGTTAAGTACCTTGCCCAAGGGTACAGCAGCAGTGCCCCCATGGGGAATTGAACCGGCAACCTTTCAGTTACAAGTCCTGCTCCTTAACCACTATGCTACACTGCTGCCCACAAAAAATGAAGACTTTTGTATTTGCATTCATTACATTGTACAGGGCCCTCTAAAAGTATGTTAATGGTAGAATGGAATCTGTAATTTTTGCCATTAACTTAGTGTCTGGATTTGAAATGAAAAGATGAATGTGAAATAAAAGTAGAAATTATCAACTTTTATTTAATGGTCTTCACATGCACATACATTTTACAACTTTAGAGAAATGGCTGTTTTTCTGTTGAGTGCCCCCATTTTCAGGTGTGCAGAAGTAAGTTAGTGAATGACTGACAGGTGTAACGTGTTGTTCAGGTGTTTCCTTTTGCATGGATTGTTCAGGCAGTCACAGGCAGGAACATGCACAGTACAGTCTAGGGTTGCCATCCGTCCCGTAAAATATGGAATCGTCCTGTAATTGAAAACTAATTGAACTGATACGGGACACGCTTTGTTCCGCATTTTTGAGAATCAATTCAGTGTAAATCTATGGGAGAGAAATATTACAGGTTAGACTATTAAGACAGGGCGATTTGTATGAGATAGAAGGAAACCCTGCTGCTCTCCCTCAGCCTGTATGTCACGTTATGTTCCACTACCCAAACAGAGAATGTGCTTCTCATTGGTCATGAGTCACAAAAAAAATTGTTACATGATGTTTTTATATATATTGTTTTTCTTAAAATACAGTTGTTTTATTCTAAAGAGTGATAAAATAATATATGTTAAACTGTTGTTTTGCACAGTCGAAACTAAATTCTTGAATGATAATCTGTTACACACGTATTCCTATCGCTCAAAAATACAAAACTGATTAAATTCAGTTTTGTGTGTTTGCTTGTCTTACATGTCTGGTAAATGGTTGAAGCCATTGCAGCTTCCTTGATGGGATTATGTATGGTATGGATAGGACTTCTCACAACCAAGTATGTGGGCATTTTTATGTTATATCTTTAGATACAGTAAGTCTATTACTGAAGGGTAATGCAGGTGTAAGACCCGTTATATTTGTTATAGATCCACAGTAGTCGGAGCTCCTCAGTCCAACACCCCCCATTCCTTATTTCCATTTCAGGAAGTTGGCAACCCTAGTACAGTCCATCTAAAGTTGTAGAAAACTTTTTAAAATACTTACCCTTTAATGAGTGCAGAGGGCTTGTTCCATTTTATTCAGCTAAAAGTATATTTTGGTCATTTCTCCTGCTTTGGCTCCCAATCTGTGAACCTCGTCTCCTTCTCTCTGCAGTCTATCACTGTGTCAAGTCACAGAGAGAGGCTGTGCTTTTCTGGCTTCAGCTCTGCGTTCAAACCCCTCACACCTGAGAGAGCTGGATCTGAGCTACAACCACCTAGGAGACTCAGGAGTGAGAGCGCTCTCTGCTGGAGTGGAGGACCCCAGCTTTAAACTGGAGACACTGGTGTAAGCAGAGTTCTGCTCCTTTGTTCATTTTCCCCGCTGATGTCTTCACAAAAAACGAGTGAGGTGTTTTAGATGGTGCCCAGTGTTCTCTTCTGATCAGTAGAGTCCTGGCAGTGTGTGGAGCTCTCCCATTGTTACAGAGCTCTGAATTTCCACACTGCACTTCATAGACAGAAAGTCTGTGTCTCAGTCTCTGTTCTTCTGTTCCTACAGTGTGGACCATGGAGGAGAGATTAGGCTCAAACCAGGACCGAGGAAATGTAAGTCTGTCTGCACTGAAGGCTTTAAAATGGAGAGAGCAGATTCACAGAAGGAAGAGGGAGAAAACAGTAAAATATGGTCTGCCAGTATCTCATCCTCCACTCCTCTCTCCTCTACAGTATCTGCCTTCCTTCTTCTCTCATCTTCATCACTCCTCTTCCTCCATCCTAAGCTGCATCTCAGTCCAGATTTGATCAGTCCTCACCTTCGTCCCTCCACTAGAAGTCAGCACTTTGAGTGATGTAACAGTGACATCACACACACACACACACACACACACACACACACACACACACGCACGCACACACGCACATGAACACACATACAAACAGACACACACACACAAGCAAACACACACATACATACATACATACGAACAGACACAAACAGACACACACACACAGAAAGAGACACACGCAGACAAACACACACACATGAATACAAACACACACACAAGCAGACACACACACACATACGAACAGACACACACTCACTCACACACATACACCCACAAACAGACACACATACATGAATGGACACACACACACACACACACATACACACACAGACAGACTCTCGAACACACGCACACACACACACATACACACACTGACAGACACACATACACACGAACAGACACACACACACACGCACACACACACAGAGGGCAGTAATGATCTCCTGGTTCTGATCCAGTAGATTGTCTTAGATTGTGCGGACACACACACACACACACACACACACACACACACACACACACACAGGGCAGTGCTGATCTCCTGGTTCTGATCCAGTAGAATGTGTTGGAGATGTTGCCTCTTCTAACCTCCTTCCTGTCTGCAGATGCCTGCCAGCTCACACTGGACCCCAACACAGCAAACATATACCTGTCTCTGTCTGAGGGGGACAGGAAGGTGACACACACACCTGGGAGAGAGCAGCCATATCTTGATCACCCAGAGAGATTTGACTCCGTTCGGCAGGTGCTGTGCAGAGAGGGTCTGTCTGGGACTCGCTGTTACTGGGAGGCTGAGTGGAGTGGGTGGGCTGAGATTGCAGTGGCGTATAAAGGAATCAGCAGGAAAGGAGGGTATCATGACAGTGTGTTTGGATACAATGAGCAGTCCTGGAGGCTGGAATGCAGTGGTGACAGGTACACTGCATGGCACAATAAGAACAGCACTTCTATAACCACCCCCTCCTCCCACTCCAACAGAGTAGGAGTGTATCTGGACTGGCCAGCCGGTACTCTGTCCTTCTACAGAGTCTCCTCTGACACTCTGACCCACCTGCACACTTTCCACACCACATTCACTGAACCCCTCTATCCTGGGTTTTGGGTTTGGGATGTCTCAGTGTCCCTGTGCATGCTGGTATAGATTCCTCTGTCCTAGAGGGGCTCCTGAGTCTTCAGGGAAGCCTCATTTCTGTTCAAACACAACTGTGTGACATGTGGTCATGACTACATAAATCACTACATTAATACTGACAATGTACAAACACTGGAAGGTGCACTCTTTCAATTTATACTAATTAGTTTAGAGTTACTGTGATTCATTCCACTGTTGTAATGCAGTAAACCTGGAAATGAGTGAATTATTTTGTTAATATATTTAAAGGTGTTGTTTTCTATATATATATTTAAAAAAACACTTGGTCGTGTTTTTGACATTTCATTCCAGACTCAGATTAATTTCAAGGTTCAAGGTTGTTGTTTGCCTAAAGACCAGTGATATTGTGTGTTTGAATGTGTGTGTTTATGTTTCTACCACCAACATCAGTAAACACTGGGGGGCAATTGCTCTGTCACCTAGCTTAGCTTCGCTTTAGAGCCGTACTACTTAAAACGGAAGTATCACTAGTTTAACGCGCAGCTGAGTGTAATGACAAACATGATTGCTGTGTAACCACACGCACCGCTTCAGCTGATTCGCAGTGTGCATATCCGATTGGAATCCGATCATATGTAGCAAGTCTGAACAGCCAAAAATCACATAAGATCCGATTTTTACAAATCCGTTTCAAACCACATTCGTATGTGGTTTGAAATCTGATTCAAATTGCATTTTTGCACATCCGTTTAGGTCTGAATGCTCTGATCGGATTTCAGGTGTTTTTTTTACGTATGTGACTTTTGACGCCACGTAAAGTTCATGTGTATGTCACACGTACAGGAAACATGCTAGTTTGGTGGCGGAGGGAGCCATTGATGAGCGGTTGTAGGTCGTAGTCAGAGCTGGAGCTAACATGTGCTCGACAGAATTGTCGCCTCCTCCGTCTCTGACACTGTCTCATTATTTTTATAGAACTTGTGCCGCAGCTCCACATTGCTGTGTTGTAAATAAGCTAGCCCATTTCATTACCCTCCATTTTGTTTTGTTTATGCTAACTTCTTCTACTTCCGGGCACAATGTCATTACTATAGCAACCAATGTGGATAAGACCGAAAATGAGGATTGCCGACCGGACAGACAGATCGGATCTGATCACTTGCAATATATAATGCGGACAGTCAGGAAGATCGGATTCTGATCGGATATACAAAAAATCGGATTTGGACTGACAGTGTGAGCATAGCCTTATACACAGGACCGAGTCCCATTGTTCCATTCAACATCAGGATGCACTGACATAATCAACACAAGGTGGGGGTATTAAGGCACGATTATCACAACAAAAGATACATACTAACAAATTGTGACAACACTGAAGAAGTTAGGGGTCATAATTTGAGATTGTGATAGGCTGAGATGTAGTATGATCAGCCTGTCTGTTCCCTGCTTTAGCAATTAGTCCCACATGCAATCTGACCTGACATTGTTTTGGTTCAGGATGGCTCTCAGGGCCACCTCAAGGTTTTCTCATTACATAGGTTCTATAATATGCCAAAGAGTAATTTGGTTGGTAAACGAGAAGGGGTATCTATAATTCCTGAAGTTTAATTTGTTATTTGGGCGTTTTTATTTGTGTCGGCATGGCACACTGTGTGATTGTCCTCTGAACAGATACCCTCTGGGTCCTGTGACTGTCTTTTATAACACTTACAGAGTAAGTGTTAATTTCCCATTGTTTATGCCTTTCCCTCAACTTCACGCTTTCATCTATGCTTTTTATTTCACCACTCAAAGCCCCTGCTAGCCACGCACAAAAAGAGCATCTACTGGATGTCAGCAATGAAAATGGGATGTTAAATATACTGAGTGACAGAATGTAATGTAGTGGGCATGGTGAACTGTAGTGCTGTTTCAATAAAGACTTCTCCACACCTTTAAACAGTGTCTGACTAGTGACGCACCTGCACCAAGTTTGCCCTCTCCTGTCAGGAGATACCTAGTGACAGGCAGCAGGGGCCTCTGCCTTTGACTCTATGCATTGCGATGAACAATGACACATCATGGACTTTTAAATTAAAAATGTTTCTGTCATATGTTTTGATATTGCTCTTGTAAAGAACTTTTAAAAGAAAAATATATGAAAGCTGTCTGTCTTTGCATTTCTGTTGAAACGTGTTGAAACTGATCACAAAAAAGGCTAGAGGTCAGTTCTAGGTAGGCTAGAAATTGCAAACAGCATGTTGGACAATGCATGCCAATAAATGTTTGAACTGATGAGAGGTGTTCGTGTGACAGGTGAGCTGAGTCTATATAATAAAAACTGATGTGAGTCCACTGAATGCCTGTGCATATTTAGTCATAATATCTGCATTATTTGAAGTCAGTCAGAACTGTGCTCTAAGAACCAAAAACTGCATCCTGAAATGTGTGAAGTTCACTGGAACTAAAATCAATTTTCCTCTCTCCTGTGCCACAGAGGATTCTGGCACTGAATGTGGCTTTGATAATTTAACCCAAATTATTTTTAGAGACTAAATGTACATGGAAATATTACTCTTTTAGAACCATCGAGATTGTGGCCCCTATCAGAATGTTACGTGTAATTTGAAACTGTGTGGTCTGATTTAGCTCTTAGGTTGCTAAAATGTCACATGGGTTTCAATCCAGAGTGGCTCACAATATGTAGACATTTGACATGATGACATGAGAACCACAAAATGATGAAGATTAAGGAAGCCATTCTCAGTGGTTGTTTTTGTGTTGGGTGCAGTCCTATGTTTTGTTAAAATATGTTTTTTGTGTTTTCTGCCAATATTGTTTCCAGTGTATACCATTAATATTTTAAATACAACTACATTTGTACTGTCATTTTCATTGTGGGGGAATCAGTTGTAGGAAGGAAGTGTAGACATTTAGTTTAGGGAAGTGTTATGGTATGTGGACTTGTGCAAATTGACATGGCTTGTGGTGTTATTCAGCATGATGTGAAGTGGAGCTCATGATATAGTCATGAGTCACACACACACACACACACACACACACACACACACACACACACACACACACACACACACACAAACACACGTATCATTCACTGCAGTGGAAAATGACAGCTGTAAAAATCAGTTATTGGTGTGGTGACATTCCAGATTGAGACCATAGGCATTGGTAGGACATAATTAAGGTTTATGAACTGGCTGGAAATGTGTTGACTGGAACTAATGAGAAATAATATAATGGAAGATTGTATACACTGCCCATGAGCCTACATTTTGAAATGCATTTTTCAAGGATGTGATTAGCACCTTTCCAGATTTGTAAATAGCAGTGAGTTTTTGGGCACACATAAGGTGATAGAGGTCTTTCAGACTTTTTCTTCATATCTCTTTTCCATCTGTGTTATTGACTCATTTTTCACCTCGCAATACGTTCAGCTTTTTTTTTTTTGCCATTATGTCCATTGCTTCAGGTGTTTCCTCAGTTGTTATACTGATGTTGAACTGCTTTTATTTTTTTCTCATTTCCTCTCCCCCCTCTTTTTCCTTATACAATTGTTTCAAATTGTCTGTCACTCTGTCTTTTGTCTCACTTATATTTTTCATTCATTCTGTCTCTCTCTCTCGTGCTGCTCCTCACCCTGTATTATAAATGAATGTACTGTGTTTTTTCTCATTAAAGTGACTGCTTTTTCATATCATCTTTATTATGTTAAAATTTCCAATAAAAGTACAGATTATTGAGACAACACTCATTTTAACATCTTTACCAAACTCCTTGTTATGCCATTCACAGAGGCTTATGAAAGCTGAGGAACTGTTTAAACAGTAAAAGCAAAAAGAGAGTATACAGTATGTATGTATTACACATCACTTACAAACAAGAATTTATGCCTGGCTGTTCTCACAACATACAAAGCAGGTCACCATTAACTCTGTCTGGATAAACAGGCATTTCCCAATATATCAATGTCAGATGCAAACACAAATCTCAAAGTCTACTACTGACAGTTACCTGGGTCAGACATAGCTGAATTGCTCATAAATCATAAACCTGAAGTAATTACCTTATTTAGATGTGTTTTCAAAGTGAGATTCATTGTCTATCTGTAAAGCTGGTGTAAGTGGTGTAAAATTAGTATAAAGAATAATGTATAAATGTCCTTTTTGTACTATCAGGCCATCCTCAACTCCCAGATGGACTTGATAAATATCGTAAACCCCCATAAATCCAGTCCAGAAAGGTCATACATAGAATACAAAAGACAATTTTAGCACATGCAGGAATCAGAAAAAAATACATTAATGCAAGCTCATTTTGTGTTCTACTTAATCATCTTTTAAAGATAAAACACCCCACACTTACAATGGTTATCCCAGTAGAAATTGTATAGGTTACTTGCTTACTGGATCACATCCTATCAGTAGCATCTTATTCATTCATGCACCTGATCCTTCATGGCCTCAGCCCCCCAAACCCCCCAAACAGTATCACAAAGCCCTCATCACTCTCAAGTACTAGATCCTGGATCCTGTTGGATCAATACTGTTTCTTTCTCTGGAAGGAGTGGATTTCCTCTGTCTCTGTCTTCCTCATTCCACCACTCCTTCCCAGCAATACTGCCAGAAAAACTCGACCAGTGGTCCCCCAAGAGCTGCTGCTATGGCCGCTATTGCTGCCCCTAGTACTACTGCTCCAAGCTTCAGGGGCCTCCCTGAATCCTCTCTGCGATGCTTTTGTGCCTCCATCTCTATTCCCTGTCTGTCTTTGCTCTCCCTGCTTTCTCTGTGCTCCTCAGCCGTCCTTCTCCCCTCTGTTCCCGCCTGCCTCTCTCTCTGCTCTCTCCCTCCCGCCAGCTCTGCCCACACCTCTCTCCTCTCCTGTTCATCCCTTTCTTTCCTGGGTCTGACGTCCAGATCCTGAATTTTCTCCTCCAAGTGCTTCATCGGGCTGTCGTCTCCTCTTCTCATCTCTTCTCTCATCCCCCTCTCCCATTCCTCAATCTGCGCCTGGTGTTGAGCTCTCAGCTCGTCCTCCTCTCTCTGCATCCGTCTCTCTCTCTCCCTCTTTCCGTCATCCTCTTCCTGTAACAGCAGTTCAGTCATTCCTGTACTCTTTTCTCCACTCACTGCAAAACAGAAACAAGAACTTTTAGTCTCAGACATGTGGTTTGCATTTTGCTGAGACGAGTTTGTTGTAGTAAATTACTCCCTAATTACTTCCTTAGGGAAATGCAGCTGTGAAAATATGTACTTGTAGTAACAGAAAGAATAGTACAGTGATAACATAGCAGTAACCGTGTGTTTTCCTAACTTCTGTGAAGTGCGGACACTGGTAATAATACTCACTAAAGAGGTCAGTTTCCATGATAGAACCGATAAGTGCTGTGGATGCCTGGTTTTCCTCGTTCAATGTTTTCAGCTCCTCTTTCAGTCGTGCACTCTCTTCTTCTTTTTCTTTATTCTTCATTCGCAGGTATTCAATCTCTCTGTCTCTCTCACCTTTACTGCAATTCAAATCCTCTCTCCGGAGCCTCTGTTCTATTTCCTCACACTCCTGTCTCATCTGCTCCATTTGTCTTACAAACTTTTCTTCCATCTCTGTTACCTTCCTCTCTTTTTCTTTATGTCTCTTTTCCATCTCTTCTATTGCTCCCTCTTTCTCCTCACACCACTGCTTCAGGTGTTCTATCATTCTGTTCTTTGCTTCTCTTGTTTCTTCACTCTTGTTATATTCCTGTTGGACTGCTTTAATTGTTTTCTCTTTCTTCTCAATGATCTTTTTCATCTGATCCATTACTTTTGTGTGACTCTCCTTCATCTCCTCAATTTCTCTCTCTCTCCTCCAGCTTCTCTGATCCTGTCTTTCTATTTCCTTCTCTTTCTCCTCACATCTTTTCTTCATATCCAATATCTCTCTCTCTTTCTCTGCACACATCTGCCTCATCTGTACAATCTCTCTCCCAAGCTCCTCCTCCATTTCTGTTAGCTTGTTCTCTTTCTCTTTGTGCCCATTCTCTATCTCTTCAATCTCTCTCTCTTTTTCCAAACACCTCTGATTCAGCTTTTCTATCACTTCATCTTTATTTTTGTTAATTCCTTTGATTATTTCCATTGCTCTTTCTTTCAGGAAGCTCCTATGACGCAGTATCACTATTTCATTATCTCTTTCAGCACATCTCTTTTTAATCTCTTCTATTTCTCTCTCTTTCTCCTCACACTTCTGTTCCAGCTCCCTGTTCCTTTCATCACTCTCCAGGTTCTTTTGAAGTGAGAGGTGCCAAAGGTCATTTTCTGACACCATCTCCTCTATCTTATCCAGCAGCTCCGTGACCTGCACATCATCTGTTCTCTTGCTGTAGTCTAAAACATGGTACCTGTTCCCACATTTCTCTATTAGCCACTGAAGGGACGTCCAGCTCTCGATGTGCTGCTCAATGGAAGCATCTTCAAGACCACCCCCCCAGGTGAACAGCACTATAGTGTGTCTCCAGACTCTCTCACCAAGAAGCCCCAGGTGCTCCTCCACTCTTCTCCTGTCAGACTCTGTGAAAGACTCGTCACCATTAATCACTAGGAGGAGGGCGTGGGGTTCCGCTGGACTCAGAGAAACGCCACGCCATCTCCTCTTTAATCTCTTCTGGAGTTTCCTCTGTATGGTGTCTCCCGTACCACCCAGGAGTGTTGATCACAGTGACCTGTCTCCCGGCTACCTCACCCTGCCTCTTCACACATTGTTCATTGCACATCCCAGTGTGAAACTCATCTTCACCCAGGATGGTGTTTCCTGCTGAACTCTTCTCAGTCCATTCACTTCCCAGCAGCACAATCTTCACCGTCAAGAGACTGCTAGACTTTTCTGCCACAGAGAAATAACAGCCTGTGAATATTCCTGACTTACCACAAATGACCATGACAGCCATAACTGTACTTTGCTTTGTATTTTTTGAGGCATTTTAAAGTAATTGGACTTTTAAAGTACTCAAGTCCAACTCGAGGCATGATTTTCATAACTCGTGATTTGGATCTGGACTTGGCCTTGGACTTGTGGCTTTTGACAAATTTATTCATTGATTTTTTTTTGCTGATTGTAAAAGTAATAATGTGTTTAAACAAGCTGTTTAAATTTTACATTATTACATTGAAGTTAAACATCTTTACTGGTATCCTCCCAATCAACCTGTTACTTGCCATGGGCCAACTCACCAAGTGGGGGAGCATTCTGTGTCTCTCTCCATTTCCAGGCCTTCGTCTGTCTCAGTTTCATCCTTAACTCTCCTGGCCTCCTTTCATCTGACTTGAGCGATGTTTTATTCATTAGTAAATAGCCACCACTGTTTGCTGCCACCATCTCCTCTATTTTCTCCAACAGCTCTGTGACCTGAGTTCCACATGCCTCCTCCATCATGTCGAGAACATGATACCTGTTCCCACATTTCTCTACAATCTGCTGTAGGCACCTTTCTCTCTCAATGTGCTGCTCAATGGTTGCTTCCCTCATGTTGTCACCCAAGGTGAACAGGACTATTGTGTGTCTCCACACACATTCCTGTAGAAGCTCAATCTGTTCCTCTACAGTCCACTCATAGCCTCTGAGCATGCCTACAGGAATGACTATGAGGAAAGCATGAGGTCCTGGGGGACACAGACACACACTGTCCTCAATATTCCTTTTAACACGTAGAGGGTCACGCACAGAATACGCGGTCCACCAGTGCGGTGTGTTAACCACAGTGACCTGCCTCCCTGCTACTGCACCCTGTCTCCTCACACACTGTGTAGCGGGACTGTCAGTGTGGAACTCGTCTTTGCCCAGGATGGTGTTTCCTGCTGAGCTCTTCTCAGTCCATTCACTCCCCAGCAGCACAATCCTCACCCCTGAGAAATGGTTTGATGCCCCTGTCACAGAAAAATGACAGTCTATGAACCTTTCTGTTACAACTATTAGTATAGTGGCAAAAAGTGGTGGGTAAAATATATGATTATCAGTAATGCTTAAAATCAATATCCTGCAGCATTCTTGGAGGCATTGTGAAGTAAAATACATTACCATTGAACAAAATATTAATACTAAGATAGCATATTTCATCATATACCATTTAAACTTGTAATTTATCATTTGTTTGATTTGCTGATGCTGAGTCACATCATCTCGACATTACAATATGTGGTGGATTGAATTGACTTGTTTGGAGTTTTCACTTCCATAAACTATTGATGTGACACTCTGGTTTGGGTTTGATTGGTGCTGCTCTACTGGCATTATCTGAGCAACTCACAGGCACCTGTTGAATTGTGCCTGATAGTGGTGAGACAAGGAAACCCCAGCTGACCTACCCACCCCTATACCTGCTGGAATCAAGCCAAGTCAACTGCATCTGGTTAATACAATAAAAAATCTAGTTTGGTTTAGTCACACATTGAAGGAGAACCAGATACTAATTTTTTCAGCTGAGCTCATGAAAGACAACAACCTTTTCTGTGACATTTCTGTAATCTATAGCAAAATGTGAGAATATGGACTTCTAGGTAATAACAATGCAGTAATAATGCATTATAGCAGTAATAATGTGTTTTCCCACCTGAGGATATAACACCAGTAATAATACTCACTAAAAAGATTAGATTCCATGATAGCGCTGATAGGTGCTGTGGATTTCTGTTTTTCCTGTTTTATTTCACTCAGCCCCTCTTTCAGTCGTGCACTCTCTTCTTCTTTTTCTTTATTCTTCATTCTCAGGTATTCAATCTCTCTGTCTCTCTCACCTTTTCTGCATTTCAAATCCTCTCTCCTGAGCCTGTGTTCTATTTCCTCACACTTCTGTCTCATCTGCTCCATTTGTCTTACAAACCTTTCTTCCATCTCTGTTACCTTCCTCTCTTTTTCTTTATGTCTCTTTTCCATCTCTTCTATTGCTCCCTCTTTCTCCTTACACCACTGCTTCAGGTGTTCTATCTTTCTGTTCTTTGCTTCCTCAGTCTTTTTGTATTCCTGTTGGACTGCGTTTACTTTCATCTCTTTCTCTCTCTCTACTTGCCTATACCTCTGTTGCAGATCTTTTATCACTCCATCTTTCTTTTCATTGATTCTTTTCATGTATTCCATCTCTCTCTTGTGCACCTCCTTCATTTGTTCAATCTCCTTTTCTCTCCCTCTACTTTTCTGTTTTTCAGTTCCATTCTCTTTCTCCTCACACTTCTGTTCCAGCTCCCTGTTCCTTTCATCACTCTTCAGGTTCTTTTGAAGTGAGAGGTGCCAAAGGTCATTTTCTGACACCATCTCCTCTATCTTATCCAGCAGCTCCGTGACCTGCGCATCATCTGTTCTCTTGCTGTAGTCTAAAACATGGTACCTGTTCCCACATTTCTCTATTAGCCACTGAAGGGACGTCCAGCTCTCGATGTGCTGCTCAATGGAAGCATCTTCAAGACCACCCCCCCAGGTGAACAGCACTATAGTGTGTCTCCAGACTCTCTCACCAAGAAGCCCCAGGTGCTCCTCCACTCTTCTCCTGTCAGACTCTGTGAAAGACTCGTCACCATTAATCACTAGGAGGAGGGCGTGGGGTTCCGCTGGACTCAGAGAAACGCCACGCACAATCTCCTCTTTAATCTCTTCTGGAGTTTCCTCTGTATGGTGTCTCCCGTACCACCCAGGAGTGTTGATCACAGTGACCTGTCTCCCTGCTACCTCACCCTGCCTCTTCACATATTGTTCATTGCACATCCCAGTGTGAAACTCATCTTCACCCAGGATGGTGTTTCCTGCTGAACTCTTCTCAGTCCATTCACTTCCCAGCAGCACAATCTTCACCGTCAAGAGACGGCTAGACTTTTCTGCCACAGAGAAATAACAGCCTGTGAATATTCCTGACTTACCACAAATGACCATGACAGCCATAACTGTATTTTGCTTTGTATTTTTTGAGGCATTTTAAAGTAATTGGACTTTAAAAGTACTCAAGCCCAACTCAAGCATAATCATTTATTGTAATTATGCGACTGGTGTCAATTATCTTGTGAATTATTTGTTTTATTGTTAATCAAGGAGGATAAAGGGGAACAGGTTGAAAGTAATGATAGATTTAAATGTAGTGTTCGGGCTTCCCCTGTTTCCAGCTCACCGGCCGCCACTGAACTCAAGGCATGATTTTTATAACTGGTGATTTGGACCTGGACTTGCATTTGAATTTGGACTTGTGTTTTTTGACAAATTTATGTATAAATGTTTCCAAAATTGCTGATTGTAAAAGTGATAATGTGGTTAAACAAGCTGTAAAACAAGCTGTTTTTACATTGTTGCAATGAAGTTAAACATCTTTACTGGTATCCTCCCAATCAACCTGTTACTTGCCATGGGCCAACTCACCAAGTGGGGGAGCATTCTGTGTCTCTCTCCATTTCCAGGCCTTCGTCTGTCTCAGTTTCATCCTTAACTCTCCTGCCCTCCTTTCATCTGACTTGAGCAATGTTTTATTCATTAGTAAATAACCACCACTGTTTGCTGCCATCTCCTCTATTTTCTCCAACAGCTCTGTGACCTGAGTTCCACATGCCTCCTCCATCATGTCGAGAACATGATACCTGTTCCCGCATTTCTCTACAATCTGCTGTAGGCACCTTTCTCTCTCAATGTGCTGCTCAATGGTTGCTTCCCTCATGTTGTCACCCAAGGTGAACAGGACTATTGTGTGTCTCCACACACATTCCTGTAGAAGCTCAATCTGTTCCTCTACAGTCCACTCATAGCCTCTGAGCATGCCTACAGGAATGACTATGAGGAAAGCATGAGGTCCTGGGGGACACAGACACACACTGTCCTCAATATTCCTTTTAACACGTAGAGGGTCACGCACAGAATACGCGGTCCACCAGTGCGGTGTGTTAACCACAGTGACCTGCCTCCCTGCTACTGCACCCTGTCTCCTCACACACTGTGTAGCGGGACTGTCAGTGTGGAACTCGTCTTTGCCCAGGATGGTGTTTCCTGCTGAGCTCTTCTCAGTCCATTCACTCCCCAGCAGCACAATCCTCACCCCTGAGAGATGGTTTGATGCCCCTGTCATAGAGAAATTACACCATGAATTTCACTTCAATATATTTTGATTGGTGATGTGTAATGGTTGTACTCAGTGTGCGAAATACCCGGTGGCAATCGGGAGGTCCCCCCTACCCATACCTGCCAACATTTAGGTTTCAAAATACGGGAGGTTATTTCAGCGAGGGGGGGGATAGTAAATAAATGAGTAAATAAATAATTGTATCTAGCGTGTGGATTGTGGGTGTAGATTGTGTTTCATAGATGATCTGGCAACTTGGGTAAAGTCAGGCAAACATACAAAACTTATGGATCCGTGTATGATGATTATTCACGTCTTTTGACCACAACTTTTGAATCATTGCAATGAAAAGCTGAAAAGCAAATACATTATTTTGTGTTTATTTTTCATTTCATCCCACAAAGTGGGATGTAATGTCAACCATATCTTGGAGACAATGCAGAAATTTGCTGTGATTTCAAAACCGGATTACTCGACAATGCTTTGTCGCACAGAGAAACAAGTAGTATCATCGGGTACGTCCTGCTGTTTATTTTGATATGCAGTATGTTGTGAAGTGATATGGACTTTGTGATTTATTCAACCGAGAAGCAGGAGTGTGAAAATGGGTGAAGAAATTACTAAAGATACTACTTTGCAGAAGTTTGATCTGTCTTCATAACGTGATTACTTCAGTATGTACAAATATGTAACTAGCATCATTACAAAGCTCCGGTTCCGCTCTTTCTTGTGATATGTGTTCCACACCTATGCAATGACGAGTTCAAACAAGAGTAATGGGTGTGGAGATGGACGCAGAGCTGTATGCAGATTGTAACTATGATTAAATTTGATGTAAATTCAAAATTATTTTTCCCACCAACACTTCATCACATATACAAGCAACTAGCATCATTAGCGATGAATACTCTGTGAGCAATTCCACCGAGAAGAAGGGATGTGAATTTGGACGCAGGCTGCGTCTCTCGGGCTTTAAGGGTTAAAAGACATTTTTAGTGACAATTGCAAGTGACAAATAATTTTTTAAAGATTTTTCCAGAGGACCCCCCCCCCCCAAAATTTTGCTGTTGAGGCTTTCAGGGGGCCTCAAGTGTCAATCAAGGGGCCTTGAACCCCACGAGACCCCCCGTATTTCTCACCCTGGTTATACTAATGTACAGTTTATATTTTTATCAACTTCTGTTGTGTTCTAGGTTGATGATGCAGCAGGATGATGACAGTGATCTTAATCTGTGGCCTGATAGCTGACCCTGTTGTTTTTGTTACAGTCCACAGGTTGTAAGCTTGTAAATGTTCAAGAGTGGTGATGCAGCTGGTAGGGTAATTAGGTTTCCCACACTGTCAAAATGGAACTTCAAGACTTATTCTTATTTCTAAACAATCTGTTTTGTTTTAGTACACAACATATATCTCTGTGCCAACAATACGGTAGATTACTATAACCAAGTATAAAAGAATATTTGGTCGTAAGTCACAGCTCAGCCAATATCAGTTCTTAACTAGCTAATCTAGCTGGCTAACTGGCTTTAAATGACACTGATGTACATGCGTCTGTGCCTTTGCACACTTCTTGCTTTTAAGAGTAAAATGACAGACATGAAAGTGTGAATTGATGCCAATGTTTCCTTAATGTTGCTGTCTCTGCTGCTAGACCCATGAAAAAAGTGTGGTTACAATGGGGGAAATCGGGCAAATTTATTTGAACATTTTTTTTTTGTTTTTAACAATGTGATTTTCATAGTATAGTTTGAGTAGTTTATTTTAACATGCAGTTAAGGAATCTGGCCCCAGACCAGCACTTGCAGGCATCTTCTGACTGGAAGATTTCTGTAACAGGCATCAGTTAGAATTTGATGATGTGGCCACTGTTCCACTAACACCATAATTCCTATTAATCCTTAGCATTGTTCATCATTTTTTTTTCCAGGAACACATCTGTATTTATTTCAGTTATATTTAATTGAAATACAGCCCATCCCAGGGTAAACAGTATAACAATTCCAGAATTTCCAGTCCTACTGGTTTGGCCTAGGGAGTTTCTCACTGCAAAGAGATTACTTGTAAAGTCTCTCAGACTGCTAGAAATATCTGTCATGAAAAATAACTGTCATGAACAGTTAAGCTTGGGTACATGATTCATTTTCAACAGTTTGATAGCTGTGGGGGATATGTATTGTCCTTGTACTTCATATGTTTCTTAAGCCAGCAAAAAGAGCCTCAGATTTTGTCCAATTAACTTGGTTACCTGGTCATTTTGAAAAAGAATCCAAAAGATACATTAAAAAGGACTCTAACCACTACTGCTGGTTCTGCAATTTAAAAAGAATAATGGCTCCAGAGCCAGAGGGAACAGCAATGGGAAAGAGGGCAACCCTGGCTGACAAATCTACCAAGCTTAAAGTATGGAGTAATCCGTTTGTTTGCTGCTTTAAGATGGGAATTATTGCATTTTACTGAAACTGCTTCATTGTGAAGGCAAATGATTAGCTCTTTGATGTTTAATGTCTTTGTGAAGTTGAAGATAAACAATGGGTGACTGAGGTCAAGATGCTTACACACAAAAAATCAAATGAGTACCATAATATCAACTGTTGATATGTTTCAGAGGAGCAAAATTAAATTCAGGCACAAAAATCAAAGCAAAACAAGAGAAATGTTTTTAATTACATTTTGAAATAAAGTACACATTGCTGACTATAGTACTTTCTGTACTAAACACCGCTGGTCTTGAAAATTATATCGATTTTGGATTAAGAATTAAAAAGACACACAACATTCCTTCAGACAGACATTTGACACAGTAACTTGCATAGAAGGTATACACATACTCCAAAGGATAAAATGACTTACCAGAGCATAACCATATAGGGATGTCCATTTTAGTATTTTTAATTTTCTTGTTGCCAAAAGGTTCAGTGACCCAAGAAACCTGGAAGAAGAGCTGATCTATTTTCTACCCTCATTTCCCTTCCTCAGATCCACTGTAATAAGTGCATACTTTCAGTTTTGTTTCTTTATTCAGACCAGTTCGGCCCTCTTTTGTGATTCATTACCTGTCTCCCTTCTGTGAGACGATTGCTACAGTTCTTTCATTCACTTACACTCCTACTTCTATTCTGTTGTTCATTTGCACTCCTGCTTCAGAGCTCATAAGACATTTGAGGTGAAATGTTTATTCTTATTTTACACCGTGCACGATGATGTCTTAACCACAGTTCATTGGGACCATGCATCACGCTGTTATACTCAGACCTGATAATGTCACTCTTTTGAATGTAGATTTCATTTTATTTAAATATATGCTCTGCTATAGTGCAATGTATTTTGTGTGACACTGCTACTGGCAACTGGAATCCAATTCATCTATCTCCAACTCACCTGAGATCAGAGTGTGGCCAGAGGGTGCCTCCTCAGCACTGCAGAACTGCTTTGCCACCACAGACTGGGACATGTTCAGACAGGCAGCCACCTACAACCAACACATCAACATTGAGGAGTACACAGAGACAGTTACAGCCTACATCACCAAATGCATTGATGATGTTACTGAAACCAAAACCATCACCACACGGGCTAACCAGAAGCCATGGCTGACAGCAGAGGTCCACAGGCTATTGAGGGCTCGAAATGCTGCCTTCAGAGCCGGTGATGATGCTATACTGAGAACAGCCAGAGCCAACCTGTCCCGCGGCATCAGGAAAGCCAAAAAGCAGTTCACACAGAAGATTGCACAGAACTTCAGTGACAGCAGAGACACAAGGAGCCTGTGGCAGGGGATCCAGTCCATCACAGATTATAAGCCCCCACCACGGACCTGTGACAGCAACATCTCTCTGCTTAACAACCTCAATAACTTCTTCGCACGCTTTGAAGCAAACAACTCCACACCTGCACACAAATCACCACCCCCTCCTGACGACCAGGTCCTGTGCCTATCCCCAGCCAGCGTGAAGAGCTCCCTCTCCAGAATCAATGCCCGCAAAGCTGCTGGGCCCGACAACATACCTGGCCGTGTGCTAGAGGACTGTGCTGAGGAGCTCAAAGATGTCTTTACAGACATCTTCAACACCTCCCTGAGCCAGGCAGTTGTCCCTACCTGCTTCAAAGCAACCACAATAATACCTGTGCCAAAGAAGCCATCTCCATCCAGCTTCAATGACTACCGCCCTGTTGCACTGACACCCATCTTAATGATGTGCTTCGAACGGTTAGTCATGCAGCACATCAAATCCATCCTCCCTCCCTCCCTGGACCCATTCCAGTTTGCATATCGAGCCAACCGGTCCACAGATGACGCAATCTCCACTGCTATCCACTCAGCCCTCACCCATCTGGAAAAGAAGGACTCATATGTGAGAATGCTGTTCATAGACTTCAGCTCAGCATTCAACACAATCATCCCCATGCAGTTAATTCAGAAACTGGATCACCTGGGCCTTAGCACTTCACTATGCAACTGGTTACTGGACTTCCTCACTGGAAGACCACAAGCAGTTCAGGTCGGCAACCACACATCCAGCAACATAATACTGAACACTGGGGCCCCTCAGGGATGTGTGCTTAGCCCCCTTCTCTTTACGCTGCTGACCCATGACCGCACACCAAAGTACAGCTCCAACCTCTTCATCAAGTTTGCGGATGACACAACTGTGGTGGGTCTCATCACCAACAAAGATGAGGCTAACTACAGGACAGAGGTGAGCCAACTTGCCAAGTGGTGTGGCGACAACAATCTCTCTCTGAATGTAGAGAAAACAAAGGAGATGGTCGTCGACTTCAGGAGAGATCACACCCAGCATCATCCTCTGACCATCAATGGTGCAGCTGTGGAGAGGGTGAGCAGCACCAAGTTTCTGGGTGTGCACATAACAGAGGACCTCTCCTGGTCAAACAACACCACATCACTGGCCAAGAAAGCTCAGCAACGCCTCTACTTCCTCCGCAAACTGAAGACAGCCAGAGCCCCAGCTCCCATCATGTGCTCCTTCTACCGTGGCACCATTGAGAGCATCCTTACCAGCTGCATCACTGTGTGGTTTGGAAGCTGCACCACCGCCAACAGGAGAACCCTGCAGCGCATAGTGGATGCAGCAGAAAGATCTCTGGTGCCTCACTCCCCTCCCTCCTGGACGTCTACAACACACGCCTAGCCCGTAAAGCACTGAGCATTGCTGGTGACCCCACTCACCCATCGCACACGCTCTTCAGTCCCCTCCCATCTGGGAGGAGATTCAGAAGCCTCCAGGCCCGTACCTCAAGGTTGAGGGACAGCTTCATCCACCAGGCTGTTAGGAAGTTGAACTCTCTTCCCTCCCTCAGCCATCAGCTCCAACACAGAACTGACCCCCCCCCCATACTGAAGTCTGGACTATTCTCCACCCATTCCTACTCCCAACATTAATCACGCAAACTCACACAGATCTGCACAGTCACTTTACTTACATAACAGTCTACATCAGCTGCTACAAACAGTTGCACTATGAACCACTCTGCACTTTCTCACACCATCCTGTGGAATTTATATTTATATTTTTGTATTTTTACAACCTACTATGTGCCTTGATGCCCTTGTTGTAATATTTGTAGCTTTCTTTGTCACAAATGTCACACATTTTTATTTATGTCTGTGTTATTGAGCCTTTTGTGTTTATGTATATCTGTGGAAATTCTTGTTCTTGTCTCTGTGTCACTGTGTTATGTCCAACTGTTGTATTGTTACCATGGGCCTGAGAGAAACGCAATTTCAATACTCTGTATGACCTGTGCATATTGGAGAATTGACAATAAAGCTGACTTTGACTTTGATCCCAATGGCAAATCTATACACCATCCGTATTTCCTGATGGGAAATACCCACCTACCATACTATTGTAAGACATTAAGAAGTAATGATTGACGGAAACCTGCAGGTACAGATTAGTTGGACTCATGTCTCCTTGAAGTGGGGAAAAGATTGCTTGTGCATGCGGGAGATTGTTATTGTGTGAAGATATACCAAAGGGAAAGCCAGTGAAGTGCATGGAATGTTATGTGGAATGTGTGAATAGAGAACCTGTAAATAGTTGCACTGTTAGCTTGGACCGTATATGCATCTTGTTGTTCTTTCTGCGTAATAGCTGCTTTATGGGGTTTTCATGTTTGAATGTAACCGAGTATTCAGGATAAGGGACATTTTGAGTGTGGGAAGGAGAAGAGACCAAGTGAGATAACTATATTAAATTTTGAATATTTGGGAAATGTGGAAGTATCAGGGAAATGATCGCTAATCTTTTATATGCTGTGTGTTAAAGAATTGAGCGTACGTCAGTGCCGCCAGACCCAGAGGTGGCCTTACCTATGTTTCAACCGTTTCAATTGAAACGGGCCCCGCCCTCCAGGGGGCCCCCAACTGATATAAACCAAATCAAACCAAAAGGAAGCAAAAAGAACGAAACGAAACTTAACAAAAATATTCGCAAAGGAAAAAGAAACCCGGCCGAAAACGTGAAAAAACCGAAACAAACAAGTAAATAAGCAACAAAAAACAACGAAAAATATTTCAATGAAACAAAAATAATGCCGCCGCCCCTCCGCTAATGACAATTCAGAACAGCCTCGAGCTCCGCCAGTTCAGCGGCGGCAATCATCCAATAACCCCGGCTCAACAACGCACTCGCAGTTCCCAATAAACATCCCCGAATGGGAGGCTCAACACGGCGAAAAGTGTCATCTTACCTCACAATATCTTAGAATACAATATTTTACCCGCCATAACAGAGCAGTGTTTCCCAAACATTTTTTCTGGGGACCCACTTTTTAAAAATGACAAACCATCGCGACCCAGTTCACATTACGCCTTATCTATAAATCGTGAGAAGAGCAGATTTATGCATAAATGAACGTTCCTGACCATTTTTACTGCCATTTCCGCATCACCTTATATTAAACCAGCCATTTCGAAGAGATATGTTTGATAAATAACTTCGTTTTATGCACGTGTTATCGAATATATATATATATATATATATATATATATATATATATATATATATATATATATATATATATATATATATATATATAATGAGACAAAATAAGTGCATTTAGGCGGAGTTAACAGGCTCTCGTTTTTTTCTTCCCATCAGTAAAAGAAACAAAATGTACGCTAGCCTTTCATACTAGATTCAATGTTATAAGTACAATTATCAGAACAATACGAACATTCAGTACTATCAAAAACATGCTTCTTGCTGAAAGTTTTTTGAAATGCTCATGCCTATTATCAGAACAAGTATGCAACTATTCAAACAGTCAACAATAAATTCGTTAACCACATCAGGTCTAATTCCAGAGAGGGGTGGGCAGTCCTGGAAATGCGCTCAGCTAAGCGCACCGCTCTCTGCAGGGCTTTGCGGTCCTGGACAGAACAGTTTAGATACCACACTGAGATGCACTAAGTCAGTATGCTTTCTATAGCCCCGGTATAGAAAGTTTTCAGAATCACTGGGGGGACCCTGAATTTCCTCAGCAGTCTTAGGTGGTACATCCTTTGTCTGGCCTTTCTTACCTGAGCTTGGATGTGATTAGTCCGGGTCAGGTCCTCAGTGATATGAACCCCAAGATACCTGAAGCTACTCACTCTCTCCACTTGGGTCCCGCCAATCATGAGTGGGATGTAAGACTGCTGCTGCCTCCTTCTGAAGTCCACAACCAGCTTCTTGGTTTTGCTGACGTTCAGATAGAGACAGTTCACCTGACACCAGGTTACCAGCCTCTCCACCTCATCCAGGTAGGCGGTCTCATCGTTGTTGGAGATGAGGCCCAGAACCACTGTATTGTCAGCAAACTTGATGATAGAAGTGGAACTGTAAGAGGACACACAGTCATGTGTATAGAGAGAGTAGAGGAGGGGGCTCAGGACACAACCCTGTGGGGCGCCTGTACTCAGGGTGATGGTGTTAGAGGTGAACTGGCCCATTCTCACTACCTGAGGTCTGCCTGTGATCTTTGCTTAGGTCAAGTTTCACCCAACACCCCCCCATGATGGACTGAACAAGCCGAACAGGTGTTTGCCTTGCAAGCAGCCCCAGCCCTAGCTATCCCAGACTATAATAAGCCCTTTTTCCTTTTTTCCTCTGAAAAGAATGGTTTTGCTTCTGCTGTACTAACACAAAAGTCAGGCACTGCTTTCAAACCGCTTGCGTACTATAGCACTCAGCTTGATAATGTAGCTAGGGGATTTCATCCATGTGAAAGAGCTTTAGCTTTAGCTTTTCTATTGCACTTATGTCAAGCACATCATTTCAAGGTATTAAAAGAGGGGACATAGAACACCGCGTATCTCTATATGCCGATGACTTCTTACTTTAGGTAAGCAACCCTACAACTACTTGTTCTGCAATTGTGTCTGCAATTTGGAGCTTTCTCTGGGTATACACTAAATCTCCAAAAAGCGAATGCTTTCCCATTAATAACTTAGCCCTACAGATCCAACAAGAATCATTGCCCTTTCATCTTTCTCAACAAGGTTTCAAAGAGGAGAAGAAATGACTTTTTGAAGAGACAAATTTTCTCCTACACAGAACACAATGGGTTTTTGTAGATGGCCTTAAGTCTTCAGCCACAAAGGTTACTAAAGGGGTGCCTCAAGGATCAACACTGGTTCCACTACTGGTCTAGTTTACTATTTATATAGAATATACAGGTACTTAATTCAAAATTTCATGTACGTGCAGATGAAATTGTTCCTTATTATTGTTCCTCCTTTTTAGCCTAACCTTCAAACTGCTTTTAATTCTATTCAGACTGCATCAAAACCTAAATGTATAATGTTTACCAGGTCTTATACTCCAATACCAGATGACAGGTAAATAATCACATTACATGATAAATGGGTTGAACGAGTGTCATCTTACAAGTGTCTATAATTTTGGCAAGATTAAGCGCACAGTTTTAAAACCCACATTGTCAAATCTGTTAAGAAACCGAAAGAAACGCTTTTTATTTCTTTTATTTCAGAAATAAACCTTGTTTTACACTGGAGGCAAAAAGAAGACAGAGTTTAGCTACCTTTTGACCTATTATTGATTACAGAGACAAACTGTACATGCGTGCTGCTTCCTCTGTTTCACAGGCCTTGGACAGGGTGCATCACAGTGTGTTGCATTTCATCACAAATGCAAATCCATTACAATCTCTATGAATGGAATGCTTTAACAGCTTATAATTACTCAGCGCCCAAAAGCTGAAATTATCATCACAACCAGCTTGAACTGGTGGTGTTAATACCATTCTCTAATTTTAAATGATCAATGGACAATACTGTAAGACTGAATAGTGCACGTTTTTAATCTTGTTTACCTTTTTGGCTAAGACTTGTCTTAGCACCTCTTTACGTGTCTCGTCATTGTGATGTTGCCATCGTACTATGTCTGTATGTCAAGTCCCCTTTAAATAATATGCCAACCTTAGTAATGTGTTCCCTGATTAAATAAAGGATAAATAAAAACTCTGCCAAAATGAGATTAGGAAAGGGTAGTTTGTCACAAGTAGACAAGCTATAATATAATTAGCTCAGAAGACTATGTGTTCAGCCTTAACATTTAAATCTACTTTAGGCAAGAATGGAAGAGAATGATATAGACAAGCCAGACTCAAGTCCAGCAGTGTAAAAATGCTCTGTACAAAAGAGTATGTTACTGCTAGATTGACTGAACTAACATTACACATTCACCTTGTCTCTTAAAGCAACTCCTGAATTGTCCTCTTAAATGAGAAATTACACAGAGAGGACAATATGTGATGTTTTTTCTAACTTGCAAAGTGTTGCAAATTGATGCCTGCAAAGTCAATGTTGTTCACATACTGAATGGTGGTTTCAATAAATCAATCAAATTTGATTTGTTATTGCACATTTTTGCAATTGTGACTGTCACAACATGCTGTACATGTAGCACAGTAGATTAATCATGTTCATTGTGCCCGGTTAATATAGTTGTTAGCTTTGCCAGTGAAACGCTTGTTGCTCATATGAGAGGAGAGACAGAGAGAGGGGGAGAGAGAAAGTGAGAGAATGTACTGGTTAGAAAGGGATAACCCGGGAATCTGAGCGCAGTAAGGTAAGAGGCAGTGCAACATTAGGTAATCTCAGCTGAGATAAACTATGGCAGCATACAAAGAGGGTGTGAGCAAAAAGGTTAGTACCCATGGCCACAAACATGATCAGAGACTGTCCTGCCCCATTAGGAGCAGGATCCAGCTAAAAGCAAGGGACAGTCCAACTGGAAATGAGGTCACAACAAAGGCAGTTCATAGCAACAGAAATAAGTCATGGGCCACTCTCCTCCTCAACACCCAATATGAATAAAAGACCTCCAGTAAAGGTAGGTTTTCACTCTAGATTTCTAAATTGAGCTTGTGCCCAATTTCATAATAGACAAGCTCTGTGAGAAAAGTCTCTACCACCACATTTATTTTTTTCTGCTTTTGGAGCCATTCACAAAGCAGCCTCCTATGAATGAAGCAGTCTAGGCTGTTATAGTGGATTAACAGATCCTGCACGTGAACTTGTAAGACTTATTTAACTGGGAGTTACAGGGTGTATACAGTACATAGCTGTAGCCTACATAATTAAGAATGCTGACTGCAGCTGCAGAGTATGTAGTTAGAATAGCAGAGTAAATGGCATAACTTTGTTAGATGAACAGCCACCCAAATTCAGTCTCCACCTTTTCGAAGTCCTTTGTTTTGTTGTTTGTGGTATAGGCCTATCAACTGTCCCGTGGTGATGTCATTAGTGCAATTAAATATATCTGAAGAGTCAAAAGCTAACCTTTCCAGGTTAAGCAGCCTCTCCTAGTTCAGCTCACTTAAAACCCCGCCTGCAAATATTTGCTTTATTCTCGATTGCAACGGCACGTTATGTGCTTAGGAAGACAATTGTCTTGTGGTGATGTCATTAGTGCAGTCTGTTTCTGATTTATTGTGTGTTTCACATTGTCTGTCACTCTGTCTTTCTTCTCAGTCACATTTTTCATCTGTTCCATCACTCTCTTGTGGTCCTCCGCACTCTTTATTATGAACAAAAGTTTTTCTGACATTAAAGTGACTGATTTTTCACATCATCTTTATTGTGTTAAAAAATTTACAAAAAATAATTTAATATTATTAAATCTAACATCTTTACCAAACTCCTTGTGATGCCATGCACATAGCCTTATGAGAGCTGACGAAATGTTTAAACAGTAAAAGCAAAACAAGAGTATATAGTATGTATGTATTACACATCACTTACAAACAAGAATTCATGTCTGGCTGTTCTCACAACATACAAAGCAGGTCACCATTAACTCTGTCTGGATAAACTGTCATTTCTCAATATATCAATGTCAGATACAAACACAAATCTCAAAGTCTACTACTGACAGTTACCTGGGTCAGACATAGCTGAATTACTCATAAATCATAAACCTGAAGTAATTACCTTATTTAGATGTGTTTTCAAAGTGAGATTCATTGTCTATCTGTAAAGCTGGTGTAAGTGGTGTAAAATTAGTATAAAGAATAATGTATAAATGTCCTTTTTGTACTATCAGGCCATCCTCAACTCCCAGATGGACTTGATAAATATCGTAAACCCCCATAAATCCAGTCCAGAAAGGTCATACATAGAATACAAAAGACAATTTTAGCACATGCAGGAATCAGAAAAAAATACATTAATGCAAGCTCATTTTGTGTTCTACTTAATCATCTTTTAAAGATAAAACACCCCACACTTACAATGGTTATCCCAGTAGAAATTGTATAGGTTACTTGCTTACTGGATCACATCCTATCAGTAGCATCTTATTCATTCATGCACCTGATCCTTCATGGCCTCAGCCCCCCAAACCCCCCAAACAGTATCACAAAGCCCTCATCACTCTCAAGTACTGGATCCTGGATCCTGTTGGATCAATACTGTTTCTTTCTCTGGAAGGAGTGGATTTCCTCTGTCTCTGTCTTCCTCATTCCACCACTCCTTCCCAGCAATACTGCCAGAAAAACTCGACCAGTGGTCCCCCAAGAGCTGCTGCTATGGCCGCTATTGCTGCCCCTAGTACTACTGCTCCAAGCTTCAGGGGCCTCCCTGAATCCTCTCTGCGATGCTTTTGTGCCTCCATCTCTATTCCCTGTCTGTCTTTGCTCTCCCTGCTTTCTCTGTGCTCCTCAGCCGTCCTTCTCCCCTCTGTTCCCGCCTGCCTCTCTCTCTGCTCTCTCCCTCCCGCCAGCTCTGCCCACACCTCTCTCCTCTCCTGTTCATCCCTTTCTTTCCTGGGTCTGACGTCCAGATCCTGAATTTTCTCCTTCAGGTGCTTCATTGGGCTGTCGTCTCCTCTTCTCATCTCTTCTCTCATCCCCCTCTCCCATTCATCCATCTGTGCCTGGTGTTGAGCTCTCAGCTCGTCCTCCTCTTCCTGTAACAGCAGTTCAGTCATTCCCGTACTCTCTTCTCCACTCACTGCAAAACAGAAACAAGAACTTTTAGTCTCAGACATGTGGTTTTCATTTTGCTGAGTTTGCTGAGTTTGTTGTAGTTAATTACTCCCAAAGTCCTTAGGGAAATGCAGCTGTGAAAATATGTACTTGTAGTAACAGAAAGAATAGTACAGTGATAACATAGCAGTAGCAGTGTGTTCTTCTAATTTCTGTGAGTTGAGAACACTGGTAATAGTACTCACTAAAGAGATCAGTTTCCATGATAGAGCCAATAAGTGCTGTTGATGCCTGTTTTTCCTCATTCCTTTTTTTCAGCTCCTCTTTCAGTTGTGACATCTCCCCTTCTTTCTCTTTATTCTTCATTCTCGGGTCTTCGATCTCTCCTTGCCTTTCACCCTGTCTGCATTTCAGATCTTCCACCTCTCTCCTGAGCCTCTGTTCCTTTTCCTCACACTCCTGTCTCATCTGCTCCATCTGTCTTCCAAACTTTTCTTCCACCTCTGTTACCTTCCTCTCTTTTTCTTTATGTCTGTTTTCCATATCTTCTATTGCTCCCTCTTTCTCCTCACACCACTGCTTCAGGTGTTCTATCATTCTGTTCTTTGCTTCTCTTGTTTCCTCACTCTTGTTATATTCCTGTTGGACTGCTTTAATTGTTTTCTCTTTCTCTTGCTCCATTTTCTTATAATTCTGTTTCAAATCTTCTATCACTCCATCTTTCTTCTCAATGACCTTTTTCATCTGTTCCATTACTTTTGTGTGACTCTCCTTCATCTCCTCAATTTCTCTCTCTCTCCTCCAGCTTCTCTGATCCTGTCTTTCTATTTCCTTCTCTTTCTCCTCATATTTCTTCTTTATCTCCATTGTCTCTCTCTCTTTCTCTGCACACATCTGCATCATCTGTTCCATCTCTCTCCTGTGCACCTCCTTCATCTCCTCAACTTCTCTCTCTCTCCTCCAGCTTCTCTGATTCTGTCTTTCTATCTCCTTCTCTTTCTCCTCACATCTCTTCTTCATCTCCAATGTTTCTCTCTCTTTCTCTGCACACAACTGCTTCATCTGTACAATCTCTCTCCCAAGTTCCTCCTCCATTTCTGTTTGCTTGTTGTCTTTCTCTTTGTGCCCATTCTCTATCTCTTCAATCTCTATCTCTTTCTCCAAACACCTCTGATTCAGCTTTTCTATCACTTCATCTTTCTTTTTGCTAATTCCTTCGATTTCTTCCATTGCTCTTTCTTTCAGGAAGCTCCTCTGACCCAGTATCCCCATTTCATTATCTTTTGCATCGCATCTCTTTTTAATCTCATCTGTTTCTCTCTCTTTCTCCTCACACGTCTGTTCCAGCTCCCTGCTCCTTTCATCACTCTCCAGGTTCTTCTGAAGTGAGAGGTGCCAAAGGTCATTTTCTGACACCATCTCCTCTATCTTATCCAGCAGCTCCGTGACCTGAGTACCACCTGTTCTCTTGCTGTAGTGTAAAACATGGTACCTGTTCCCACATTTCTCTATGAGCCACTGAAGGGACGTCCAGCTCTCGATGTGCTGCTCAATGGAAGCATCTTCAAGACCACCCCCCCAGGTGAACAGCACTATAGTGTGTCTCCAGACTCTCTCACCAAGAAGCCCCAGGTGCTCCTCCACTCTTCTCCTGTCAGACTCTGTGAAAGACTCGTCACCATTAATCACTAGGAGGAGGGCGTGGGGTTCCGCTGGACTCAGAGAAACGCCACGCACAATCTCCTCTTTAATCTCTTCTGGAGTTTCCTCTGTATGGTGTCTCCCGTACCACTCAGGAGTGTTGATCACAGTGACCTGTCTCCCGGCTACCTCACCCTGCCTCTTCACACACTGTTCATTGCACATCCCAGTGTGGAACTCGTCTTCACCCAGGATGGTGTTTCCTGCTGAACTCTTCGCAGTCCATTCACTTCCCAGCAGCACAATCCTCATCTCTGAGAGACGGCTAGACTTTCCTGTCCCAGAGAAATAACAGCCCATGAATATTCCTGTTACAGTTTTTGGTGTCATGGTCATTTGTGGTATTCTGCAGGGTATTTTCAAGGCATTTTAAAGTACTTGGACTTTAAAAGTACTGAAGTCATGATTTTCATAATTCATGATTTGGACCTAGACTTGCTTGAACTTGGACTTGGAGTTTCAGACAAATTTATTGTTAAATGTTTCAAAAATTTCTAAGGTGAAAATGTGGTTAAACGTGCTGTATAACTTTTAAATTATTGCATTGAAATGAAACATTTTCAATGATATCCTCCCAATCAACCTGTTACTTACCATGGAGTAACTCACCAAGTGGGGGAGCATTGGGTGTATCTCTCTGTTTCTGCACCTCCGTCTGTCTCAGTTTCATCCTTTCCTCTCCTGCCCTCCTTTCATCTAACTTGAACAATAATTTATTCATTTTTAAATAATCACCTCTGTTTGCTGCCACCATCTCCTCTATTTTCTCCAACAGCTCTGTGACCTGAGTTCTACATGCCTTCTCCATCATGTCGAGAACATGATACCTGTTCCCGCATTTCTCTACAATCTGCTGTAGGCACCTTTCTCTCTCAATGTGCTGCTCAATGGTTGCTTCCCTCATGTTGTCACCCAAGGTGAACAGGACTATTGTGTGTCTCCACACACATTCCTGTAGAAGCTCAATTTGTTCCTCTACAGTCCACTCATAGCCTCTGAGCATGCCTACAGGAATGACTATGAGGACAGCGTGAGGTCCTGGGGAACACAGACACACACTGTCCTTAATCTTATTTTTAAGGCATAGGGGGTCACGCACAGAATACGCGGTCCACCAGTGCGGTGTGTTAACCACAGTGACCTGCCTCCCTGCTACTGCACCCTGTCTCCTCACACACTCTGTAGCGGGATTCTCAGTGTGGAACTCGTCTTTGCCCAGGATGGTGTTTCCAGCTGAGCTCTTCTCAGTCCATTCACTCCCCAGCAGCACAATCCTCACCTCTGAGAGGCGTTTTGAAGCCCCTGTCACAGAAAAATAACAGTCTATGAATGTTCCTGCTACAACTATTTGTGTAGTGGTAAAAAAGAGATGGGCAAACAATATGATTATCAGTAAAGATTAAAATCAGAGTCCTGCAGTCCATTTGGAGGCGTTGTGAAGTAAAGTGCATTAATATTGAACAAAATATTAACACTTAAAAAGCATATTTCAACCTACAACATTTAAACAGGTTGTAATTAGTCATTTGTATGATTTGCTGATGATAAGCCACATCATCAGAACATTATGCTATGTGGTGGATTGAATTGACCTGTTTGCAGGTTTCATTTCCATAAACTGTTGATGTGACACTCTGGTTTGGGCTTGATTGGTGTGACAGTAATTATGACTGTACATTAATATTAGTTTGAAGGCAACATAAAATCTTATGTTACTGTTTTTTCCCCTTCATGCAACCCAGTTCAGAATTGCCAATTGCAGATCAAACCTGTCTCACTGTAGCAGCCTCCACACTTCTGCAGAAGCAATTAAGGGAGTCAAATGAAATCTTCCAATACTCTCAGATGCAGTCAAAGAGTATTTTCTCACACCACCAATCACATGGCGCAATACAGTGCAGTAGGCACCGATTGGAGGATCGGTGCTGCTCTAATGTCATTATCAGAGCGCAGGCACCAGTTGAATTGTGCCTGATAGCAATGACACAAGGAAACCCCAGATGACCTACCCACCGCTATCGCTGCTGGAATCAAGCCAAGTCAAGTGCATCTAGTCAATACAAGTAAAAATTGAGTGGTTTAGTTTAGTCACACATTGAAGGAGAACCAGATACTTACCTATTCAGCCAAGCTTATGAAAGACAAGAATGTGTTTCTGTGACATTTCTGTAATCTATAGCAAAATGTTGTGAAAATATTTACTTCCCTTAGGTGATAACATAGCAGTAATAATGCATTATATTAGTAATAATGTGTTTACCCTACTTCTGTGAGGTGAGAACGCCAGTAATAATACTCACTAAAAAGATGAGTTTTCATGATAGTGCTGATAGGTGCTGTGGATTCCTGTTTTTTCTCTTTTATTTTTCTCAGCATGTCTTTCAGTGGTGAAATCTTCTCTTTCTCTTTATTCTTCATTCTCAGGTCTTCAGTCTGTCCATCTCTCTCATCTTCTTTGCATTTCAAATCCTCTCTCTTGGGCCTCTGTTCTGTTCCCTCACATTTCTGTCTCATCTGCTCCGTCTGTTTTCCAACCTTTTCTTCCACCTCTGTTACCTTACTCTCTTTCCCTTTATGTTTCTTTCCCATCTCCTCTATTGCTCCCTCGTTGTCCTCACACCACTGCTTCAGGTTTTCTATCATTCTGTTCTTTGCTTCATCAGGCTTTTTATATTCCTGATGGACTGCTTTTATTTTCATCTTTCTCTCTCTACTTCCCTATACCTCTGTTTCAGATCTTCTATCACTCCAGCTTTCTTCTCACTAATTCTTTTCAGCTGTTCCATCTCTCACTTGTGTACCTCCTTCATTTCTTCAGTCTCCTTCTCTCTCCCTCAACTTTTCTGTTTTTTTCAGTTCCATTCTATTTCTCCTCACACCTCTCTTCCAGCTCCCTGTTCCCTTCGTCAACCTCCAGGTTCTTCTGAAGTGAGAGGTGCTAAAGATAATTTTCTGCCACCATCTCCTCTATCTCATACAGCAGGTCCGTGACCTCGGTGCCATCTGGTAGCTTGCTGCAGTCTAAAACATGATACCTGTTCCCGCTTTTTTCCACAATCTGCTGTAGGCACCTTTCTCTCTCAGTGTGCTGTGGTTGCTTCCCTCATATTGCTACCCCAGGTGAATAGGACTATTGTGTATCTCCACACACTCCTTTAGAAGCTCAAGCTGTTCCTTTACAGTCCATTCATAGCCTCTGAGCGTGTCTACAGGATGGACTATGAGTAATGCATGCAGTCAAAGGGGACAAGGAAACACACTGTCCTTAATCTTGAGCAAAATATTAGTACTAAAAAAGCATATTTCAACATACACCATTTAAACAAACTGTAATTAGTCATATTGTGTGATGTGCTGATGCTAAGACACATCCATCAGAACATTACACTATGTGGTGGAATGAACTACCTTGTTTGCAGTTTTCAGTTTCAGATACTGTTGGTGATGCGACACTATGTGAGAACTCATCATCAGCAAGAATATTGGGATTGTGTTTTACCTAGAGCGCGGCGGGGGGGAAGCTAGTCATGCTCATGTGGTGTCTGGTCAGCTAATTGCATTTCCATTTGTTAATACTGCATTACAAAACCTGCAAACACCTTTTAATTCTGTTCAGGCTGCTTTTAATGAGCCATACCTGGTCTTTAATGCATGAAAAACCAACTGTATGTGGTTTACCAGGTCTCGTACTCCAATACCAGATGACGTGCAAATTATCATTTTACATGATAAATGGGTTGAACAAGCGTCACCTTACAAGTATCTAAGATTTTTTTTGCAAGATTAAACAGACAATTTCACAATTTGGTGACAAAATGGCAAGTAAAGCTTGGCTTTTATTTCAGAAATAAATCTTGTTTTACACTGAAGGCAAAAAGAAGACTGGTTTTAGCTACATTTTTACCTATTACTGCTAATGGAGACAGACTGTACTTGCCTGCTGCTTCCTCTATTTTACAGGCCTTGGACAGAGTGTATCACAGTGCACTGTGTTTCATCACAAATGCCAAACCATTGACCCACCACTGTCATATCTGTGAATGGAATGGTTTAACTCTTCTAAATCTGCGCAGGTCCAGTCCCTGGTGTCTTTTCATTTACATAGCCATCACAAAGCCTTCCTACTTGGGCTCTCTAATGAAGTGGAATTCCAACTATCAGATAAAGGTAGTGGCTTCATTCCAGCAACTTTTTACTTTTCAAAGTTCCCTGACATTGCATGGAACTTGGGAAAATGGCTTTCAATTACTTTGCACCCAAAAATTATCATCACAATCAACTTGTAGTGGTCATATTAGTACCATTCTCTGATTTTAAATGTTCAATTTACAATACTATAACTGAATAGTGCACGTTTTTTAATCTTGTCTACCCATTGTATTTAGCTTCCACTTGTTTACATGTGTTGTCATTGCGATGTTGTCATTGTACTGTGTCTGTATGTCAGCTTCTCCATAAAAATATGCCAATCTTAGTAATGTTTCCCTGATCAAATAAAGCATGAATTAAAAAAACTAGGCCAAAATGAGATTAGGAAAGGGTAGTTTGTCACAAGTAGACAAGCTGTAATTTAATTAGCTCAGGGTTTGCAAGACAGAAGACTGTGTATTCCACCTTAAGATGTAAATCTACTTAAGGCACACTGAATGGAAGATAAAAAAATGGGCAAGCCAGACTCAGGTCCAGTGGTGTAAAAATGCTCTGTACAAAAGAGTATGTTACTGTTAGATTGACTGAATTAATCTTGCACGTTCGCTATTTCTGTTAAATAAACTTCTGATGTGTCCTCTTAAATGGGAATTACACAGAGAGAACGATATGTGATGTTTTCTAACTTGCAAAGTGGTGAAAATTGACAGCTGTAAAGTCAATGTTGTTCACATACTGAAAGTATGGTAATTTCTATCAATAAATCAAATTTTATTTGTTATAGCACATTTTTGCAATTGTGATTATCACAAGACGCTGTACATGTAGCACAGTCGATTCATCATGTTCATTGTGCCTGGTTAATATAGCTGGTAGCGTTGCCACTGAAGCATTTGTTTCTCAGATGGGAGGAGAGACGGGGGGAGAGGGAGGGTGTGGTGGTTAGAAAGGGATGACCAAGGAATTTGGTGCAGTAATTTATAGTGGACAGTGTGACATAAGGTAGCCTTAACAGAGATAAACTATGACAGCATACAAAGAGCGGGTGAGCAGAAAGGTTAGCACCCATGATCACGAATGTGACCAGAAACTGTCCTGCCCTATTGAGAGCAGGAACCAGCTAAAAGTAAGAGACAGTCCAACTGGAAATGAGGTGACAGCATAGACAGTTCATAGCACCAGAAATTAGTCATAGGCCACCCTCCTCCTCAACACCCAGTGTGACTAAAAGACCTCCAGTAAAGGTGGGTTTTCACTCTAGACTTATAAATTGAGATTGTGCCAAAATCCCAAACAAAATTAGGTAAAATATTCTATAATAGGGAGCTACCACCAGATTTAATTTTTTCTACTTTTGGAACCATCAGCCACCCTCTTATGAATCTAGGCTGTTATAGTGTCTATAGCTGTTATAGCGTATTAGACACAATTTCATTTAAAGCATTGCTTGTCTGGGATTTACACAGCACATACAGTAGACAGCTCTTGCCTGCAGAATTTTCAATGCTGAACACAGCTGTAGTTAGAAGAAAAGAGTAAATGGCATAACTTTCTTGGCTGAACAACTACCCAAATTCAGTCTCCACCTTTTTTAAGTTTTTTATTTTGCTGTTTGTGGTATAGGCCTACCAACTGTCCTGTGGTGATGTCGTTAGTGCAATTAAATATATCCAAAGAGTCAAAATCTAACCTTTCCATACAGGTAGGCAGCCTCTCCTAGTTTGGCACACTTCAAACCCCGCCTGCAAATATTTGCTTTAATCTCGATTGCAACAGCACGTTGTTTTCTTACGGATACTAATCCACATGACTTGCTGTCTCGGCAAAGCACGAAACCTTTTACACGCAAGGAAAAAAACATTGAATATATTAAACCTCAGAGTTCCGTCCTAATGCAGGACAACAGAGGGCAGCAGTTAGCTACAACCGAGGAGCTGCCGTGCAAAGCTGCGCATCAGCAGCTAGTGACACAGAGCTCGCGCACGCACAGAGCTCACAGTACGGCGCTGTGGATAGATGATACTGATGCAGAGATGGCGGCCAAAGCTAAATCACTTACTCACGAAGTGAGCCCCGTGGCATCCACCCCCAGTTCCCGCTCTGGTGAACCCCACATCTGCAGTGTGCGCAGATAGCCTGTTTTGCGGGTGCCAGGCGAGATTCCTCCAGTTTGCCTGGAGACGCTCCCACAGAGAGGAAACAGTGGTCCTTTTGCGCCCGGAGGAAAGATCCCGTAGCTGGTATGCGACAGAGTATCAACTGGGATCATGGCCTCTGGCTCCGTACCAAAATGAATCGTAGTGGTAATGAACTCGAATTCACCACCACTACCAAGCGGATGCGAAGGTCTTTTAAAACTATTTTAAACTAGATATTTCATAGTAGAATTGTTGGAAGAGATTACTTCTAATTACTAATTTGTACGTAATAAAAATACATATTTGTAAAGGTGTATAATTGGAAAAACGGAGTGTATGTGTAGCTGCATGTTGAAAATGACTGATCAGTATAATAGAGCATGCGTTGAGAATGTAAGAGCAGAGTTCGGGAAAGAGCTTCAACAGTGGGAAACTTATTCATGCTATAATTATTCTGTATATTGCTAATCAGACTTAAGTATTTCGATCTGTCGACTGCCTGTTTTCAGAATAAGGGAATAATTGCATTTTTTCCCGAACTGGCCCTGAGTTTTCATTTTAAAGTCATTCTGGAAAATGCAGTATGCTCCATATTCATTGCTTTGTGAAATGTTTGATCTTAAAATGAAAAATGCAACAAACTCAATCTGACTGATTGATTGATTGAATATTTAAAATGAGAGCAAAATGCATGAGTTAAATTAACGCAGAATAAAGGTTTTACTGTTCCTGAAGTCGTGGGGAAGTTCCTCATGGTGGAATGGTGAAATTCTGAGCATCTGACAACGTGGTCCCCGGCAGCCCCATATCCTAATTAACTCAACTCAATCATGCAATTAAGGAGACCGCCGGAATGAAAACCAGAGGCATCGCTGGCACTCCAGAACCGCTTCTGTCTTCTCCGCACCACTGCGTCAATTCATTTTTTTGCTTAATACTTTCGCATAAGCTCACATTTTGTAGTGTTATAAAACTCTTCAGTCGTTAAAGTTCAATTCTGAGATATCATAAATAGCTTATTTTTTAAGTAAGATTTTCTCTGAAACGAATAACTCGATGGGCTTGGTTCCAAATGGTTTTCGGTTCTACGATCAGATGTTTGGAAGCACGTTCATGATACTGTATGATACTGTAAACTAGTCATAAAGGCGTATGGTTTTGCACGTGACCACCTTTGGATCAGCAAAGGATCAGTGTTCTCCAATTACGATCAGTGCCTTGTCGATGCAACGTCAAGTTTGTCCACAGCTGGGAATCAGTCCAGCAATAGTTTGCACGGTTGCACCTCAGTACCATCTCAGCAAGATCAAATTAGTTTCGGGTCGTGTTTGTCTATGGAGAATAATGTTTACACTGTAGTGCATTGTATAACTTGTTCACTCATCGTAGTGGGAGGCTCAGCCAACCAGAAAACAGAAAACCTGTGTTCCCCTTGTCTTCTGTGTGGGCATGTTGTTTTTTTTTTTTTGCTTCTGATTGGGCTAGATTTCCCACGTGACAGCTGCTGGGTGAAATATTAGTGTGTGTTATGTGCGTAAGAGAAAGCAACATGCCCAATGTTGGGACCTGATGTTGACGTGAGGACTAATGGACACAACCACATCACGCTCTTTGGAGAAGTGCTGTTGGGGATTATTTTCTTATTTCCTTCTTCATTATTGTTACAGAAAAGAAGCCATAGTACAGGAAAGAGAAGGAGCTTCATTTGCTTAAATATATGAGGCCCCAATGTCATGTGACAAGTTCACATTTTGTGGTGGGTCTCAAGGTGTGCTCTAAGAGAGTGCTGGCTAGTGTGAACTGGTGCTGTTTGTTAACATTTTTTGTGAACATAAAGTTTAACATTAATATATGTGTAAGTGTCCCAAATAAGTGTAATATTCATAATTTACAAGTAATAAGTGCTAAACAGTACTAAATACTAAAGTACTCTAGTACTTAAGTATTAAACTGTACTGCCTCAGTAAATATCCAGCCTTATATAAAGATGACATAAAATTGGTAAGGTTTGTAAGGTGCTGAAGATAAGACCATTTCCTAATCAAACTTGTAATGAAACACAGAGGTTGTTTTCACTTTACTGTAGTGATATGGTATATTCTGAGTTCAAAAAAGAAACTCAAATTCATGGCAGGATCTGTATTTGGTTCTTCTCTGCTTTTGGAGCAGCAAAGTCACACAAATTTCAGTTAAGAATTTATGAACTAACAATGAAAGCCGTGTCATTAATTTAATACTGTGCTTTATTTTTTTTGGCTGATAACACTGTATGGCATGTTACAGTACCCACTTATAGCAATAATGGTGTATTTGCACACACATTTATAGAAATGCATAGGAAAAAAATGTAAGTGCTTATTGTAGATGTGCAATATCAAGTAATACTGTTTATACAACTAAACAATAACACAAAACACAAATAGCAAAAAACAATTAAAAAAACAAACCAAAAACAAAATTGGTGGTTAACACAAGTTCACCATTGTTCACAAGGGCTCCTCTTTTTTTACACACGGAACATGGTATTGCTCCTGAACATATGGCCATAGCATTCCTTCTTTGTAAGAACGTCACAGTTGACTGAATATTGTACCGTGCACAGAAAAAAAATACCATTAATGCTGACAACAGTAACAAAACACATTATAATATAACAAGCAGTGAGTACAAAACCCTACAAAAACAAATCTGTGATACAGAAGTGCAAAATATTATATGAGTCTTTGGTCAGTCTGTGAAATAAATCAGAGACCCTTATATGCACAGTATTTTGTCTGTGTTTTGCGTGTGCACATGCTATTTGTCAGATGGTGTAAATGTATACGGGTCTAAATCTAACACTGCACTGTATGTTTATGCAATAAACACTCTCTCTACAACATTAAGTTGAAGTTTATTACAACTCTATAATTTAGAGCAAAATTATTTCAAATTTAAGTTACGTTCCTTCTAACTTCAAAAAAAAAAAAGCTCCTTCTAATTTAACACACTTAAATGTTTTCTTTGGTTTTTAGGTCTGCTTCTTGTAATGAAATACTGAATTTGCAGCAGGAGTTTAAGGCACAAATCATTCCAAAGGCAAACTGACCTAAAAACAACCTACTCCCCACATAGGAGCTTTCTGTGCTGAAAAAAATGTAAAGGAATATGTAAGATTCATTTTTAGTACACATACTTTGACTCACAAGCAGTGATGGATTGTTACTTCACAAAGTTTTTTTTTGTTTAAGAGCTTGTTGAAATATTCTGAAATTGTCCAGAATAAAGGAATGTCCGAGACATTAAATAAATTAAAGCTGATCCAAGAGCTCAACAGCCCATCA